>JAPMLY010000419.1:0-30000 GCA_026401115.1 Tetraselmis chui | reverse complement strand
CAGTCGCGGCCCGACATGATGACGGGCAGCGCCTGCGCCTGGATCGGCATGGGCGCCTCAAAGCCGCTTCGCCTCAGAATCTCCAGCACGCGGGTCGACAGCCCGCACTGCGTAAACTTTTTAATCTGAGCGCCACAAATAACAGGCAGATCGTCAATTGATTGAATAAGGTGCACTGTCACCGGCTCCCAACACCTCGCCTGTGCATTCATCACTGGACGATGAAGAGTAGAGTTGCAGAGCCAATGTAAATTTGAGGGTTTCAATTTTGTCAATGTTCCTTGCAATGTCTAGATTGAGCACGAAAAGCAGACAAAAAGCAAAAAAAGTCACTGGAGACTGCTTAGCTTAAATCGAGAATGGTTGTATCTCGTGTCAAAGCAACATATGTTAACTGGCAACGGCATGAGGCTACTCAAACACTTTTATTCCCCCGCCCCCTCGAGAATAAAATTCTCAAGTAAAACATGCGATATACGATACACACCCCCAAACAAAAAAGCAGAAGAACTGCATGCGACGTGGCGTTATTGGGTTTATCATATATCACACCCCAAGGTGTGGGTGTGATGTGGATGCCGGATGTGGATGCCGGATGCCGGATGTGGGTGTGTCGTAAATGTAAAAACATGGACCGAATGCGAGAGTGAATTGTTTCAGTTTGGCGGTTAGATTGAGTCGCACTGCATTATCAAACACGCATAGTTAAGTAAGAGGCGGTTTTCCTGTCCGCACCGGTTTGGGCACATTCTTCCCGCGCGCCTTCACCCCGTCTAGCTGCGCTCGCAGGTCCGACACCTCGCGCTGACTCATCCGCCTCAACTCAGAAACCTCAATGTAGAAGTTCTTCCGGAAGGGCGGGTAGTCGATCTGGCTGTGGTCAATGGCCGCTAACTTGTCGCTCTTGGACAGCTTCCCAGACATCGCGTTCTTCGCCCAAGTCTGACATGAGAAGGGGGGGAGGGGAGGAGGTGAGGAGGGGGGCAGATACGATTGCGTTTGCCAGTCAGCGAACACGAGCAGGCATCAAGTTTCCCCTATACAACGAGGTCAGAAGTTCTGAATATTCCGTCCCTCCGCTCTGTTGACCTGACCCTCGCTAGAACGGCCCCTTGCAGCTCTACACAAAAAACTCAACCGCTAAAATGTTACAAATGCAAATGTGAAAAGCACTCATGCTGCCACATCACGAAGGTTTAAAATCCCATAGTTCAACATTAATTACCCACTATTACCAATGAACTGAGGTTGAATATTCATTATCACGACTGACAGAAAGGAAAACATTTGCGATTAATGCTGTCCTACAACAAAGCAAAGTTCAATCATTTGGATTCACATCATATGTCCACTTCGATTGGAGCAGTGACAGTAACACCGACATCAAACTATTCGATTACGTGGTATTTAAATAGTAAGGTAGTAAAGGAATTGGACAGATGGGGTATGCATCCAGGGTTAGAGCTGCACGCACCTGGTCGTCCATCTCCTCCTCATCCTCCTCGTCATCGCTTTCATCCTCACTCGAACTGGTGTCGTAGCGCGTCTTCACGCGCTTCTTCTTTTTCTGCGGTTGCTTCTTAGCTGCTTTGCCCGCAGGAAGGACGGCAGCCGCATCCGCCAGTGCACCCGCACCCGCAGCAGCATCCCCGCCGGACAGCGCCCCCTCCTTCCCCTCACCCCCATCGCCCTCCGTAACCATTGCTGCCGCGCCCTCTTGGACCTTGCCGTCCTGCAGGAGTGCGGTAGAGTCGGATAATAAGACACCTTTGAAAAGAAATTGGGGAACGCTTGCGACTCTCACAACAATGGTTGCAATCCATCTGTTCCCACAAGTACATGAAGTAAAGGAAGTGTAAGGAATAGTTTTGTTGCTAGATACTAGAACCAAACCGAGGCCCCCTCTGTCTAAGGAGACAGTCGTTATACTCCCGTAAATTTCAAGTGGTTATCAGTCTTTACTCAAGTAGACGAGCTCTGGTGTTAGAGCAAAAAAACGGAGCTTAACGCAGGTATGATTAAGGGGAATAGATAGATCACCAGGGTGCGGGGCTGAACAAAAATATCAGCTGGCGCTCACCTGCGCAGAGATGTCCTCGATCGCAGCCGCCTCCTGCTTGGCCTTCTCAATCTGCTTCTCCGCTTCAGGCATCACAAAGTCTGACATAAAGGCGTCCAACGGGTCGATCTGGTGCGGGGCCAACAGACAGGAGGGGCAGGCAGCAGATCAACCCAAAGAAACGCCGCACTCAAAACAACGAGTAATTCAGAAGTAAAACACATCACCAACAACGCCAAGCAACTGTCTAATGCAGCGTAAAAAAAGCTCGTCAATTGAATCATCGCAAATCGCCCATCCATCTAAAATATATACCTTCATGTAACAACACACTCATTTGTATACTCATTCTTTGAGTCTTCCTGGAAGTATCCGGTGGCTTTGTGTGTGTGTGTGTGTGTGTGTGTGTGTGTGTGTGTGTGTGTGTGTGTGTGTGTGTGTGTGTGTGTGTGTGTGTGTGCAGGGGAGGGGCACCTCCTCAGCTGCCACTACTGGAGCGGGCGCAGGCTTTTCCTCCTTTTTGGGCTCCACTTCCTCTTTAGGCGCCACTGCAGCCACCCCCTTCACCGCAAACGTGACCTCCTCCTCCTCTTTCTTTATGTGCATGAAGCTCATGGGCGGCCCAGCCTCCGCATCCCTCTCCCCTGCCGCTACAGCTCCCCCAGCATCCCCATCCACCTCCATTGCCTCCGCCCCACCATCGTCACCCTCCTCCTCCGCATCATCCTCCAGCGTCCAGCCCCCTTTTCCCCCTCCCTCCTCTCCCTCCTTGCCTTCAGCCTCCCCATTAGCAACGCTGTCATCAGCATCCAGTTTGGCCTCCCCTGCTTCCACTTTTTCCTCCTCTTCCTTCGCCCGGCGAGCTGCCTGCCACGCCAGCACCCTCTGCCGCCGTTTCTCCATCTCTGCATCCAGGTCCTGCAATGACCCTACCGCCTCCTTGCTCGCCGCTTCCACCGTTTTTACCTCTTCAGGGGAAGCCTTTCGCCGTTTACTACCCCTCTCCCTCTCACCATCGCGATCCCGCCGGTCCTGCATCCCAGACAGCCCACCATCAGGCTCTCAGCCAACACTCATGTGCAAATGCTTTACTTCCACCCTTATATTTTCAGCTCTACGATCTCCGCAACGTATTGCACTCAATAAGTGTAATGACGTCCATCTTGGCGATCCAAAAACCGGGTTGAAGTAAGGCAAATGGACAGCTAATTGAGCTACAGAGCCCGTGGAAAGCCCCACCAAGGGTCCTGGCCGGCGGAACAGAGGCATAATGGAAGGGCTAGTACTTGAGCGGGAAGATTGGGAGATGAGAAAGAGAGAGAGGGCGGGGGGCGGTGAGTGTGTGTGTGTGTGTGTGTGTGTGTGTGTCAGTATGAGTGTTTGGAGAGGTTAGGAGAGGGGACCAAGTGTGTGTGTGTGTGTGTGTGTGTGTGTGTGTGTGTGTGTGTGTGTGTGTGTGTGTGTGTGTGTGTGTGTGTGTGTATGTGTGTGTCTGAGTGGGCGGGCCGTGGGGAGGGGAAGGGTAAGTGCGCTTGTGTATGTCTGTGTATGCGTTTATGTAGGTGTGTGTATCAGGGTGCTTTTGAGGGTGACTGTGTGTATGTTTTTGAGTCTATATAAGGGGGGGGTCGTGCGTACGTGCGTGTGTGTGTGTGTTTGTGTGGGTGTGTGGGTGTGTGAATGAGTGAGAATGTGTGTGTGTGTGTGTGTGTGTGTGTGTGTGTGTGTGTGTGTGTGTGTGTGTGTGTGTGTGAGGTGCTTGGCTTGGGACAGATGGAGTTGGTGGCTGTTCCAACTGCATTAATCGACGAATATTAGGGAATCTTAATGGGCTGACAAGGTAATATGGCAGAGAAAGCGTGAGAGGTAGTATGAGAGGGGCAGTACTCGGTCTCGCGGGCTCCGACTCCTGCTCCTCTCCCTCTGCCTGTCCCGCTCCCGCTCCCGCTCCTTCCTCTCCTTCTTCTCCTTCTTCTCCTTTTTATCTTTCTTCGACTTGTGCCGCACGGGGGAATCGCCACCGTCCCTACCGTGCCGCCCCATATCGGCACTCACGCGCGCGCTGCAGATCTGACGCAGCTCCTTCGCCTGACAAACTGACACTCCGACAAACGCAGCGACCTCAGCCCAAGGCATCGCCCCAGTCCCCTAGCATTGCCCACATTATCACGTCGTGACTTTTCCCTTAAATGCGTAGTGCCAGGTTGTTAGAGAGGCACGGAGTCGCAACTGCCCAAGAGTGCCGCGCGCACGGCTCACATACTCGCGGCGCTGCGACGAAAGTGGGATCGGGCGGTGGTTCAGATCGGGCGGGGGTTCGGACGCTGTCGACGCCCTCCAAGCAGTACCTCGGGTAGTTCGCTCCTGCTCCGAGCTCCGAAGAATATGGTTATAAACTGTAGGACTCTCTGCTCTTGGACGAAGTGCCGATGACAGTTGTGGTGCTTCCTCGCAGCGGCGGCGGGCAACGTCGACACTCGACACCTGCATAAGGCTGCGTTTCATATAAATCCGCAGCTGCAGAATTTTGTACCGGGTACCGTGTACGAATTATTTTATCGCGACATCCACGGATCCGCACATCTTAACACAGGTGTTTCATATAAATCTGTACCCGCAGATCGAAAAGTTCTGCGGAAATGATTGTGCGGATGCCTCGAGCGCCCGCAGATATCGAAAAATGTGCAGCCGCTTGGAAGCGCCCGCACATTTCGGATGAACGATCCGCACATTTTAAAAGTACTTTAAGATAGTATTCGCTATCGGTACCCGCTCTCTCCCAGACGGAGCAGTTCGAATTCCCTCGCTCACGCCATTCGAACTTCAAACGAGTGCTTGCTCTCGCTCATCAAATATCCTCGCGCACGCCATCCACAAGCCCATCGCGCAGTATATGCCGAGTATGGCGACGTATACGGGTACTGGTGAAGGGGGCGTGGAACGCGAGTCCGAGGACGACCCCTTTTGGGACGACGACGACGGGCGAGCGGAAGACGAGTCCGGCGGCGGGGGAGGATGTGGTGAAGCGCGACAACCCGGCGAGGGTACGGAGAGGGGCGCACAAGAGGAAAGCACAGAGGGCGAGTGCGAGGACGCCGAAGAAGTCGGCGGTGAGGAGGGTGGATATAGTCGGCTGAATTGGCATGCGGACGAGCACATTGCACTATTGTGGGCGGCCATCGCGCAAAGCAACTTCAAACAAATACAACCGCTAGCGGAGCTTCGCAAAGGCACAGCCACCCGGTACTTGTCCAAGGCGAAGGAGCTAGTAGCTCTTCGTCGTTGGCGGTGCAAGCGTGCGCCTGAGGACTCCTTCGAGGCGCGGTGCAAGAATCCGACAACGTTGTGGAAAATGCAAGGCGCTCTGCGCACGGCAATTGTGCGAGACATCGTCCCGTTGTGGACAAAGCTGAAGAAGAAACAACCATCGGGGTGGACAAAGGAGCAGTATGTTGAAGAGACAAGGGTGAGGTACCGGCGAGCAAAAAAAAAACTGCCACCGCACTCCGAGGACCTGTCACCAGCAAGTTGGACAACGAACCATTGGGAGGTGTTCATGTTTCTTGGAGCACCTGGTTTTGACGAGCCGTGCCTACGCGCTGGCTCGTCGCCGATCGGACCTGGAGGGAAGACTTGCAGCCGCACGGCTGCGAGGAAGAGAGCTAGAGAAGACGCAACAGAATGGCAGCAACAAGGATCGCAAGATGGACGAAACGGTAAGCGTATATCCGGCGGGCTAGGTGTGGTGGGTAGCGGATCATCGCCACCAGGAGGTGAGAACGCCAGCGAGAGTTTAACCACACAACCCATGTCTCAGGAGAATACAATGGAAGAAACAATTGCAGGCATATCGTCCACTCTACGTGATGTGAATGCCTCATTGGCATCGCAAGCATCGTGTATGAAGGAGCAAGCTCGAGCTGCGACCAGGACGGCCGCGGCGAAGGAGAAGATGGCATCCTTGGAGATTATTAAGATGCAACTGCAATTTTACACAGCCGGAAGCAGTGAACATGACGAGTGCTTGCGCCTCTTGCATTCCCTCCGCTTAAGTTTTGTGATTGCTGATGCGCAAGATACAAGGGCTGAATCTTACTCCCCAACATCATAGGCGATGTAATGCCATTTCGTCGCTTTTTGACAACATTCGTCTAGCCAATTAGTTAGATACATGTCTCTGTGTGTCTGATCATTAATTTTCTATGCCGGTGTGTGCGAGCTCAGTGTCTGACTTTCAATTGTATGTATGTATGTGTGTGTGCGTGTGTGTGTGTGTGCGTGTGTGTGTGTGTGTGTGTGTGTGTGTGTGTGTGTGTGTGTGTGTGTGTGTGTGTGTGTGTGTGTTAAGCAACCAAGTTCGTCTATGACAAGTTCTGTCTTTTTTGTTACACGATTCTATGCATTCACAGGGGCAAGTGTGTCAATGTTTCCCTCGCCGAGCTCGGTCACATAATGATCGAGCAAAGCTTGTCGTTTCGCATCGAAACCGACATCCACATCCTCCTCCTCATCATCCACCGCCATGGATCCCACTGTGAAGGTCGCAAAAAGGTGTGGCAAGTGGAAGCCAAATGAGCGTGCTTCTGTGTCATCCACTTTCTTCCAATGCTCTTCAAGCCCCCCGTGCTCCGCAGCACCGGTGCGGACAAGCAACATGTCGTGAAGAATGGTACACATCTTGATTGTGATCTCACAACTAGCAGCATCTGCGACAAGTGTTGCGTTCTTCAAAACATGGAATCTTTTCTTCAAGATGCCAAACACACACTCAACGTCCTTTCTCGTGGACTCGCACAAGCCTGACCAAGCCTTCCATTCTAGCTCGTCGGCGTGTTTCATACCGCATATGGTGTGCGCCCACTTGTGGTATCCGCCATCGCACAACGCCCACAACCCACGCCAGATATCATTGCCACCGCTCCGTGTGCGCAAGGTGTAGTTATAGCTTGCCAACTCTGGCTTCTCCACCCGGTCGTCCAGAAAAGTGTCGAAGCGGACGATCGCCTTGTCGTTCCTAGCTCCGGGAAATGCCTCGCTGACGTAATATACATATATGTTGTGGCCACAGTGGAACTGGAAGCCCAGCGTCGGATACCCCTCTTTGCCGGCGTGCAAGGACCTTTGTTGAGCAGGGCATCTATCGTACCTCACATGAACGACATCCATGCTCGACACACAACCTGGCAAGCCGACTCGGCGAAATAGCTCGACAACTTCGTGAAGCTCACTCCCCTCCGGCAACTTCACCCACTTGTCGTAATACCGTTCAACAAACCACTGCTCCCAGTCGGAAATAAAACGGTGAAGGGTGGCCTTGCTTAGGCCCGCCATGTCAACCAAACCATCCAAGGACACTCCCAGGGCCACGCGCTGTAAAGCTGCCGTCACCTTGAGTTCGAGCGGGTGAGGCTGTGGTCCTCGCCTAGGTGTCGACTCGTCTGCGTAAGCAAACCGGGGATCCCGCCGAGTCTCCGCTACTAGCTCCAAGAACATGTCGTAGGGAACGCGGAACTTGTGATAGAACTCATCTTGTAGGACAGAGCCCGCGGGGTCAAGCATACTCGCCTTATTTTCCTGCGATACGAAGTCGTAGAACCATTGTGTCTTCTCAGGATGCCGCCTACGTGCAGAGCTCCCGTGCTTGTTTGGGTACCGGGGGCGGCGGTGTTGATTGGCGGCCCCCGACCGCTTTTGCGGTGGGCCATCTACGCCGTGTAAATTTTGGTTGCACTTTTGGCGGCGTCGAGCTTTCTCCTTACTCAAAGCTACAAGAGACGCGGCTAGTCCAGCGATAACGGCGGCTACCGCGCCGGCTCCGCCAGGGGCGCCAAGGAGCTTGGACTGCGCGGGCATGGCGTTATCACGGCAGGCGGCGATGGTTGTGTAACTTGTTTACCTGTAGCGGTTGTATGTGCGGCTGCGGAAATATATGAAACGCACCTTTCGAGTACCTCGTTTCCGGCTGCAAAAGGACCTAAATGTACAGATTTACTGCACCTGTAGTATTTGTACGACTATCTGCGGGAACGGCTACGGATTTATATTTACCCTAGGGCACGTTTTGCCAAAGATGTCAGCTTGCTTACAATTTGGCCAAAAGACACCCACAGACAGGGTCTGGGGGTCGATTAGCGCAGGATTATAGGGATGGGTGGGTGGGTTCGCGCGAAGCCTAGATTGGCTGAGCGCGAAAGCAGAGAGTGCCTAGGCTCGTGGCTAGCTACGGCTTATAAGGCACGGGCTAGCTAGAGCTGACCGTTGGGGAAGTCGTTGGTCGTTGGCTGCGTCTAACTGCTTCGGGCGAGGTGGTTGCCCTGCAGGTGAGACGCGCCGATATTAACGGTAACAGTAACCGCTAGAGTTACTGTCCCGTACACATGATATTGGATATGCAAACCTCTAGATTCAAATCAATCTGACCATTTACCCTAGGGCACGTTTTGCCAGTAACCTAAAGCCAAAGGCTTGCACAGCCAGAATTAGTGTTGCGGGGGGGACGGAGTGAGCCAGCCGAAGAACCGCCAAGCAGCAGGTGTTGGGGTCATGGTTGGGTCAATATACTTTCCTTCAGTCACAGAGCTGTTTTTGGCCCAGCCACCCATAAATTTGATTACGGGGAGGGGCGCGCCGATGCAGCTGGCAGCGGAAGCCGCGCCTTTCCGCAGGCTGTGCGATGTCCATTTAAAGCCGGCGGGCGCGGACGAGTTGACTGTGAGGAGGGCGAGGGAGAGCCAGGTGGAGATGGTGGACGCGGCACCCCAATCGGCGGAGGGTTCTGAAGGTGAGAAACTCCATAAGGCGAGCGGGGGTGGCTTGCTGTAGAATTTTGTGCAGAATATAGCGCGTTGTTCCGTGTAGTAGTCGATCAGGTTCGCCAGGACTGGGTTAGCCGCCGTAGGGATAGCGATGACCAGTTTATCGCTGGTGTCGCGGCGCTGGTCGCCTTTAGACTTCCGTACGTAGAGGCAGATTTGCTGTGAAGGCTTGTCGACCACGAGGTCGCCGGTTTGGCAACGGGCGCCGGTTTCGGCGCGGCAGAAAAACGTGTAATTAACGCACACCGCTAAACAGGCCCTGAAGCGTTGCATCTGGGGGAGGGCAGCAGGGGTCCACGCGAAAGTACCGTGAAGGGTGTTGGCGTAGTGTAGGATGTCCAGGGCGACTTGTGCGGGTAGCGGGAGGCGAGCCGTGGTAGGTATCAGGCGGTGTTGGAGCATTTCGAGGCCACGGCGGGCGTCCGCCAACAGTTCGCCCACGGCGACAGGTTGGCGCCGGTGGTCACGGAAGAACTTGTTTATGGCGGAGAAGTAGGGTTGTAGCGAGCTCGCAGCGACCGTTCCGAGTAGGGCCAGCCAGGCTGTGTAACGGACCATCGTGGCTGGTGTGGCCTGTAGCGGGGCGATGTTCTCTTCTGCACAAAAAATAAAAAATTGTCTGATTGCGCTCTGGTAGCTGGTGTACGTCGAGGGCGCTAGCGAGTTGCTGAGTAGGGCAACCGCCGTAACCCCGAGTCTGTCCGATCCTAGGAGGTCTTGGAAAGTTTCAGCTAAACCGGCGGACCAGGGCGACTGTGCTGCTTCACGGCGTAACCCGTGGCGCGGCGGTCCTGTACGCAGAGGGGGGACGTGCTATACAGGCGTTGTTAATCGGTCCGGGCTTATCGCTCGGCCAATCGCACCGCGTCGAGTGTAGAGCCAAGAGGGGGTGCTAGCCGAAAGGCCACGACGCTCCACGCGGGCGGCCCGACCCCTTCGTGCTTGCCCAGCCTGCCTGGAAAGAACAGGTCGCGGGACGCTGGGAAGTGCACGGTCTCGGTGGCCAAGCGTGCGAACGCGTGGTACCACGTCTTGTTTCGCCAGTAGGGGGCGATGACGGTCGCCGGTGCTTGAGCTTGTTCGAGTTTTGCTGCCAGCGCCGGTAGGGCAGACCAAGGGGGGTTGCAGTAGTTGTTTTCGCACTTCCACGCCGCGTCGGGGAGGTGTAGGCAGTCGATGTCTTCGCACAGGGGGTCGCGCCAGCGGGCATTGAAGCGTGGTAGCTGCGTGTTGAGCATCGAGGCGAAACGGTCGATAGTGTGCGGCCCCCACTAGCGTTGAAGGTAGGCGAAAACACGAGGGTTGAGCTGCCAGTCTTCGTAGTCCAACTCCCGGCTTAGCGCGTCGGCCCATATGTTGGCCGCCGAGCGGATGTAGCGTGGCCGGATGTTGATGTCGTTGCTGTCGAGGAGGTACCACAAGCGACGGAGTTCGGCCATCATGGCGGGCGAGCGCGAGGTGAGCTTTGTGAGGGCGGCAACCACCGCCGTGTTGTCCTCGTGTAGGAGGACTTGCCGGCCTCGGAGTTGTGGTAAAAAGGATTCCACCGCGTGTCGCACCGCTCGAAGTTCCTTCCACGTGATGTGTTGTTGGCGGTCGGTAGCGCTCCAAAAGCCCCGGGCTTGATAATTGGAGTCTTCGTTGAGCACGGCTCCCCAACCGTAGTCGCTCGAGTCGGCGTGGAGGTAGGCGGTCTCGATAGGCTTGTAGATGGACCGGCCGTTGTGTTGAGTGGGGACCGTGCGCCACCACTCGAGGTCTCGGCGTAGTTGGTGGGTGAGACGGACGCGTCCGCCCCACCCAACCCGTGTGGCTAACACGTTGTGGAGCTCGCGTAAAAAGAAGCGCGCGGGGGCGATGGCGAGGTAGAGGAACTGCGCCTTTCCGGCGAAAGCCGCAAGCTGTCGAGTAGGTAGCCATCGGGCGTTTGACGCTGCTCGGCCGAGTAGGGATGAAGCTTGTTGCGCGAGCTGTTGGAGCTTTGCGGGGGGGGCACGAAACATGCCGTGACGGAGGTCCACCGTTAAGCCCAAATGGTCGCCTACTTGGGTAGGTGTCCAAACGCCCTTCTTGGGGTTGCGTTCGAGGCCGAGGCTGTCGAGTAGGGCTTGAACGCGTTCTCGCAGTAGGAGGGCGTCCTCGTAAGAGTCGGCGAGGAAAAGGAAATCGTCCATGTAGGGTAGGAGTCGAATTCCCCGCCATCGCGCGTTTCGGAGGAAGCGCTTGGTGGGGCGGCGACTGTGAAGGGAAGTAGCCGTTGACACCGGTTGCGGGGGGCGACGTAGGTGGTTCGTGAACACTTGAGTTAGCTTGCAAAAGTAGTAAGCCGACCCCGACCAGCCCATGGGGAGGCATGCTAGGCGCCATAGCGTGCCGCGGTAGTTGACCGTGAAGAAGTCTCGGTCTTCCTCCCGGATGCCAAGGGTGTAGTACCCGTCGGCAAGGTCGAGGGAGACGAAGTAGTCGCCCGGCCGCGAGAGGTGACGTAGGTGTTTGAGCGTCTCGCACGTCATAGTGAAGGTCGAGCAATAACGGTTGAGTTCTCGAAGGTCGATAATCAAACGCCATTGGTTGCACCCGGGTTTTGGAACTAAAAACATCCGGGAAACGTAGCGAGGGTTGTCCGCCCGCTCCCAAGCTCCGCAAGCCTCGAAGCGGGGGAGCTCCGAGTTTAGAAACTCGAGTTGGGCCGGCGTCGCGTCGAGCATAGAGATGCCGTGATTGAAGGGCTTGGGGCGTAGACCTTGTTTGAATTTTACGCGAACGCCATGGCGGATCCAGTTTAGGACTTGGCCGCTCGCTCCGATGCGCTCCCACTCCCGCCATCTTCGACGCACGCGGTGGCGCATGAAGGAAGACGTCGGGGAGCAGGAATCGGAGCGGCGGGCCACACCGTCATTTCTTGCTCGGGGGTTTAGCCGAGTCGGTCGGCTTGGGGGCGGCAGTGGCGCGTGCTGCGGCTGCTGCTGCTGCAGCGGCCTTGCGTTTGTCGGCGGCGGCTTTGCGGGTCCGCGCATCGGGGCCGGGGGGCCTGTCCGGTGTAACTTTCGCGAAGGCAGCTCCGGCGGCGGCCTTGCTGGCGGCGTGTAAGCTGACTTCCAGCGTGCGGTCGACGAACGCTTGGCGAAGCGCATCCAATGTGCCGGAGACCGCGGCAGGGCGCGGTCGGCAGAAGCGCTCGTGGGCCAGTTCGGCAAAGACGCGGTCCGCATCTGTGCTCGTTTGTCCGCCCTTGGTGAGGCGGAGGAAGCCCAATCTAGTACGGGCGGCCTCCTCCGTCGCCATGTGGGTGCGATGACCCGCTCGGATGAGGGTAATCGCTGCCGCCTGCTCTGCCGGTAAAGGTGTGCCGTGCGACAGCGTGTCCAGTGCCTCGCCAATTGCCGCGTTGGCGCAGCTGTCGAAGAAGGCATAGCACCCGATGTGTAGGTACTCGTCGTAGGCTGCCTGGGTGCGTTTGTCGCTTAGAGAGCGGGCGGTGTCGTCCGTGAGTGTCCACAGACGTGGCTCGTCGACGTCGCGAGGGGGACGTTCGAGGCCGGCTGGGATGACTTCGCCGTAGTAGGTGAAGTCGACGAATTCGGCCGCAGAGGGGTCGGGTTCGTCGTCAAGCAGGTCGATAGGTGGCTCAGGGGCCTCCTTACCACCCTCCGTCGCTGTGGTCGCGTCGGTGGGAATGGACTGCTGTTGATCAGTACTAGCAGGTGTGGCTGTCGGCTGTCGAAGCTGAGCGAGTAAGGCAGCGTTAGCCGCCAAAAACTGCTCAGTAATGCGTTGTTCCGATGCCAAAACCGCCGTACGAATCTGTTCGGCTGTGCGTTGTTCGAGTGTGGTAGCGTGAGGGTCGGCCGCAGCTGCGGATGTAGATTGCTCAGGCTGCATAGTGGGGAACTGCGTAGTTGAACGAGGGGAAGTGTCGCGTGACGCTCGAGTGCGCATGGGACGAAAGGTAAAACTGACACCCTACTCGACTACTAGAGTCGAGACTGCATTCGCGCGAAGCCTAGATTGGCTGAGCGCGAAAGCAGAGAGTGCCTAGGCTCGTGGCTAGCTACGGCTTATAAGGCACGGGCTAGCTAGAGCTGACCGTTGGGGAAGTCGTTGGTCGTTGGTTGCGTCTAACTGCTTCGGGCGAGGTGGTTGCCCTGCAGGTGAGACGCGCCGATATTAACGGTAACAATAACCGCTAGAGTTACTGTCCCGTACACATGATATTGGATATGCAAACCTCTAGATTCAAATCAATCTGACCATAAAACGAGGTCTAATTGCGCAGACTACAGGTACGAGGTACATAGACATATACTAATATTGTTTATTGTAATCAGCTGCAGGATCTTATTCTGGTCGATCGAATTCTAAGTGACATTTAAGGATTATAGGGGAGGCTCAGGTCAGCAGGTCAGTTCACCCGTAGTCCGTCCGCCTCCCACTTATTAAAAAAGTAAAAAGTGCTTACAAGAAAAAGCAGTGGAGGCCACCAAGCAAAAAGAAGAAAAGAGGAAGAAACCAAAGCCCGAAGAGCATGAAGGCATGCCACAGCGTCAGCAATGCCTCCCACCTATTTGAATACACCGCGCAAAGTACAACTACAATAAAATTGATTATAAGAAGGACTGCAAGAACGTGGATAGGGAAAAAGTACCGTACAACATTTTAATAATTAAAAGAACAACGTGAGCACGGACAGGGAAAAAGGGAAGGGAAACAAAAGGACAAGAGTGACAAGAGGATCACGGAATCCAAAGCACGGCAAAAGGAAGCACTACATTGTGCACAAAGCTAGCAAATCAAACTAAGGAAGCTCCTAGGCAACGCCGACAATGCAACACGTGGAGGCGGCAAGCGGCGCCTCACGCGACGCTCGAGGAAGCACGGGGACGCTTGCGGCCCATGGCGCGGGTGAAGAGCGCCGTGGTAGGAGAAAGCATCCCAGCCGAGGAAGAAGCGGTCTCCATACCGTTTGCGGCGGCGGACAAGCCGCGCAAGACGTTGTCCGCGTGAGGAACATGGACGGCGAGAGAGACCTTTCGGCGCCATGAGCCCAGGAGGCCAACAACTTGCCCACGTGCATCCCTTTAGAGGCGGCTGCTCGCTTGGCCATCTCCGTCACGAAACCCGTGTCGTGACCGCCGAGAGTAACAGATTCCGTGACTGCAAAGGGAATGAAGCGGATGTCGGGGCGACTCCTCACCCCCTCCGAATACTTCTCGAACATGGTCTTCTCAACACGGCGTAGAGCGACTTCGGGAGACGGGGGGCTAGAAATAACGCCGAACAAACCGGAAACCATGGCATCAAGAGCAAGTTTTGAGCCTCGGCGCCCGCCGGCGGCGCAGCGGCGGCGGCCCCGGAGGGGGGTGCGCTCGCAGGCCCGTCGGCACCTACCTCTACCTCCACGCGGTGGGCGTTGGTAACCCCATAGCCGTGCCAGGCCTGGCACGGTAGGGGGCTGAACGAGGTACCGACAGCTGCGATCCGAGGGATCATCAGCTGTCGGAAAGCCATGTACGGAGGGTTTTGGAAAAACATAATATCCGTACACCGGCACATGGATCTCCCGCTCGGCCAGTCCGATATGTCTTTTGCGCGACTAAATACTCGCAGATACTCTCCCGACGATGGGGCGGGGGCGGCGTTTGCGAAATATTTTTTGGCGAAGAGGGGTACGGACGGATCAACGGAGGGACGAGGGTGTTGGAGCTGGCGGCGGACAGCTGGGAAGCAGCGCTAGGGTCGGCGCTCGCTAGCAGTCGCCAGCCCTACGAGAGCCTTAGGTCTCCCCTGGGAGCGAGGCCTTTTGCTACGCAGGATCGAGGTTGGTCGCAGCCGGAGGAGCGGCACGGTCTGGCGGCGGCGGTCCCTAGGATCGCCCGCCGCCGGAAAAGCCCGGTACGGGGGGTTTTTGGAAAAATTCCCGTACCCACCATCTTTTGAGGACCGGCGACTAGATCCATGTGTTCTTCCAACCCCTTCCCTAGTCGGTACCCGGTTATCGACAGGCTGCCTTAGGCAGTGTGCCTAGGGTTATCGTAACGGCACACTGCTCGTAAAGGCGGCCCCCTAACAACGCAAACCACTGGGGGAGGGCACGGACGGCCACAGCGCGATCAGATAGGTGTTGGAAACAGACGGGAAAAGGACAGGGGACATGAGAAAATCTGGCTCGGGGGCAGGAGAGCCACCCGGACACCGTCTGCAACCTAGTTCTTTTCTCTTCTCAGCCCCCGAAGGAGGAGAGAAGACTAGGCTAGGTGGCGAGCTGCGTCGGGAGGAGCGGCTAATACCTCGGGCGGGGTTGAGCACGGATCGAGGCGGGACCGACGACGACCTATGCGAGGGGGGTTTTTCACCTGCCTTTCCTCCCAAGCTCCGGCACGACCGGAGTCGCACAGGAGCCGAGGTCAGGCAGGTTCGCCTCGACCAGCTCAAGCTGGACAGCCTTCCTGATGAGCGACCCCGCAGCGGCTTGAGCAGGCCGCGTATCGTGGAGACTAGCGACACTTTTTGTTTCATACTGTATCCAAAAAAATGGAGTGCGCCACGAACCTCGGAGATGATTTCCGCAAGGGCCGTCACCAAGCAAGAGTGAGCGGTGTAGACCGAAGCATCTCCGCCGCATCGAGCCAAATGGTTAGCAAAAGCAGTGGCCCGCGCAACACTCGACATGTCAAAACCCGCCGACGCGAACGCACCCCGCATAGCTTCAACCGAGAGATGTCAAGAAGCACAAGCAGTGGGGGAACGTTGAGTAGAGAGGATGCGGGATGAGGGTATGCCGAAGATGCGACAGACTGCAACGCGGGAAATTTCGTCGTAATGCTCAAGGAACTTGTCGCGGAGCTCGCCCATGCGACCCGAAGTAGGCGGGTCCGAAGCCACATACGCAAGGGCGCCGTGGCCAAGACGAGATACCAAACGCCCAGACTCCGGTCGAGAGCGGTTAGAAAACGTGGAAGCGAGCTTCGCGAAGCAAGTTGATAGTACGATAAGGACGCACAACAACTCGACATTTTATCATTTTATTTATTTTTGTACCCTTTATGTACCATTTTGCTTGTACCATGTCGAAGTTCCTTTTATTTTTCCTTGTCCACGTTCCTTTCATGTACCATTTTGCTAGTACCCATAAGGACGATTACTTATACAAGACCGCACATCAAGAACATGGTGGCGGATGGTAAAACATTTACAATTGACGAATAATGCTAGCTTATTGAATTGTCATCCCTCGCTTCGGCCGTTGCTCCGAGTAGCTATGATGTTGCATGGCCGTCCACCATGTACCTTGTGCGTTTATACGGATTATCTAATGCTTCTTGAAAGGCAATAATGCGTAACCCGATCCGACTAGCATTGGCGTCCATCAAAGTTGCGTTCACGGGGCCACGTTTTACGCAAGAGTTGCCTCTCGGGTAAACAAAAAGATGGCAGCGGTTGCCCCTAACGAATCAATTGTTTGCGCTTATTTTGAAGATGCCCACTTATTGGGACCCCGTGCGTCTCTCGTAGCCATTGGCGAGGTTATGCCGACATCGCATGCTAGCGTCGGCCTCACGGTGCGTGACCATCCGCAAAAACGGTTTGTATTCCGACACTTTGGGTGTTGGTGATGCTTCCGCTGACTTACCCACCGACCACAGACTGGGGGGAGTTCATATCTCCACGAAGGAACAAATGTGTTTGGTTTGTTTGAGGGAGGTGCATCCGACTTTGTTCGAGACGTGATCGAAACATCCTTGAGCAAATACGAGGCTACGGCGAACGTCTAACGAGTTTGGCAGCTTACCGGCATTATCACACTGCGCTCCGTATTTATCAACATTGCAACATTCGCTTGGGACACTCAGCCCGTACAGTCCCTCGCAGTTTTTACAATGGTGAGGCCTACGGTGACACCGTCGAGACGGCCTTGAGCGTGTTGACAATTCCACCCTTAAATCTTTGATGTGGCGGCTGAGATTTTGGGCCTTCCCGCAGCTAGCCTATCTCGCAACACTCGCTCCGACATGTCCCTTCCCATACGTTTGGAGGCATGGGGATGGGGGTGTTGGTTGCCTTGGCGGATACGGCCAACGTCGGGGCGGCTGGATTGGCAGTGGGCTCCGCTATCCGTATTATGACAGCACAAGACGCCCACGTGCGCGGGGACACCACGACGATATTCCGATGGAGCCGACCACGTACGGACGGCTAGGGACTGTGTTGAACCGTGCATACACGGAAATGCCATGAGGGGGGTTAGAACCCACGCCTCCCGGAACGGAGTTGTGCGCCTTATCCAAGTACCGCCCCAAAAGTCGGTACCCGATAGGAACGTATTGTGCATATGAATTCCACGCATCGTGCAAACACTGCGACCACCTATGTGTGGAGGGCCAAGACACCCCCGAGTCCAGCGTACACATGTGTCCATTATCAGACCCACTAAGGGATATCAACACTTCCCTTCAATGGACACCATCCCATGACCTCCGGCCGGTAGCCTCGCAGTAAACGCGGAGGGCCCATAACCTATTGAACCGTGCATACACGGAAATGCCATGAGGGGGGTTAGAACCCACACCTCCCGGAACGGAGTTGTACGCCTTATCCAAGTACCGCCCCAAAAGTCGGTACCCGATAGGAACGTATTGTGCATATGAATTCCACGCATCGTACAAACACTGCGACCACCTATGTGTGGAGGGCCAAGACACCCCCGGAGTCCAGCGTACAGATGTGTCCATTATCAAACCCATAAGGGATATCAACAGCCTGCCATGATCACAGCGGTGTCCCGCCGGCCTAATACTTTGGACGGTGACGAAGCTGTCATTGTTGTAAAACCCATGTGATCGATAGATCGCGCTTCGACGTGGGCGCGCTCAGAGGCCGCGTGCGGTGCTCATGCTCTCGCCGAGTTTGAGCCCCTCATAACCGCGGCCTTAGCGATGCTTTCCCCGAAATCTCTGACGGTGGCTCGCGCCAATTGAATAGAAGAAAAGAACACGCTATTCGGTCCTTCGATAGTATGGCCTTGCTCGCACCCCTTCCCGTGTTTGCCACGGATTTCTTTCCGAAGCTACACTCCGACATCATTTAGCGTGTTATTGGCTTCGGTCGCCAACCCTTGTTCCGCATTTTCTAACCGATGAAGGTCAAAGTCTCGGCGTTTTGCAGCTCGTCTCAGCCATGGTGCCCTTGCGTTTTTGCCTTTGGACCCGTCTATACAAAGGGCATTTTGCTTGGGCGAGCTCCGCAACAATTTCCCCGAGAACAGTGACGACGTATTTTGCGTCGCGGTATGTCGCATCTTCGGACTATCATCATCCCGCATCCTCTCTGCTCTTTGCTCTCCTACTGCTTGTACTTCTTACAGTCGCTCGGCTCAGGCTATGTGGGATGCAGTCGAGTCGACATGTGCTAACATGTTGGATGGCGCGTGAGCAACCGCATATGCTGACCAATTGGCTCAATGAGGTGGAGATGCTTCAGTGCAAGCCTCTCACTCCTTCTTAGTGGTGGCCCTTGCGGACAGCATCTCCGAGGCTCGCGGGCACTCGGGGTCGGCGTCGATGTTCTCATAGACCCCACGATATTAATTCAACTCCCCAATGGCAATGACGGCCTCCTTGCGGATGTGGGTGTATTGCAATACCACGGCATCCGGGGCTCGAAACTTGCTCGTGATGCCGTGGTTTCCGGTTTGTTCGGCGTTTCTAGCCCCCGTCTCCCAAAGCCGCTCCAAACCGAGCTGAGAAGACCACATTCGATAAGTGCTCGGAGGGGATTTGGGGTCGCCCCGACATACGCTTCATTCCCTTTACGGTCACGGAAATTGGTGCTCTCGGCGGCGGCCACGCCACGGTTTTTTTCATAGAGTTGGCCAAGCAAGCATTCGCATTTGAAGGGGTGCATACATGTGGGCAATTTGTTGGCCTCTTAGCGCCGAAAAATCTCTTTCGCCGTGCATGTCGCTCATGCGGACAGCTTCTTGCGCGGGTTATCCCCCGCCGCGTCCGATATAGAGGCCGCTTCTTCCCCGATGGCATGCCTTCCCATGTCTCTAGGTTCTTTACCCTCGTCATGCGCCTCAAGCAGGCGTCTCCGAGTTTACTCCTGCCGCGCGCGAGGCACCGCTTGTTGCCTCCGCGTATTGCGTTGCCGGTGTTGCTTGGGAGATTCTTGTAGTGTTCTCATGTGTTTTTTCTGATAGGTCCGCGCACAAATAGTGCTTTCGTTTGCCATATTTTAGATTGCCTGACTTTCTTGCATCTCTTACCCTCTTGCCCACCACCCTTTCCATGTCCTTTTGTCTAAAGTGCTTATTGTAATAAACTTAACATGCTGGCGGATGATGAAACGAAGATTGCGAATAGTGACATCATCGTCCGCAAATTGTTCGCATGCAACATCAAGGAGAAAAAAGGTGGTTATATACGACAAGATAAATAGATGTAACATATTATCAGTTTCATTTCAATAAGGCCGGTCCGATTAAATGTGTTGTTGCATTTTGGCACGGAATCCTTGAGGAAATTAGGCTACCGCGGCGCCCGCCGGCGGCGCAGCGGCGGCGGCCCCGGAGGGGGGTGCGCTCGCAGGCCCGTCGGCATCCCCTCACCTCCCCGTGGTGGGCGATGGAAACCCCGTAGCCGTGCCAGGCCTGGCACGGTAGGGGGCTAAGAGGTCCGACAGCTCGACCCGCGGGATCAACAGCTCTCGGGAAAGCCATGTACATAGGGCTTTTGAAAAAATAGTTTCTGTGCAATACCGGCGCCAAGATCTCCCGCTCGGGCCGTCCGATATGTTTTTTCGCGTACAAATACTCCTGAATACAACCTTACTTTGAGGGGTGGGGCCTGTACTACGGCAGCGTTTGATGGCGAGGAGGGTACGGCCGGATCAACGGTGGGAGGCGGGTGTTGGAGCTGGTGGTGGCCAGCCGGGAAGCAGCGCCAGGAAAGGGCGCTGGCTAGCCGTCGACCAGCCATGTGCCAGTCGAACCTTGCCGAGGGGTGAGGCAAGCCATGGCACAGGCCGGTGGCTAGTCGCATACGGAGGAGCGGCTATATGAGGCGACGGCGATCCTCAGGATCAGCCGCCGCCGGAAAGCCCTGTACGGAGGGCTTTTTTCGGATACTAAAAACAATGTCCGTACCCGGCGTCGAGCTAGTTGGGGAGCAGCACCAGGGTAGGGCGCTCATTAGCGAGCCGCTATGTCGTCCAGCGTCATCTCCCGGGGGGAGGAGTTAGCTGGGGCGGCAAGGAGGACGGTCGCGACGGGAGGAGCGACATGATCTGGCGGCGACGACCCTTTGGATCGGCGCCGCCGGAAAACCCGGCACGGAGGGTTTTGTTTAATTCCGGGCGCCCGCGGCCCGCCGGATCCGGCTACGGTGACCTGCCCCCCCCCCCCCCCCCCCCCCCCCCCCCTCTTCGACACTCACTACCCCGACAGACCTTCATAATCCTAGGATTCCTTGAGCGTGGGCCCGGGTCAGCGCGGAGGCCCCCGCTCAAGAACAAGCTGCTCGGTGGACGCGCGATCAGAGGGGGGAGGGTACGGCCACAGGCCGGAAAACCGACAGGTACCCGGGTACCTGACACAGAAAAAACCGGGGAAATGAGCGGGGAAAATTCAGGCGCGGAGGCAGGAGCGCTAGTTTTTTTTATGTCTGTGTCCCCCCCACCTGTCCTCGAGGTGACGGGGGACCTCGACAAGGAGGACCGCCGCGTCGGTGGACGCGGCAAGACCTTGGGGCGGGGTTTACGGGATGGAGCGGCGGGATCGACGAGCGACCGCGCGAGGAGGGTTTTTTTGCCAACCTTTCCCCTCCTACCTTCGGCAAGACCGAAGTCACGCGGGAGCTAGATTAGGCTGGCCCGTCGTCCCTCCCGAACGCCGACCGGCCTAGGCCGGTCGACACCCCGGTTCGGTGGGAGCGGGCCGTGCATCGTGAAGGTCGAGCAGCAGTTTAGTTTTGCATTTCTCGACAAGTGGATTTATTTTCAGATCTGTTTTTCCTGATTACAAAATTATTACGATGTTACTGCTTAGGCGGGGGGACTGTGGCAATTACTGCGGTTGCTTACAGTTTTTTTGACTCCCGAGGAACGTCGACACACATTGCAGATAGGTGTGTCGATAGGTGTACCTGGTCGAAGAGACCCGGGCCCAACTTGCTAATAAGTCATGTATGGCGAAGTAGAGTGGCCCAAGAGACAACAGTCGGTCCAATTTGCCGGCACATGTTGTAAACAATTCCCAATTTCCATTTTTTAGGCTACCGCATCCGTAGAACCACCATACGCAATGTCCCGCAGATACAACACCCGAGATTGTTGTGACATGCAGCCGACACGCACGAATGGAGATCCCGACGGCGGCGGCCACATACCCCCAATTAAGACTCCGCAACAAGCATCGATATATTAATGGGATCTATCATGATGCGTTTGCCGCGTCATGCGTATGGATGCGTCCATGAACTAGTGCCCTATTTTATCAATACACCCAATGTTTAGTGCCCCATTCAATCAATATGTTAGCAAATTCGTGCCCTCTTTAATCAATGCATCCGTGAATTAGTCCCCTATTTAATCAATCCGTCCACGAATAAATACCCTATTTATCAATGCATCCGTGAATTAGTTATATACTTAATCGATGCACACCGAATTAAACATAGAATTCCGGGACTTCGATTGGATAGACGCAGTTCATTTGAAATTCTTCATTAAGACTAAGATAAACTCAAGAAGTCTATAAAATTCCGGGACTTCTATGGGATCGATGCAGCTCAATTGAAATTCTTTAATAAGACTAAGATAAACTCAATAAGTCTATAATAATGCAGTCTTGCTAAACTATATAAACGGCAATCATCCGGAAAGATTGCTCGAGGGTTCAACGAATCAAACTTTGTGCATGGTACCCCCGGATACGACTCCTCGACTTAATGAGGTCATACGGGCGATCAGTGATGGTCGCCGTTGTTACGGGTACTAGTACCCTAGATGCCCCTTTGGCGATGGATTTCTCGATAACGGATGGCCGTCCGGCATTTCATTCGTGGTTACAAGATACCGTGGAGACTCATCAACTCCTATTGGATAAATAAGATCGTCTCCTTTGCTACATCGGACTTCGCAGGAGCACATTCGGATTTTCGTTTGCTAATCATGTGTGCGGTACACCGCCGCGGGCTCTTGCTCCGAACCCTCCCACCTTATATCTGCCGACCGTATCTTGCTATTGCATATACGGCCGTTCGTACTGCAATTTTCCGATTCTTGGGCATTTCTACTCAGAACTTGCAAACGCTTTTAATTGCACTAAGCGCAAGATTTCCTTACTAGCGGAGTTTGGGGGCTTAATGTACCGTCCCTCGAGCTCAATGTTGGAGTGCTGAACCCGCTCACTATGCTTATCCACTGTGACCTTCGCCAACTTGATAAATGATTGCGAGTCCGAGTCCGAGTCGCTAGGTCCTATGCACGGTTGTCTTATCCGCCATGAAAAACTGCATATTGCTACTTCTACTTTACCGTGGGCAGTCCAATTGCGCAATTCGTATGACACGATCTCCAATATGCCCGGATTTTCGGAATTGGATGTCGTGGTGTTGACTAACACACTAAACCAATACTTTTCCGATTATGCTGGCCATGATATAGAGTTGGTGGTATCTCCGGTTGACAATGCGGCGGCGTCCGCGACCCAGTTGACTTGCTTACAACTTCCGACTCATGACGCTCTCTTCCGCTCACAAGATTTTGGGGGCCACAATCAGCGGGGCATTTCGTGCATTCTCCGTGCACGGGCCTACCTTGACCTCTTGGCGTTTTAAAGACCTTTCCAACTGGACTATATGCGGGTGATTTCGGGTACCCGTCGTGGTGCTTTGGGTATATTTTTCGCTTCACATTAGTCCATTTTCAAGGTGCCGTCCGATTGCTATACGATGGCAGCGCACCGTGTGGTGGACCTTACTGCGGAGCGCGCCTCTCATGTTCACTGCCCACGGTGCAATGAGGCTTCCCCACAGTCTCGTGGGTCGGGATCTTCGTCGACGGTATCGGACTATCGGATACCTCGATGTCGGGTGAGCGCTTGACATATGCTATGCTTATGGACAACATCCCCCGGTGCCCGTGCTCTTGGTATGTCATTTAGGTCCACGATGAGGTTGTCCACGTGCTTGAAGAGTCCATGCTCGAGGCGGGGGCTACTAAGGGACGGGACTTGCGGTTGGAGGTTCGCCGTATTCGACCACGAGTTTCTCGATATCGATCTGAGGGTTTGGTGTGGTTTGACGTCAGGGCCCTACACCGTCATCTTGTTATTGATGTGACGGTCACAAGCGCTCGCACGAACATCGGTGTCCATCAAATAGGCGCTCGCCTCCCACTCCCGGGCATTCTTGCATTGGGAGCTTAGCATGGCAAACTCGATGCGGACCTCCGCACTTGGCACGCCTTCGGTTGAGTAGGTCCCTGACTATAATCACTTCACTCTTGAGGATGGGGGACGGTCTATGGCGGTTGACTTTGTTGATCGCCTAGCAATTTTGGTGGGAGTTCGCCACTTCCCTAGCATGGATGCAACGGACTCTCGTTGATTGCGTTCCGAGAGTTATTTTTGCATGCAACATTTCTTTCGTCGATCCACTTTAGTTCCCTTTCGACGGTTTTGGGGGGATGAGCGGCGAGAATTCTTGCAACGTCTTCATGTTGCTCATCATGATACTTGGGGTTTTTATCTCCGCGATACTTTGCAAGAGGGCAGTGTTGATGATGTGGCATGCCTTCCTACTCCACGGGCTTAGACTTGTGGGGCTTTTTCCTCCTTTTTCATTTTTGCTTGGTGGTTTCCACTTCTTTTCCTTGATGTAAGAATTCCTGCCCTACGGTGGCCATCAATTCATTAGTACTCTACTAGACGACGACTGGTACCCTGTGTTAGTAATCCTTACCTTGTGTTGGTACCCTTTACTTGACGTGTCGGCATGTAGTGATTGTAGCTAACAGTACGTCTGGTACTTTGGGTCCTATCTCCGCGATGCTTTGCAGGAGGGGAGTGCTGATGCTGTGGTATGCTTTCCTGGTCCTCGGGCTCAGGTTTCCCCCCCTCTTTTCTTCTTTATTTTGCTTGGTGGCCTCTGCTGCTTTTTCTTGTAAGAAATTGTCGCCTAGTACATACGGGTAGCGATACGACCGCCAGTACATATCTGTTCATCTGAGGGCACTGTAGATCGGCAAGCCGTACCCGGGTACGGTAGCCGTCGACCCTTAGCGAAACGTACCAAATGTCCGCCTTTTCCGCCATCCTTCTGACCGTACACGCCCAACACTCGATTCTATCGGTTGGACATACGAGGTTCATGTTCGGAGCATTTCTTGACCTAATCGCGCCAGTTCATCTGAGCACATCCCCAATCTAAGCGCGCACATTCTACCACTCGCACGAAGAACTACCCTAACTGCTCAAACCCACAGACTGCTCCCTTGCCAGTCGTCATACAATGGCCCAAGAGGTTAAGGAAGGCTGTTATGGATTGTCTGGCTCAAAGGTCCGCTTGGGCGTACGTTCGCAAGCGGTCGACAACACACATCGGCGGCCGACAATACCAGTACATTAACTCAAGGTAGGTCGATATTGTGTGATGCAAGAGCTGAGACAACCAGACACGTAGTGTTACCTTCAGGTAAGCAACAAAACACGTCAGCTGAGTTGCTTTATGTCCAATAGTAACGTAAGCTGCAGTTTTAGGCACGTCGTGGTGCAGTGAATTGCTCAATTGAGCCGAGAGTTACAAAGTTCCAAAGATGTATACCTGTAACTAATATTTTCAGTCGATAAGCCCCAAGTGCCACTTAATGTGCTTTGCAAAGCATCCTGTGTTGATTGTAGATGAGCTAGAGCACACAGGTATATCGCACATGGAGCAAACAACGCGTGTTGCGTTCCCGCAAGCGAATCTGTGTGACATCTAAAAAAACCGTTTCCATTGCCGGAATCTGGTCGCCGACATGACGCTCCGAAATGTGATCGAGTACGAAACCTTATCGTTTAAGGTATTCTCTGACCCCCACAACTCTTCATGGGTGCAAAACGGAAACCGAGAGACGTGAATGAGTAGGCCCAGGAAAACAAGTAGTTCGGGGAGAGTGAACGGGGGGCAATCTTTGCAATTGCTATCCGCCACCGCCACGTTCTGACGTTCATAGCCTCAAGACACGAGAGCAGGAAGGTTAAAGGCAAGAAAGCCTTAAAAAAGACATACGGGGTGAACTTTTCAGAGCTACTACCAAGTTTCATCCGCCCAGGGCGTACAGGGCCCTTCCCATCCTTGGTGCGCTGACAATGGATGCCCTTTGCCGGCGTCCAACCACCATGTACGGGATAGTCGTCGGCATACGCCTCGGCGGGGGGGTCGTCCTCTCCACAATCCTCGTCCTCATCTCCCTCAAATAACTCTCTCAAGAGGTTGGCGTTGGCTAATGCAACCCCGTGGGAGGCTGTAGGCGCCGGGGATACGGAGGAGTCGCCCCCGGTAGCGGTCACAAGGGTGAGGCAGTGGCGGCGGACGCCTAGATCTCCCGATATTCCGGCATGGAAGTCGGAAAACCGCACTTTCACCCACGCCCCGCTCAAGGCCACCACCACCCCCGTCACATATGCAATGTCAGGGTTTTGACATGGATTTGCGGCTTTCCATCGGCCCGAAAAACGTGCGGAGAGGCCGTCTGGGTGCATTTGAACCCGGGACCCGATGGGGAGCGCCATGGCGACGACAATATATTCTGTTGATGATGCGCCACACCGCGCTTTACCACCTGACCTTGGATGATGAAAAGCATATACTTGTAGGTCCACATAGGTCTTAAGACCCCGTCGACCCACTCATTTGGGCAATTGAGACTAGCTTGGCGGTTGTGCTATATTTTCCGTGTAACCGTACCCAGGTACGCCTTAACCGTACCCAGGTACGGTGGCCTTAGATCAACAGCATATAGCATTTTAAGGTTCGACGAGCTACTTTCATTTAAGGATTACGTACACTACCGTACTTACCGAGAAAGCTGATGATGGGAAAAAGCTCGACGACTGGAGTCTCCAACGGTTCGTCTTCATCAATACTCTGCTGTCGGGCGGAAAGCCGGCAGGTGAAGGCACAGAGCTGAGTATGGCGGGGACGAGCGAGTTGAGCCGCAGCTACTGTCTGCCTGCAGGTTGTTCGGACTGAAGCCAACTATTTGCTTTACGACGTTATGAAGGTAGTTGTAACCCGTCGTATGTAGGCACGACGGATGAGGCATCGGGCACGCGACAGCTGTCCGACGACCAACAAACGCGAGGCGGAGCAGCTCGGCAAACGGCACGCCAAAGCAACCAAGGCCGGCAGAGCCAGCATCGACCGAGGGGGGTCGTCCCCGAAGGTGCGCCCACTACCTGTGTCCTGGACGGTCTCTTGCGTCCGTCATGGCGTCAGATCTCTCCACGGAACTCACTTCTGCGCGAGTTGCCAAGTACCTGTACTACGCGGTTTTGACTTTTGACCAGGAGGTCATAATTAGGGCTGAATTAAGGGCCTCTGTGCGGAAGAACGTCAGAAAAGGCTCCAGCACGTGCTCCAGAAAAAAAGTTTTGGAATAACATTGAGGCTAGGGCCCTAAGCTATAGACAATAGAGACCAAAAATACACACGGAGCTTGAGGCACACCTGCCCAACAACCCCTCCTACCTGTTGACCTATCACCCACCGTTACAGCGCGTAGGGTTTGCCGGACTGAGCGTGATGTTCTGGTGGCGTGTAGGAGGGGAAAGAAGCGAAATCAAAAGGCGCTCCTTGGACGGAAGCTAACATTGCAATGCTTTGCTCCAAATCAACTGCCTTCTGCGCGCTGGTGTGTTCGCTGTGTGTGTGTGTGTGTGTGTGTGTGTGTGTGTGTGTGTGTGTGTGTGTGTGTAAACTTGCTTATGTTTTTATGAAAGCATGCGAAGGTGGAGTGGGGGGCACGGGGCAGGAGGGAAGGGGGGAGGGGGCAGAGGTGCCTGTGTTTCATCTCAAAAAGCAAAGGGCTAAAAGTCAGATCAGTACGCTTGTGGCCATAGCCCTAACTCTGGAGGGGCATGAATGTCGCAGGTGTCAGCTGCGCTGCTTGTCTATGGGAGCACAGCTCAGAGTTGCACCTCATTTTACGGTTACGAGATTGTGCGCACCTTTCCCCACGATCACACGGCCTTCACGCAGGGTCTCGAATTCGAGCGCCTGTGTGACAACAGCAGCGGCAGTCACCGCACCAGCTGCCGAGACATATTGTGGGAGTCAACCGGCATGTATGGTAAATCCACCGTGCGGAAAGTAGACCTTCAAACGGGAGAGGTACGACGCTGCACTTTCTTCTACTCCCCCGCGCTTCAGTCATCTCCAATCGACTTCATATCTCAATGCGCTGAGGAGGAATCAATTTCCACTGTGAAGCATTGATTGTTCACTTTATTTCAGTTCATGGGTTGCGTCGCTTCAGCTTCGCATTCAACTGCATTCCATTTCAGTCCACAGCAACGCATGAACTCCATGAAATGACATCCCATGGACGAAGCGGTTCTGCGTTGACCCCGCGGCAACTTACACAGCACTCGCTCCATCTCATCATAACCTTCTATGGAGTTAACGATGGCGCCCCGCACCAACAGGTGCTCTCCCAGACGGCACTGCCGCAGCAGGACTTTGGGGAGGGGCTGGTGAAGGACGCAAAGGGGCGACTAGTTCAGCTGCTGTGGCGGACGGGCAAGTTGTACACTTACAGTCCGGAAACACTAGAAAGAGTATCTTCCCCTGCTCTTATCGTTCTCATTCTTCGACCTGAAGTGAATTGCTGTCAGTTTGTGTCGTGTTGCGTTTACTTTGGTTGTCTCTGAAATGACGGTTGCCTGTGACGGCATAGATTGGCACGCACGACAGCGGCCTGCGCGATGGGTGGGGAATTGCCACTGACGGGTCGAGGCTGTACGTCACCGACAGCAGTACGAAGCTGCACACCGTCAGCCACGAAACCCTGAAGGTGACGGAAACCAAAGAGATAACATGGAAGGGTACCCCTGTGCCTTGGGTGAATGAGGTAGGAACGCAACTGTCTCACTAACCGCCTTTATCTGCGGCGCTACTTTCATCACAGATATGTATACTTTGGTGGGCATGCACGTTTACACACACACATGCATATACACACTTATGCGTACCCCCCCTGGTTTCGCTTACATCCAGTCGCATTGTGTGACCATGCTGGCCAATGAGGAATTAATGCATTTTTTCCCATCAGTTGGAATGGATCGATGGAGAGCTGTGGGGGAACATTTGGCAGACAGAATGCATCGCACGCATCAATCCGCGAACAGCTGAGGTGCGTCACTTGCAAACGATTTTATATGTTTGTGTGTGTGTGTGTGTGTGTGTGTGTGTGTGTGTGTGTGTGTGTGTGTGTGTGTATTCCGGCGCAACACGCGCAATGGTATACCAGACTTAACAATGACGATTTGCAGGTGACCTCTTGGGTGCTGATGGATGGAATCACACAGCTCACAGCACGTTCCCAGACACCGCGGATGGATGTCCTAAATGGTAAGGACCCTGTTCATGTGTCTCGCATGGAGAACCGCTGTAGCTTGGCTCTGTGTGATTTTGGCGCACATGGTGTGTGTGTGCATTGCGTGGCAGGCATCGCATGGGACGCCATGCAACGGCGACTCTTTCTCACCGGCAAATACTGGCCAAAGCTGTACCAGATCGCTCTGGTGAAGAAGCCCTGTCACGAGGCCAACTCGCTGGAGGACAGCATCCCTCGAAAATGCATGAGGTCGGGCCGATTCTAGGCAGGCTAGGACAGCACACAGCTTAGTACACACACGCACACGCAAAGGGGGGTGCTGGGCATGCAAGGGTAGGAGGGGTGCATGGCTGATGCTTTGGTTGGATGTGCAGTGTAAGGGTTCGTAGTATTTTCATTGAAAGGGTGAGCAGGTCAGTCGCTGCTATGGTACATAGCGTAGCGGACCTGCATCACTTTCTCCGCCTTGTCTGGCAACCCAGCTGCCTCGCATGCCTGTGCCACCACGTTGAAGGTTGCATAATGCACGTCCAGCTCCTCCTTGGCAATCATCACGTTGAGCAGGTCCAGGGCCGGGCGCAGCCCCGCCTCGTCCAGCTGCCCTCTCGCCAAGCAGCGCGTCGTGCAGTTGTACGCACTCCCCAGCCGCGACGGGCTCACTCGCTCCGAGAGTTCCGCCAGCAGCTGCGAAGCCGCCTTGCCCTGCCCGGCGGACTCGAGAGTATCAAATACCGCCGCTATCATCTGTTCCGTTGGGCTGCCCGCTTCAGCCACTGCCGCTACCGCTTCAATCCACCGCTCCTCGCTCGCCATCGCCCGTATGCCCTCGTCGTCGGTGACTCGAAGCCTCCAGGTGGCCGCAGTCAAAGGCGCCCGCCGGAGGGGATCCGGTCGTGCGAAGCACGATACACTGAAGCAAAGTCGACGCGACAGTCGTTGGCGATGGCATCTACTCAACGTGGGTCGAGGCACTGCTGACTTGAAAAGTATACTCATGTGTACGCTCCCTTTGCGATATGGCACCTCCTCGGATAGCTGTCACCGACAACCCAGCGGTACCTACGACTCTTGAGTTCAGGAAGTGTTATCGTGCAGGAAACCTCCGTCTGCCGGAAGTGGCTGGTTTTTTCCGTTCCTGCTCTGAGCTCAGTGATTTGACTAGTCGCGATAGTTAGACCGTGGATAGTATTCCATCGATGGTGAAGCTGGTCTGATAGCGCGACTGTTTTTGGAATGCTCGCGCACTGATGAGCAAATACGGAACTTCCAACAGCAGGGCGCGCGCTTACGCGCGCGCGGGGGGTGCGGAGCGAGGAGTCCCCCTCTAGGGTCGCATGGGATAGTTGCTTACAGGACGATAGGAAGGGAAAGGCAAGAATGATATGCATGGGAGGTGGGGGATCCATGGATGATGACATGGTTGATGCGAGTGACGGTAACGTGGGCGGCGATGCAAGCGATGAGATTGGGTCCGGATGTGGCATTTGTATGGAACTGAATATTGTTTACATATAAATTCGAATGTGT
>JAPMLY010000418.1:0-216671 GCA_026401115.1 Tetraselmis chui | reverse complement strand
ACCTCTGCTAGAAAACAACGCCTAATGCAGACGAAGACGTTCCACCGTTGTATTCAGGTTAGAGCATAGATCGAGGCGCGCGCAGCTACCCGAGGCAACCCCATGGTGAGCGGGTCGTGGAGGGAGGTGGGCGGGTAGGTGGATCGGCGCGGCGCCCGCCGGCGGCGCAGCGGCGGCGGCCCCGGAGGGGGTGCGCTCGAAGGCCCGTCGGCACATACCTCTACCTCCACGCGGTGGGCGATGGTAACCTTGTAGCCGTGCAAAGCTTGGCACAGTAGGGAGCTAAACGCAGTTGTGTGAGGGGGCGAGGCACGACACGGCTATTGACATGGCGCGCCCTGTTGGAGAAGTTTGTGTAGGCGTTGAGGCACGGATGGGCTGGCGGGGTAGAGGGTGGAGCTTGTGTCGTCGAGGCCCATGTAGCTAGAGGTTGGGTCGCGGGCTCGGGATCCGCTGCCTCTCGAGGACTGGGCACGGGCTGCGTCGCGGCTGCCTCGGTGGACTGGGGGTTGACATTGTCTTGGGGGGTGCGTCGGTGCAATCCATATGGGTGGGTTGGTCTGCGACGGCGGTGACATAATCCATGTTGTGTGTTGCTGAGGGCGAATGCATGTGAGGCGTTACATTCGACTGGAGGAGCCCGTGCTGCCCAAGACGTACTCCGTATGAGCTGAAATTCGAGCAAGTAGTGCTCCGGGGTAGAGGCATCTATGGGCGAGGATATGGGGACGTTGGTGCAGCAAGCTGGTAATTGGAAATTGGAAATTGTTCACAACATGTGCCGGCAAACTGGACCGACTGTTGTCTCTCGGGCCACTCTACTTCGCCATACAAGACTTAATAGCAAGTTGGGCCCGGGTCTCTTCGACCATGTACACCTATCGACACACCTATCTGCAATGTGTGTCGACGTTCCTCGGGAGTTATATAACTGTAAGCAACCGCAGTAATTGCCACAGTCCCCCCGCCTAAGCAGTAACAGCGTAATAATTTTGTAATCAAGAAAAACAGATCTAAAAATACATCCACTTGTTGAGAAATGCAAAACTAAACGGCTGCTCGACCTTCACGATGCAGGGCCCGCTCCCACCGAACCGGGGTGCCGACCGGCCTGTTCGGGAGGGACGACGGGCCAACCTAATCTAGCTCCCGCGTGACTTCGGTCGTGCCGAAGGTAGGAGGGGAAAGGCTGGCAAAAAACCCTCCTCGCGCGGTCGCTCGTCGATCCCGCCGCTCCATCCCGTAAACCCCGCCCCAAGGTCTTGCCGCGTCCACCGACGCGGCGGTCCTCCTTGTCGAGGTCCCCCGTCACCTTGAGGACAGGTGGGGGGGACCGAGACACACAGACATAGAAAAAATGGGCGCTCTTGCCTCCGCGCCTGAATTTTCCCCGCTCATTTCCCCGGTTTTTTCTCTGTCTGGTACCCGGGTACATGTCGGTTTTTCGGCCTGTGGCCGTACCCTCCCCCCTCTGATCGCGCGTCCACCGAGCAGACTATTCTTGAGCGGGGCCCTCCGCGCTCACCCGGGCCCGCGCTCAAGGAATCCTATGATTATGAAGGTCTGTCGGGGTAGTGGGTGTCGAAGAAGGGGGGGGGGGGGGGGGGGGGGGGGGGGGGGGGGGGGGCAGGTCACCGTAGCCGGATCCGGCGGGCCGCGGGCGCCCGGAATTAAACAAAACCCTCCGTGCCTGGTTTCCGGCGGCGCCGACCCAAAGGGTCGTCGCCGCCAGATCGTGTCGCTCCTCCCGTCGCGACCGTCCTCCTTGCCGCCCCAGCTGACTCCTCCCCCCGGGAGATGACGCTGGACGACGTAGCGACGCGCTAGTGAGCGCCCTACCCTGGTGCTGCTCCCCAACTAGCTCGACGCCGGGTACGGACATTATTTTAGTTTCCGAAAAAAGCCCTCCGGACATGGCTTTCCGGCGGTGGCTGATCATGAGGATCGCCGCCGCCTCATATAGCCGCTCCTCCGTCTGCGACTAGCCACCGGCATGTGCCATGTCTTACCTCACCCCTCGGCAAGGTTCGACTGGCACATGGCTGGTCGACGGCAAGCGAGCGCCCTTTCCTGGCGCTGCTTCCCGGCTGGCCACCACCAGCTCCAACACCCGCCTCCCACCGATGATCCGGCCGTATCCTCCTCGCCATCAAACACTGCCGTAGTACATGCCCCACCACTCAAAGTAAGGCTGTATTCATGAGTATATGTATGTGAAAAACATATCGGACGGGCCGAGCCGGAGATCTTGGCGCCGGTACTCGCAGAAAACTTTTTTTTTCAAAAGCCCTATGTACATGGCTTTCCCGACAGCTCCTCATCCTGCGGATCGAGTTGTCGGCCCTCTTAGCCCCCTACTGTGCCAAGCTTGGCACGGCTACGGGGTTTCCAGCGTCCACCACGGGGAGGTGAGGGGATGCCGACGGGCATGCGAGCGCACCCCCCTCCGGGGCCGCCGCCGTTGCGCCGCCGGCGAGCGCCGCAAGCTAGTAATTCTGTGGCTTTGTGTGAGTGTGTCCTTAAGGGACGAGCTGCTAGCCGCGGGACGGCCGGGGAGTGCCGGAATTGCTGATGATCGAGGAGATATTGTGCGGGTGAAGGTCGGGGAAGCTCGGCATGAGAGATGAGGAGTCGGGGAAGCGCTTCGAGCCTAGTAGGAGCTGGAGTGGAGGTCGGCGGCCGGCGGTAAGGCGCCGACCGTACCTTGCTACTCCAGATAGAGCCGTTCGCACTGCAGTTTTCCGAATCATGGGCGTTTTATCATGACGTACAAACTCTTGATCAACTGAATTGTGCTAAGCGCAAGCTTTCCATGCCGGCGTAGTTTGGGGATTTTATGATGTACCATCCCTCGAGCTTGACGCTGAACCTCCTCACTATGCTTTATTCGCTGCGACCCTAGCCGACTTGTTCACATATTACGAGTATGAGTCGCTAGAACCGACAAAATTTCTACAGCCAAAACCTACCAAAATTAGTCGGTTGTGCCATTTTCCCGAGGTAGCACGTACTTTCTGCTTGCCACCGACTGGCTGCATGTGCCGAAGACAAAATGTAGTTCTGAAAAAATATACTATTGTTATTGGAATGCTTGAGTTGATCGAGCACGAAATTTGAAGGCAATCTGCGCAGTACAACACGCGAATAGTGCAAAGCGTTTCAGCCAATCCTCAGCACGGGAAGAGGTTCCCGGATCATCTCCACCACTTCTCCGGAGTTTGCCGCTTTCCTTTAAGCCACTCCCCTAAACCCTTTAAGCCACACACTTTAATGAAGAGGGGGGCCCTAGGTATTCTTGGCGCCGGTTTGACGCGAAGTGGCGTACAACACGAGTGGTGGTGTGCCGCGCCCGGAGTCGGTAGGTGATTCGCGGGTGTTGCATTTCCCGGCCGAGTGCGGAAAACCACGGACTCATACAAGAGGACCAGCGCCGCGAGACAGCCTCACGTCCCCAAAGCAAGCGCAATCATCGTCCATGTGGTTAGGATCTTGCTTTACATGTCAGTAGATGCAGCTCGCGTGTGCGTGCGTCTGAATGTCCCGTTTTCCGGAAGAAGGTGTCCGTAAAAAACTCGCTCGAAACGGGCCGGCGACGCGACCAACATCATATCGCGCGGGTGGCAGCGACTCCGGTGCCTCCTAATCAGCACTCAGCCACCTCGACCATCATCTTAAACAATATGGAATGCAGCGTAGGCATGTGGAGCAGCGTTTTGAGCTGTGTAGCGGACGTGGTTGCTGCCGAGACATAGTGCCCGAATACGGCAACATGCAAGCGGCACGCGCACACCATATGCCACCCTACCGACCAATTGAGGCCAGCACGATGAATGAAGTAATAATACAACCTTCTCCAAACCTTTCTCGCAACGCATTAATCTTTTTGTGGCGTGTCGTTGCATATTTGCAGGGTGTTGAGAGCCTCACAAGCGTCGGTCTGCAACGTTGTTTTCGGTGGTAGTGCAAACGGTCGCAGCACCGGGAGCAACGTCGGATGCCGTCAGCCATGTATGTTGTAAGTAATACCTTCTAGTTGTTAGTTGCAGATAGCTACTGTAAGCTATTCTAGATATGATTAGTACATGTCTAGATTAAGGGTCCGAATCGAAATTGAGAGCATAAAGATCGAGAATCACGATTAATTCAAATTTAAAGATCGAGAATCGTGATTAATTCAAACTTAAAGATCGAGAATCTTGATCAATTCAGTGAATAAAGATCGAGAATCGATATATTGTATAAAAAATCGCATCACTAGATCTGATTTTCATTCACGTAAAGCTTGATGCACCTGATAAGTCATGCCCTAATTATCAATGCATCTGATAATTCAACCTCTAAAATATCAATGCATCTGATAATTCAACCTCTAAAATATCACTGCATCTGATAAATCGCGGCACAAAAGATCAATGCATCTGATATTTCGGACACTAAAGATCAATGCATCTGTTAATTCAGGCGCTCAAGATCGAAATCTTATAAATCGAAAATAAGTACTAGATTTAAAAAAACTCATGAAAAACTTATGTGCATTTGATAAGTGAATCACTGCTTCATTGCAGTTATGCCCAGCTCACAACCCAAATCATGTTGTCGTGGATGGGAAGGGCACAATGCAATTGCTCTCCAAGGCTGAGACCCGTGTGCACGTTGGAGACATGACGCATTATTCAAAATACGTGAATTACATTCTATCCCCATACAACCCAGCAAAAAAATTCAACGTGGGTTTTACCCTGCCCACTACAGGTTGTCGTGTCTGGGATCATTGGGGTTAAAGGAATAATATGTAATCGCTCAAAAAGAGTAGAGAGAAGGTCTAACAGTAAAAGTATATTGACCGGCGAGATAGCTCCCATTGCCATCTCTCGTTGTGGTGCCAAAACGATGCATTGCCATGTTGGTGATAGTCCGGACCATGGTTACGAATAGCTGGACCATGTGGTGCCAAGGAAGTGTCCCAAAATGGTGCGCTGCCACATAGGTATCCCAAAATCGTTCGTTGCCAGACAAGTATCCCAGAAGATGAGCGCTTTCTAGGAACTCAGTTCACGCTCTCTCCTCTGGAGGAGCAGTTCATGCAGACAAGCAACACACACACACACACACACACACACACACACACACACACACACACACACACACACACACACGCACACACAGACACACACACACCGAAGCAAATACAATGCAATGAGAGTATTGGAGAGATTGTAAGTGCTTGTTACGAAACGAAACAAAAAAGAAGTACTAAGTTACGAAGGCTTGCTGCTAATAGCCTGAACATTGGCAATGCACTTTACAACTTGTGCACCGAGGTGCGTTTTATCACGTTCAACATCTGTTTTACGGGCCCAAGGGACACACCCAATGAACACAGGCAAAAGAAGCCACTGATTTAGGAATGATATTGAACGGTGTCTTACACTGATTCCAACATACCAACACGGCCGCACAAAACAGTGGTAAAGATGCATGGTGAATAAAAGTTACAGACAAAACACACACACACGCACACACAGGATGTAATGCACACAACTCACGTAACAAAATAGAAAAAATGCATGCAGTGAAGGGTCAAAACGTAACAAAACAGTGGTGAAGTTGCAGGATAAATAAAAGCTACAGACAACACACACACACACACACACACACACACACACACACATACACAGGATGTAATGCACACAACTCACGTAACATAACGGGAAAGAATGCATGCAGTGAAGGGTCACACTTTATAATGAAGTATTGATCATTACATGCGAAAAAGGCGCACACGTTCACGACATGCATGGGAGCTAACAACTGGCACGTTATTACCATCTCATCGTTGCTCATTTGGTGGTCTTCAAGATATTCCGTCGTCGTTGGCAAAGCACGTAAACTATTCAAGTACTGCGCCACAAGGCCAAGGGCCATCCCTAACACAACACACGGAGAAAAGTCACAGCAAGCACGGTCAGTTGATAATGAAAGGTCCATTCCACACACACGACACAGTTGAGAATATACATTACAAGTAAGACTTGCGAAGCACACACACACACACACACACACACACACACACACACACACACACACACACACACACACACACACACACACACACACGCACGCGCGCGCGCGCTCGAATTTGCAGGGTTTCGGCATATATGGGCACGACTACGTAGACGTTAAAGGAGCACAGTGGCACTTGAAATAAAGCATATGGGACTCACCTCTATACCGTCCTTGACGCAGACTAAAAACAGTAGTCGCTGCCTACACTTGCAGCGAAGCTGTCGAGAGTCTCCACAATCTCCATACCACTACCGACGTATAAAAGTCCTTTGTGTTTGCATCGGCGTAGACAAGCCCTTGCTAAAACGAATGGTGTTGTCTGTTGCACAATGTTGCAGTACGCACCTTTACGAGTCGCAGAGCGTCCGACGATTAATGCGAGTTAGCGCAAGCGTCGACGAAGTCTTGTAGCATCGCCTTCGACGCCGCGTCGAGTAGATGCGAGGCCATCCCAACGCAACTTGCAGAAGCCGCGCCCCACTAGAGACTTTCTGCGACGATATCGTCACGTCCAACTCCACAAGTTGATAATGATGCGAGGCGGACATCCTTCCACGGTTAGACATCGCGCATCGGAGTGAAAAATTCTACTGGTTTCTGTGGTTGCCGCGCGCTTTTCAAGTTGACTACAGACGTGTAGTCGCTTGGTAGACTGACGTTTCGTCCCCATATTGTCACTATTTTAAAATCCATACGCAACGTAATATATTCTCATGTATTTCGTGCTATTTCTGGATAGGCTACGAAGAAGAGGAATAACAATAAGCGTTTAATATACTGTGCTTTTCAACACTCTTCAAAAGTACATGTACGGATAGGTGATGGCATAGGTTCATCGCATCCGTCGATCAAATCTTCGTAACCAATGATCCCTTTCTGGACCGTCATCGGCGCCGATCCACCTCGTCAACACGTTTTATCCAAGCATGGCAACGAGACCATGATCCCTTTTATGACGCATACGAGTTGCTGATTGGTCAATCCATGAACCCTTTCTCGGCTCGTGTTGGCCGTTGATATATCACGGAACCAACGGTGGCCATAGATGCATTTTTTCTTAGTATAGTACTGATAATGCAGTTCTGTTTGAACACCTTCTCCTTATTTTCGTCATCTGGTTCTTCTTGTAAGCAACTATCTTATTTTCGTCATTGTCGATGACTTAAAAACATTTAGGGTTTGTGAATTGCAATTTTTCATTCATCTGCTAGATTTTCATATGGTCAGTGTAGGTATAAAGCGAATTGCAATTTGATTTAAGCTCGCGCGGTATAGAAGAATGAAACAATGGTAGAAACGATAAATAAATATTAATACATCTGATAAATCCCGGGATAAATATCGGTGCATCCGATAAATCGGTGCTATAAAGATTGGTGCATCTGATAAGTCAAGCCTATAAATATCGACGCATCTGATAAGTCAAGCCTATAAATATCAACGCATCTGATAAGTCAAGCCTATAAATATCGACGCATCTGATAAGTCAAGCCTATAAATATCGACGCATCTGATAAGTCAAGCCTATAAATATCGACGCATCTGATAAGTCAGGCCTTTAAGAATTGATGCATTTGATAAGTCGAGCCTTAAAGATCGATGCATCCGATAAATGTAGTGCCTAAATATCGACAATTGATTAATTGCAAAAAACGCCGATGCATCGATTACTGATCATTAATCGATCTCTGATTCGGACCCTTACTCTAGATCGGACATACCGATAACCTATTTGATTCGGTACATAGCTGTCGCTAGGCTACAACTCTTACACTTTTGTTGTCCCGACACCACGCCTCGGGCTGGTTGTCTTTGTGACTTTCCCTTTTGCGTGACTGTGACAAGACGCAAAACTCCGTACATCACTCAGAGACAGAGCCACGCACATCACCGACCCACTCCATTACAAACAAGCCTACCGCGAATTCTCACCCCGCAAGACACACACCTCCCTCCTTCCCCGCCTTAACCCACTATGGCAAAATCACATAACCACATGGCCACAAGTCCTCCTCCGCGCCACCCCTTCCTCCTTCATCCTCAAATCCAGTCAGTCCATCTCCAAACTCACAGGGTCCGACACTTCTCTCACTATCCCAATTCGCCTACTCGCCGCAATTCTCACCGAACCCACTGACACTATCCACAACCGCCTCCCCGTCACGAACCTCAACACCAAACAAGCCTCCCTCCCCACCACCCTACATCCCTCCTGGATTCCCCTCCTCAACCCACACCTCCCCAGACTCCCTTCTACCCTCTCCCCAGACATCCACTCCTCCCGCACCACCACTACCACCCCCACAGCCCGCATCACACACATAGACACGGAATACCTCACCCCCACAGACCACCACTTCCCCCCTTGCGACGTGACACGCATCATATCCAAACACAAAGACACAGAATACGGACAAACACAATACATGGTCGAATGGGCCCCGGAACACCTCACGGAATGGGACATCCAACTCCAACTCGACGAAGGCTTCCGACTCATCTCTTCCACCCCCACATCGGTAACCCTACCCCCCCCCTCCCCCACTGACTGCTCCATATGCCATAACCCTCTTCACTTGGAACCCACTTCCACCTGCTCCACATGCCCGCACTTTGCAATCCACTCACAATGCCGCCCAGCTCAGGGTCCTGCCACATGGCAGTGCGACTGGTGTGCTCGCGGCCAACAACACGACCTCACCCGTCTCCACGAGGTCCAATGGGCCCCATGCCTTCAACTTCACGACACCATCAGTGAGACCCCCTCCGGCCCCACCGCCCTCACAGCATTTAACTCTGGCTTTGTCCCCTCCACCACACCCATCCTGCCAGAACCCGGACCTCCTCCGTGGTCACACCCCCTAATCACATTCAACCACGACCCCATTAACCCCGACCTTGACATGCTCCCTACCGGTAAATTCGCCATCCACGCACACCCATCCCTCCACGACACCACCATACTCTGCACTCCTGACGGCCGCGCAATCACCACCCTTAACGGCCCCCGCGTCCGCCATCTCTACCAACTCTTTCGCCCCGACCTCTCGCAACATACGTTCGAGGAGGAGGTATATCGCCTCCTTACTCGCCTAGGCTCCCGGTCGGAAATCCAATCCCCCACACCCACCACCACCACACGCAACAGATGGGCCACCAGAGAGGACCTCCTCTCCGCTCTACGACACACATTCCACATCCAGACAGAACTCTACTCGGACCCCCTTAACAAATCACTCCACTCACACACCTACCACTCGCTTTACCCAGAAGACATAGTCTTCTCGTCCAGCGGCAGTAATGCTCCACACACATGGCAGGGTACCAATATCGCAAATCCCGAATACGACCACGAATGCATGCGCCGTGCCATGGAACACGCAATCACCAGCGCACACCTCACAAACACACACACCCCCAGCGCTACCATCCTCATTCTCCCCCGATGGGAACACACACCATACCGCCACTCTAAATACATCAACTCCCCCTACACACATCACCTATACACCCTCCCCAACGACGCGAACACCTTCCTACCCCCCGACCAACACACCGGCCATCCCACCCCCACCCCTTTCGGCACACGCTGGATGGTAGACATCTACCTCGTCGCTAACTCACTCGCACTCCACAACCTTCCCTCACGCACAGCCATGACCGCACTCCACAACACCCTAGAATCTCCCGCCTCGGACACCAACATCAGAATCCTGGTGACCTCTACCCCCCCCTCCCATACCATTAATCGAGCCGAACTAGCTGGTATCGCCATAGGCCTCCAACTAGGACATACCCACCTCCTTACTGACAGTGCGTGCTCCCTCCGCCTCATACAAGGTTACCTTAACTGCCCCTCCGCTTATAGGCACAACATCCACCGCGACACACTCCTCTCCATCACACACACCCTCAAAACCCGCTGCGACGCAGGCATCCGCACACATCTAGGTAAAATTAAAGCACACAACCACTCACTCGGCAACGAACTAGCAGACACACTCGCTAACCAGGTCGCTGATGGTCACCCGCCAGATACAACATACAACACAGGCTCGGAGGTGTCAATTGGACACTGGACCTGGCCTTACACCCTCATACCACAAACCCAAGGAGAACCCATACCCCACATATACACAAACCTCAAAACCGACGCACACACACACAGCTGCAAGCACACCCTTACACCCCTCTCGCAAACATCCAAACACGGCGCCCTCCTCGCCCGCGCCGCAGCGGACGGTGCCGACTTCACCTTCCACAAAAAACACTCAACACTCACCAACACACAATTCACCCACAAACAAGAATTCATTTGGGGCGTTCACAACACCCGCCTCCTCACACACAATCCCACCCTGCGATGTCCCATGTGTGGCCAATTCACCAGCAACGGCCACATGGCCGGTAACTGCCCATCCATGTCTGGCCTGAGACAGGACCGACACAACAGCGCGCTACAACTCCTCCTGTCTATCCTCGAACGCCACAATGGAGGTCGCTGGGAAACTATCACTGCAGACTTCGGTAACAAACCCATCAAGTCTTTCACCCACCCCACCCCCTCCTACACCCCTCTTGACTGCCATCCCCCACACCCCTCCCACATGCCTACCCGCCTTGTTGATGCTGATGAAGGTCTCTCGCCCGACTCCCTAACCTCGTGTCCCGCTATACTCCCCTCCGACGTCCTCCCGCCTGCGCTGCGTCCCCCGGCACATAAACCCGACTTCATACGCCTCCTCGAACCTCGCTTCGTCGGTCACAACAACGGCCGCCGTAGATACTCGTCTATCAAAAAGATTCAGATAGGGGAGTGGAAATACTGCACCGACCACAACCTCTCACACACAGCCCGCTTGATTAGGGACAAATACACACCCCTCGCAAATGCCATCCGAAACCATTGGCCAGGTACCGAAGTCGACATCCTACCCATAGTCATGAGCCGCACGGGCACACCGCACTCATCCACCATCGCAAGTCTCACCTCCCTACTCACCCTCCGCACCGACCCTCCGGACAAACTCCTCACCAAAACTCGCCTCGACACGTCTCGCATCCTTTCCACCCTCCATACACACACCGTCCAATGGCTGCACTATCTCCTCCTTGTCTACCGCACCAAATCACGCATGACCACTCGCCAAGCATCCGCATAAAGACCCACCTCATGCCCCTTCTTGCACATCACCTTTAACCCACTCCAGACCCTCCCCGGGGGGGAGTAAATACCCCGACCACACTTGGAGAGGTTGGACATAGGAGGTTCACGGTCTAGTCCTAACTTGTAGGTTCCCTGTATGGCATAGTTGGGAGGGCCCAAAGACAGCAGCCGACGCATCCGGCTTTTTGGTGAAAAACCGGCGCATACGGTACATGTTGTAAACAATTTCAATTTCAATTTCAATTTCGGCAGTATCGCCAATATAAACTGCGCTTAAAAACCCACCCTCCCACCTACCTAAGTCAGCTGCTCGCGGACGTCATCCAGCCACCCACACCGACGCAATTGAAATTGAAATTGACATTGTTTACAACATGTCCCGGCAAACTGGACCGAGTGCTGTCTCACGGGCCACTCTACTTCGCCATAAAGGACTTATTAGCAAGTTGGGCCCAGGTCTCTCCGACCAGGTACATTTCTTATCGACACACCTATCTGCAATGTGTGTCGACGTTCCTCGGGAGTTATATAACTGTAAATAACCGCAGTAATTGCCACAGTCCCCCCACATAAGCAGTAACAGCGTAATAATTTTGTAATCAAGAAAAACAGATCTAAAAGTAAATCCACTCGTCTAGAAATGCAAAACTAAACCGCTGCTCGACCTTCACGATGCAGGGCCCGCTCCCACCGAACCGGGGTGTCGACCGGCCTAGGCCGGTCGGCGTTCGGGAGGGACGACGGGCCAACCTAATCTAGCTGCCGCGTGACTTCGGTCTTGCCGAAGGTAGGAGGGGAAAGGCTGGCAAAAAACCCCTCCTCGCGCGGTCGCTCGTCGATCCCGCCGCCCCATCCCGTAAACCCCGCCCCAAGGTCTTGCCGCGTCCACCGACGCGGCGGTCCTCCGTGTCGAGGTCCCCCATCACCTCGAGGACAGGTGGGGGGGACCGAGACACACAGACATAGAAAAAATGGGCGCTCTTGCCTCCGCGCCTGAATTTTCCCCGCTCATTTCCCCGGTTTTTTCTCTGTCTGGTACCCGGGTACCTGTCGGTTTTCCGGCATGTGGCCGTACCCTCCCCCCTCTGATCGTGCGTCCACCGAGCAGCCTTTTCTTGAGCGGGGGCCTCCGCGCTCACCCGGGCCCACGCTCAAGGACCCCTAGGAGTATGAAGGTCTGTCGGGGTAGTGGGTGTCGAAGAGGGGGGGGGGGGGGGGGGGGGGCAGGTCACCGTAGCCGGATCCGGCGGGCCGCGGGCGCCCGGAATTAAACATAATCCTCCGTGCCGGGTTTTCCGGCGGCGACGACCCTGTCGCGACTCCCGTCGCGACTCTCCTCCTTGCCGTCCCAGCTAACTCCTCCCCCCGGGAGATGACGCTGGACGACGTAGCGACGCGCTAGTGAGGGCCCTACCCTGGTGCTGCTCCCCAACTAGCTCGACGCCGGGTACGGACATTGTTTTTAGTATCCAAAAAAGCCCTCCGTACATTGCTTTCCGGCGGCGGCTGATCATGAGCATCGCCGCCGCCTCCTATAGCCGCTCCTCCGTCTGCGACTAGCCACCGTCCTGTGCCATGTCTTGCCTCACCCCTCGGCAAGGTTCAACCGGCACTGGGCTGGTCGACAGCTAGCGAGAGCCCTTTCCAGGCGCTGCTTCCCGGCTGGCCACCACCAGCTCCAACACCCGCCTCCCACCGCTGATCCGGCCGTACCCTCCTTGCCATCAAACACTGCAGTAGTACATGCCCCACTCCTAAAAGACACCGACGCACTCGTCGTGTGTGGACAGGGTGCACACATGTCCAAGTTGGAGAAGGGGAGGGCGCACTATCGGGTGAATACGCATACACAGGGTTTACGACAGCTCTAGTTAACTGAAATGTATATTTTTACTTCGCGACTCAACCGCCAGCGTAGCGCTCCACAAGATCTGGCCGTGGCCTCGACTTATGCCCCACACTAGGTGGAGGATACAAAAAAGGTGCTTTGAGACACCCCGGGGCTACATGCCGAGGGTTCGGCGGGAATCAGGCCGTCTCTCTGAAACCGTAGTTAGGCACAGGTCCGGCTAGCGGTTTTTACCGCAGCCAGTCGTCTTGTTCGTTTTGTCGTCTGCCGCGATGGCACCAAAAACGTGTTTGGCCGACTCTCCTCCTATTACACCTGCTGATTCCCCTGACCCCAGCTCTCATGAGAGTTCGCTCAGTCATGCTCCTCATACACTCGCCCTCGTTCTTGAGCAAATGGCGCTTATTAGCGCTCGTCTAGACGCGCAGACGGCCAACGCCGCAATTGCCGCTGCAACACAGGTTGCCGACCCCCTGTCGCGCAACGCCGTCACGATGCGCACCACGACCCGCCGCATCACGAGCAGTCCGAGGACCTCCCACCACCTCCACCATACCCCCTTGTCGGATATGCCCATCCAACCCACGGACCGCTCTTCCCGGAGGCCGCCGTATCGCGCACCCACCTCCCGTGGCCACCCGCACCCGTACGGCCCGCCGATTGCAATGCCCGTCCGCTCTCCCTTTCATGGTGGACCGCCTCCTCCCTTTCTTGGCCGACTTTCCCCTCCCGCCCACCGTGGTGCTCACACCAACCGTGGCGGCCGTCGCCCCACCATTGACCCGATGGTCATCGGCCGCGCCGCACATGAAGCCACATGCTTTGATAAGGACGCGCTCAACCGGTCCATGAAGATGTCGGTCCCCACCATGGGGCCCAACATCCTCATCTCGGATATCCCCCTTCCACCCACGGATCCCTCTTCCCGCCTAACCTGCCGCTCCACGTCCCATGTCCTCGTAGCCAGCCGCACCCGTACGGTGTGCCGCCTGCCATGCAAGGTCATTCTCCATTCCCTAGTGCCCTCCTCTTTACCCTGCTGGTCAATCTTTTTCCCAAGCTCATCGCGGTACCCACAACGGCCGTGGGGGGCGTCGCCCCACCATTGACCCGGTGGTCGTCGGCCGCGCTGCTCATGAAGCCACCAATTTCGATAAGAACGCCCTCAACCGGTCCATGCAAATGTCGGTCCCCACCATGGGGCCAAACACAGATTTGAGCGGTGGAAAAGGAAATTTCTCACCTTCCTTTCTCAAAGCAACTTACCTCATTCTCTAGCTGGCCATCTGCTAGTCGGGCGTCTGGCAAGATGAGCATGCCCAATTGTACGCATACGCACTCTTGTTGCATGCTGCCAGCGAGAACAAACGCGATGATGAGGTGGTTAAGTGCGTATCCGCTGCTCGCCGCGACTGCGCCACAACATCATGGGATATCTTGTGTGAAAGGTTGGATGGCCGGTCCTTCACCCGCGCTCTCTCCTTGCGGGACAACCTCATGCTCAGGCAGCGCCCTAGTCAGTCCTTGCACGACTACGTCCACTTCATGAGGCGGACGTTTGATGACTACAATGAAACCTATGAGTTGATTGATGGCTCCGCAGCCATCCACCCTCACAACATGGGCATGCTCATGCTCCGTGGCATATCCTGCAACGGACCGTTCGGCCAAGCCAAACTATGCGTCGTCAACGCCTTCGACACCAACTAACTCGTGTCCGCAGACAAGGTGATGGCCAACATACTCCGCCAAGCTTAGAACACGGACGCCGACCTCCATGACTCGACCGTGACCGCCCATGCTACTCCAGCCCCTCCCATTTCTGCTTTTGTCGCACCTGGCCGCAAATCACATGGTGGGCGTGGCCACAACACCAGTGGCGGCCGCGGTGGCCGTAACTTACCCAACAAGTGCAGCGTATGTGTCAGCCTTAGCCACATCATGTCGTCATGCACAACGTCTGATGGCGCACTCCTAAAGTGGACTCTCGCCAAGCGCAAGATGATCATCCAAAAGTGTGGCACCCCTAGCGGCACTACCCTTGCGCACGTTGCCTTAACAAGCGACGTCGCCACCGACGACCCTGACGTCATGCCCACTCTTGAGGAATGCAAAGATGAGTATGATGACACTGAGGTGAGTGTCCCCTTCAGCTCCATAGCGTTCTCATCTTCCCTCGCCCATGGTCGTGACCTCTCCCTGTGTTTGGGTGATAGAGTCCGCATGCTCGTTCAACTTAACCGCGTTTCGAAGTGACTTCGGAACGCTCGCCCCACCCTCCGCTCCCTCTCGCGATGGTGGGGTCGGTGTTGACGTTAAGGGCGGTGGCACAGTTCGAATTTCCATTTTGTTGGCGTCTGGCAAGGTCATTCACCGCACAATCCATGCGCTACACACTCCAAACCTACCATCTCGCTCTGATCAGCGCACCGGTCGCCTCCTCAATGTTAGTTGGATGCAATCGCAAAGCGGATATAAATTCGTTTTTCTTATTGACTCTAATACTTGCTTGTTCATGGTGCCAAGAGAAATGGGAGTGCTAAAGCCGTCCGGCAACGGCCTCTACCTCCTGCCCCATCAACCAAAGTTGCCCCAAGCCCCACAGCGGATTTGTCGCATGGTGCCGGTCCCCGTGTTGCCCTCGCTGCAAAGTGCGACCCAATACTGTGGCACCGCCGGTCCGGCCACCTTAATATGCAATACAACCTGCATGCCCAACACACTCGCGGTGTCCCAACTAGCCCAACATTAGCAAGCTCTGTAAGAAATGTTTCATGCGAATCATGCTTGCTCGACAAGGCCACTATTGTACCTCGCAACACTAATGCTTGCACAAAACCATCCCGCCCCATGTTGAACCCATCCGCATATACTTGGGGTCATGTGCACGTCCCATCCCCACATGGCCTCCGCTACTGCCTGCTCGTCATCGATTACCACACACACTACATGTGGGTGCGGTTCTTGAAGTTCAAAGACGATACATGTTCGGAGCTAGAAAGCATCTTGTTGGAGACGCGCCACTAGCATGCACGCCATCCCTCTCAGTCAAGCGCCTTCGCCTCTGTCATTGAGTTTGACTAGGACTCTGTCTTTGAGGCTACTACGACCCGTCACATTTGTGCTCGCATGGGCGTCGGTGTACAATTCTCGCCCCCCCTATGCCCACCACATGCTCGGCAAAGCCGAACGCCCCTGGCGCACAATACGGGACAACGATTTTGCGATGCTCCACAGCATGGCCGTCCCAAATTTCATGTGGTCGTGCGTTGTCAACACAATTGTGTACCTAAGCAACCGTACCTACAGCCGCTCGGTCGGCCTCACCGGTTGCGTCCCACTCACTCTCCTTACGTCGTCGGCGCCCGACGCCTCCAAGTCCCGCGTCTTCGGGTGCACCGTTTTCGCGAAGGTGCCCGACAAGTCGCGTCGTAGACTCCGCGAAAAAACGTTTCGTGGCGTCATGGTTGGCTACCCGCATGACGCCCCAGGGTACACCGCATCTACAACCCATATACCCGCCGCATCACTACATCAATCCATGCCACTTTCCAAAAAAGCACCCCGGGCTTCGGCGCGCGACTCCCGGTTGACTCGTTGATCGCATACACGTCCGATGTCGACGAACCCAAGGATACCTCGCTCACATCCCACACTCTCGACACAATTCCCACTGACTTCACCCCGCTGTCCGACCCCCATTCCCCTCTGGCGGCCGACCGCCTATCCCGCCTCCGATCTCACCCCCTCCGATACAGGGAACTCGTGGCCCACATCTCCGTCTACCCGCCGGTACTTGTCACGGCGTGTTGTGACCCTGAAGAGGTTAAAGCCAAAGAGGACATCTTCGAACAACCCTCCGTGCCCGGCCTGATTACTGGCCCACACCACATCCCAGCATGCGCGACACCCGACGCCATTGCTCTTCTTTCCACCCGAGGCTGTGTTGAACCGAAAACTACGTAGATACCGGGCTGATCTCTCCAGCGCCCATGCGTCCGAATGGCAAGTTGCTATGCACCAAGAGTTATCCTCCCTCATGGACAACGGTACATGGGAACTCGTCGACCTTCCCCCCGACCGCGTGGTAGTCATCAACATGTGGATCTTCAAAGTCAAGTCTCACACCATGGGCGATGTCTCCCACTACAAAGCACGGTTCGTTGCCAAAGGTTGCAGCCAACGCGTTGGGTTCGACTATACGGAAACATTTTCCCCTGTCATTTGCATGGCCAACCTTCGCCTATTCCTCGTCATTGCGGCAGCAACCGACCTTGAGTTGTATCAGCTTGATATCAACATTGCGTTCTCCTACGCTCACATCGAAGAGGACGTGTACATCCGCCAACCCCTTGGCTTCTCGCATGGCACGTCTAAGGTGTGTCATCTCAACCGATGCCTCTGCGGACTGAAACAGTCTCCTCGCGAGTTCAACATGCTCCTTCGTGCATGGCTTGTCGACAATGGGTGGCAACAATGCATATCAGACCCATGTACCTACATCTTCCGCGTAGTTCATGTTTTCGCTATGATCGCATTCTACGTAGACGCCATTCCCGCATCGTGCAATGATGCTACTTGGCTTACATTGTTTAAGGCTCAACTTGATGCCCGATTCATATTCAAAGACTTGGGCGACCCCTCACAACTCCTCAACATGTTTTTTCGCGTACATATACTCCTAGATACAACCTTACTTTGAGGGGTGGGGCATGTACTACGGCAGCGTTTGATGGCAAGGAGGGTACGGCCGGATCAGCGGTGGGAGGCGGGTGTTGGAGCTGGTGGTGGCCAGCCGGGAAGCAGCGCCAGGAAAGGGCGCTCGCTAGCCGTCGACCAGCCATGTGCCGGTCAAACCTTGCCGAGGGGTGAGGCAAGACATGGCACAGGCCGGTGGCTAGTCGCAGACGGAGGAGCGGCTATATGAGGCGGCGGCTATCCTCAGGATCAGCCGCCGCCGGAAAGCCTTGTACGGAGGGCTTTTTTTCGGATACTAAAAAACAATGTCCGTACCCGGCGTCGAGCTACACTCCTCCACAAAAGTCCGGACAAGATTTCGCACCTGCGCAAGTAGAAAATGCAATCATGCGTCGATTTTATTGACACATATCCTGAAATCCCAGGCAATGCTTTTGCGCGCAAAATGGAATGCACCGACAACTGCGAGGGGCGAGTTCGAACACTGCCGGGCATGTGTACTTGGGGTTATCGCGCCCGCACCCGTGCGGCACGCTCTTTCAAACAGTCGCCGTGCTTGGTAGACGAAAAGAGTAACGGGCGCACAACGCCGCAATATGAACGCTGATGCGACGGTCGCGCAAATATTATGCATAGGCGACGGAGGGAGGAGGTGTTGGGCAGGCCGCTGTGGGGGAAACGCAAGAAATCGCGGATGTAGACTTACCATCGATATGCGCACAACCCAAGGGCAAGCCGCTTTCGGCAACAATGCTCAAGCGATCATAACTTCCTGATATATGGTCAACTTTTTATAACAGGTACCGTTAGACGCGTCTTTTCAATGCGCGTCGAACGCACCTACTTTGGAGCTCAAACTCCCACAAATCGATTTGTTATGAATTATTTGAATTTACAAACTATTCCGGCACCGCTGAGCCGCAGTGCCAAGCAACACCCATCGAAGTCGGCTCACCTCCTGAGACGATTTGTGCGGGGTTTGTCGATATATGTTTACTAATTCTTCATTCCTATTGACCTCCGAGCCCAATTCCCGACGCGTGCCACGCGTGGGGCGGGTGTGGTTGGCACAAGCACATACCCAAGCATTCCAAACACCACCGTCAACGTGATGCGTCCCTAACGGCCAAGCTGGACCTCGCCCCTCCCCTAAGCCAATCGCCCTCGCATGTTTACAACGTGCAGTGTTTATCCAAACCTGCCTCATGTGCGTTTTTGCTCGTCTGCTTTCCAAAAATTCACCCGTGCCAGCGGCGTGAACTTCCGTGCTCTATTCACACACCCGCAAACCAAACCTCGCGCATTGAACACGGCACCCACGCCTCCAAACCCCCTCCAAACCCCCCCAAAAAATACGGTTATGTGGAACACATAGAAGTATGCAGCTTGGTATGAGCGCTTGAGCAATGCCCAAGCGTGGCGCTCAGAATGACGTGTGCAGTTCAGGCAATTTCCCGGGAGTTTATGGGCTTAATTCGACAAACTCCACCGACAACACCCGCTTTAAAATGAGGTCTAACCACCCCGGATGGCGGCTTACTGCTTGCTTCTCGGCTCTCCTACAATTGGATGGTACTCGGGTATCGTCGTGCTTGACGTGGTGAGAGGGGAGCGTGTTTTTGACTAGCTTATGCTTAACATAATGCATGTCCGGACTTTTGTGGAGGAGTGTAGTTGGGGAGCAGCACCATGGTAGGGCGCTCACTAGCGCGCCGCTACGTCGTCCAGCGTCATCTCCCGGGGGGAGGAGTTAGCTGGGACGGCAAGGAGGACGGTCGCGACGGGAGGAGCGACACGATCTGGCGGCGACGGCCCTTTCGGTCGGCGCCGCCGGAAACCCGGCACGGAGGGGTTTGTTTAATTCCGGGCGCCCGCGGCCCGCCGGATCCGGCTACGGTGACCTGCCCCCCCCCCCCTCTTCGACACCCACTACCCCGACAGACCTTCATACTCTAGGGGTCCTTGAGCGTGGGCCCGGGTGAGCGCGGAGGGCCCCGCTCAAGAAAAGGCTGCTCGGTGGACGCGCGATCAGAGGGGGGAGGGTACGGCCACAGGCCGGAAAACCGACATGTACCCGGGTACCAGACAGAGAAGAAGCCGGGGAAATGAGCGGGGAAAATTCAGGCGCGAAGGCAAGAGCGCTAGTTTTTTCTATGTATGTGTGTCTCGGTCCCCCCCACATGTCCTCGAGGTGATGGGGGACCTCGACACGGAGGACCGCCACGTCGGTGGACGCGGCAAGACCTTGGGGCGGGGTTTACGGGATGGAGCGGCGGGATCGACGAGCGACCGCGCGAGAAGGGTTTTTTTTGACAGCCTTTCCCCTCCTACCTTCGGCACGACCGAAGTCACGCGGGAGCTAGATTAGGCTGGCCCGTCGTCCCTCCCGAACGCCGACCGGCCTAGGCCAGTCGACACCCCGGTTCGGCGGGAGCGGGCCGTGCATCGTGAAGGTCGAGCAGCAGTTTAGTTTTGCATTTCTAGACAAGTGGATTTATTTTTAGATCTGTTTTTGTCAAAGTTGAGGGGGCAATAAGGAATGCTTACACTCGGTGAGTGACACTGCATGTCATCTCACCCTCAGCAAGTGCCTAGCACTTGCCTATCACAGGACACGCACTCACCTTGTGGTGAGCACACGCCAACGTATATTCTGAGCCTTTAGATGATATCTAACGCTCAGCAACTTGCCACCATCAGCAACCTAATCCTCTCTATTGTTGATTGGCTTATCATCTTATAGTGCTGAGTCACAGCCGTACTATCACGATGCTACTTCACCAACATTACTGTGTAGCAACTTGATTACCACACAAAACCATATCTCGCAACACTCCCCCTTGCTACGCAGACAATCCCATGATGGCATTGCACAATTTGCTATGCCTTGCACTCACTAATGGCTTGGTAAGCACATCAGCAAGCATGTTCTCCGTCGCACAATATTGCACCTCGATGTCTCCGCTCTCCACCTTCTCCCGACAGAAGTGGTACCTTACGTCCATGTGTTTGCTGCGTCCGGTCGTCATGCTATTCTTGCTGAGTGCAATACAACTCTGATTGTCCTCGTGAATTGTGATGGGAGACCCGGAGTCTTGGTGAAACTCGTGGAGTAGTTGCTTCAAAAACATCGCCTCCTGAGTGGCCGCAGTCAGCGCTATATACTCTGCCTCCGCTGTCGACAACGCCACAGTTTGTTGCCGCTGGCTTTTCCAGCTCACCGCTGCACCGTTGAGCATGAACACATACCCCGTGCGAGAGCGCCGCTCGCCAACATCACTCGCGTAGTCAGAATCTGACCATCCTACCAGCTGTGATGAGGGTGCGCCACCGTACATCAACACCGACTCTGCGGTCCCCTTGAGGTAGCGAAGCACCCTCTTGGCTTGCTCCCAATGTGACTGAGAGGGGTCGGACATGTACCTACTAAGGTGGCTAACAGCCATGGTGATGTCGGGCCGTGTGCTTACGGAAGCGTACAACAAGCTGCCGATCAAGCTTTGGTACGGCACTAGACCGGTAGGCAACCTTGATGTCGACGTCTCCACACAATTGCTCAAAGCATCGACTGCCATAGGTGAGCCCACTGGCTTGCAGCCCATCATGTTGAAGCGCTCCAACATATCTAAGACGTATTGCTGTTGTCCAATCCTGATGGTGCGGCTGCCACGATCACGCTCGACAGTCATGCCAAGCAACCAAGACACTGGACCGAGGTCTTGCACGTTGAACCTTTCGCCGAAAGCCGACTTGAACCCAACGATGAAGCTACCCGCTGGTCCGACGATGATGCTGTCGTCCACGTACAACGCCAAGACATAAAGCTCACCCTCCTTGATGAAGACGTAAATGCCGGGATCCACCTTGGATTGGGTAAAGCCATACTCCTCTAGTCATGCTGTGATGGTCTTATTCCAGTTCCTTGGAGCTTGCTTGAGGCCATACAATGATTTCTTCAACAAGCACACTCGCTCCTCTCCATTGATGTCGAAGTGACGGAATCCTTCCGGCTGCCTCATGTAGATTTCCTCCTCGATATCGGCCTCCAAAAATGCCGTCACCACATCAAGCTGCTCCACCTCCCAATCATTATAAGCAGCAAGCGCGAGCAACGTTCGAATAGAAATCACCCTCACTGTGGGAGCGAAGGTCTCGTGGTAGTCCACACCCTTCTCCTGAGTAAACCCGCGAGCCACAAGTCTTGCTTTGTACCTTGCAATCTGTCCATTGGCATCGCGCTTCAGCTTGAACACCCACTTGGAATCTACGAGTTTGCGACCGGTAGGACAAGGGACCAATGTCCAGGTTTTCCAAGATACAAGTGAGTCGTACTCGCTCTTGATAGCTGCCTCCCACTCCCCCGATTGGGGACTCCTCAGCGCTTGCTTGTATGACTGTTAGAGTTGGGAACGGATAGTTACACGGAGGTCGTGCCGGCCCCACAAGGGGGCCGGCTGTGGTGACTAGAGAAGTGTGTGGAGAGAGATGGCGGCCGGCGAAGGCACCGGCAAGGCCGGCCGACCGCCACTAATAGGGAATAGAGTACCGCTAACAGCATAACACTAAGTACTAGAATGACAAATAGCTACCTTGTACATAAGTACTATGCAACGGGATGCTAGTGCTAACACCCCCCCTCAAGGTAGCCGAGGTCTTGACGTCGTCCTAGCTTGCGATGAGGAAGATGTCATCTTCGTAGAAGGTGTAGTGCTTTTAGCGTGTGTCTCCGGCCGGGTAGGTGTAGCGACATGCGCTCACAAGAACGTGCCGCTACCGGCGAGTTGCCGATATGAAGCAGTTCCGAATGTACTGTGTAATGTACTATTCTGACATGTAGCGGGAAAAACTGTCCACGGGAGAATTAGCCGACGCATGAGAGCGACCGGCGAGGAAGAAGCACAGCCAACAAGGCCGTTAGGAGCGTGTAGGCACGCAAAAAACATAGACGGGCGCTCGTGTTGACTCCCTCTTTCTCGCCGTGGGAAAGTTAAGCTCCTCGCTAAGTAAGGTGAGCGTTGCGGCATTGCCTCGGGAAAAAACAATAACAGTACTAATTAAAGTACTGAAAGGCTAGGTGAGACTGAAAGTTGGGTGGGGCGAACGTGGCGCCGGGCGCTTTACACACGCTCTTCTCCTTTTTACGTGGGAGATGGTAGGACAGTCGCGGACAACCAGCTCGAAGGCGAAGCGTGGGGTCGGTGGGACGATGAATTATTAGCGTGGCGCCGAGCGCTTTACACACGCTCTACTCTTTTTTACGTGGGAGTAGATAGGACTAGCGTGGCGCCGAGCGCTTTACACACGCTCTTCTCTAGTGTAACTTGGTGGAGGGCCCATAACCTGTTAGAGTTGGGAACGGATAGTTACACGGAGGTCGTGCCGGCCCCACAAGGGGGCCGGCTGTGGTGACTAGAGAAGTGTGTGGAGAGAGATGGCGGCCGGCGAAGGCACCGGCAAGGCCGGCCGACCGCCACTAATAGGGAATAGAGTACCGCTAACAGCATAACACTAAGTACTAGAATGACAAATAGCTACCTTGTACATAAGTACTATGCAACGGGATGCTAGTGCTAACAATGACACCGGCTCTTGAACGGTCGGGCTGCTGGCTGACTTAATAGCTGCGGCACTTCCCGCAGTCCATCCATCTCCCGAAGCGCCCGTTGAACGGAGATTATACCTTGGACAGGGTACGCATTGCTGTGGTGCAGCAGTGGATCGAAGATTATACCTTGCACGTGGAGTCTCCCCCGAATGCATGTCCCGTTCCTCTTCCGTCGACCCGGAATGCTGCCGCGACTCCCGTAGCGGCGACTCCCCCGAAGGTGTATCCGGTTCTTCGCTACACATGGTGCGCGGGATGCTGTCCTCTTCATCATCATTGCGTTGCTCCGCATTGCTCTCCCCCATGGAGAGGACTGCAGCCTCATCGAACACCACGTTGCGGCTGCTCACCACCCGACGAGTAGCAGGATTGTACACCAACCACGCAGGGGATTCGGAAGCATAGCCCACAAAGACACCCTTCCACGCGCGATCGTCAAGTTTGCGGCGTTGAGACTTGTCAACGTGGACATAGGCCGGACAGCCGAAGACCCGCATGGAGCTCAGATCAGCTCGTCTACCGGTCGCCAAGGTGAAAGGTACACCGCCGGCTCCGCTACTATGCACACGATTGCGGACATGCACCGCAGCGGCCATCGCTAAAGCCCAATACGATTTAGGCAGCGCGGCTTGCCGGATCATTGACTGCGCCATCGGGACCACCGTCCCCCACTGCCGCTCAATACGGCCATGCTGCCAATGCGCGTAAGGGGCAGTGATCTCCACAGCGATGTTGAACTCATCCAAGAGGTTTCGGAAGGCAGCACCTAAGAACACCGTGTCATTGTCCACCCGAAGACGACGAACCGTGTGCCCCAGAGAACGGATGGTAGTCAACATGCGACGGAACGAGGCGGGAGCCTCATCCTTGGAGCGGACCGCATCATGCAGCATGAAACGGCTCCGGAAATCAACCGCACACAAGCTGTACCGCCGTCCTCCCAAGGATGGAACACTCATAGGACCGCAGAAGTCTAAGCCGAGGACCTCAAAGACACCAACGTTCCGGTCAGCCGGCTCACGAGAGATACGGCGGACGTGCGACTTACACACAACACACGTCTCACAGAAGCCCAACTTCTCCGACGCAGAAAACGCCACGCCCTCCACCTGAGTGGCCAAGAGCCCGTCCAATTGCGACTCGCCAAGGTGACCGAGTCGGGAATGCCACAACCGTTTTTCCGATGGCGCAGTGGCGACCGAAGCGGTAGGATTCGACGAAGCAACCCGCGCCGGCAACCACACCAATAAATGCGCGCGCTCCAACTTAACCACCACGCCACCACCATGACCGGCATGAAGACGAAGGTGGTCCACGGGATCAGCTAACACCACAGAATGACCTTGTCGCCGAGCTTGGGTGAGGCTGAAAAGTCGATGGTAAGACCACGACGCACGACGGGATAGCTCAGGAACGTGGAGCACATTCTTTAGCGTGGCAGGAATCTCCTCTCCATCTTCAGCCTTCACAATGATTCGGACCGAGCCCACGCCAACAGCGCGGGCGCTAATACCCTTCACCCAAAGCCGGTCGGTGAGCGCTCGATACTCACAGAAGTCACGGCGCACAATAGTCATGTGATGGCTGGCGCCGCTGTCGGCCAACCACATCCACGTTTCCCCATCGCGCTCGAACATGTGTCGAGCCTCGGAGAATGGCCTCGCAGGGGTGGCTGTCACGTCCATGACCGCCGGAAAAGCAACCGGGGAGTCCATTTGCGCAGAGTTACCTCCGGTGTTGTTGACGGGGCACTCGGACCTGCGATGGCCCTTCTTACCACAGCCATAGCAAACACCACGAAAAATTCTCGCTCCGCCTCTGCCATATGAGGTACGACGAGTAGTCGCAGCTCCTTGAAGAGATTTCAGTTGGTCTTGGAGCTCGGAGACTTGCCGCTTCAAAAGTTCAGTCGTTGAGTCATCATGAGACGCTGCAAAAGCCGTAGGCGTTGGGGGCTCCGTTGAATGTGATTGCGCACGACTCTCGATGCGCATGCCCTTTTGACGAAGATCACGCTTGACGGCATCCATGCTGAGGTCGTGTACGTCCCACGTGTCGGTGATGGAGTGGTATTCGCTGCGCAGGCCCTTCACCAAGTACATGATGATACGCCGGTCGTGGACGACGTCCCCAACTCGGGCAAGCTGTCGTTGCAGTCGAACTAACCGGTTCAGATATTGAATGCCGCTCTCGCCGTCCGCTTGCGGCGTCTCCAAGTCCTGCAATAGTTCCGTACACCGGTAAATACCATCGTCCTCATAATGATTGACTAACGCAGTCCACGCAGTGTGGCCGCAGGTCTTGTCATCCTCGCTAACATTCTCAATAATGGAAAGGTCGTCCTCCGGCAGCGCAAGAATCAATGTGGAGTACATGTCGACTTGTTGTTGAGAGGAAGCGGCACCATCCGACGACAAAGCCGGAGCCCACTTTTGCATCAAGCCAAATGCACGGAAACGTTTCTTCCACACGTCAAAATCTCGTCTCTCCCCACTGAACTTGGGTAGTTTCACGGAGTCCATATCAGGTACGTCGGATGCGCTCGCAAGAGATCCAGAAAATCAGGAATAATGCCAACAAGAAAAGCACCAAGTACCGGTGAAGAGGCGTGCAACACGGCTCAGAAAAGGAGACGACAAAGGGCTGACCGACGACGCAATTGTACTCCCGGAGTCTATACAGCCAAGGCAATCAGAAACGAGTCTCAGAAGGTCGGTCAAGTGACGTCGTACAAGAGTGCTAGTACACTTGTGGTAAGATGCCTTTCCAAAACTTCAGCCGGACCACTATCGGCTTTCACGAGAAAAGAAACTGGCGGGTGACAAGCTCCGGAAGCGAATAAAATTCCAGAAAGCGCCAAGCTATAACAAAAAAAAGCAAGCCGATCTTCACGTCACACGAGTCGGCGTTCGGGGGTTCAAGCCGGCTCCAAGCGACACAAACAAGTCGCTACCAGCCGGGTATCGAAGTAAAGCTACAAACACAAGCAAGAGCCAGCCACTTTGTGAGCCAGCCGCACCTCACGTATCGTGCGACACCACAAAGGTCTACCACTCTTCGAGAAGCAAGCTCTAGGTTCCAGTCAAGACAAATGACTCCAACAACTAGCAGCTAGAGGGCCCATAACCTGTCAAAGTTGAGGGGGCAATAAGGAATGCTTACACTCGGTGAGTGACACTGCATGTCATCTCACCCTCAGCAACTGCCTAGCACTTGCCTATCACAGGACACGCACTCACCTTGTGGTGAGCACACGCCAACGTATATTCTGAGCCTTTAGATGATATCTAACGCTCAGCAACTTGCCACCATCAGCAACCTAATCCTCTCTATTGTTGATTGGCTTATCATCTTATAGTGCTGAGTCACAGCCGTACTATCACGATGCTACTTCACCAACATTACTGTGTAGCAACTTGATTACCACACAAAACCATATCTCGCAACAGTTTTTCTTAATTACAAAATTATTACGTTGTTACTGCTTAGGTGGGGGGACTGTGGCAATTACTGCGGTTGCTTACAGTTATATAACTCCCGAGGAACGTCGACACACATTGCATATAGGTGTGTCGATAAGAAATGTACCTGGTCGGAGTGACCCGGGCCCAACTTGCTAATAAGTCATGTATGGCGAAGTAGAGTGGCCCGTGGGACAGCAGCCGGTCCAGTTTGCCGGGACATGTTGTAAACAATTTCAATTTCAATTTCAATGAACGTGTATGCACGGTTCAACACCCCCCGCCTCGCCTCCCGGCGGCCCCGGAGGGGGGTGCGCTCGCAGGCCCGTCGGCACCTACCTCTACCTCCACGCGGTGGGCGCTGGTAACCCCATAGCCGTGCCAGGCCTGGCACGGTAGGGGGCTGAACGAGCTACCGACAGCTGCGATCCGCGGGATCAGCAACTGTCGGGAGGCCCTGTACGGAGGGTTTTGGAAAAACATAATATCCGTACTCCGGCACAGGGATCTCCCGCTCGGGCAGTCCGATATGTCTTTTCCGTGACTAAATACTCACAGATACTCTCCCGACGATGGGGCGGGGGCGGCGTCTGCGAAATATTTTTTGGCGAAGAGGGGTACGGGCGGATCAGCGGAGGGACGAGGGTGTTGGAGCTGGCGCCGGACAGCTGGGAAGCAGCGCTAGGGACGGCGCTCGCTAGCAGCCGCCAGCCCTGCGATAGCCTTAGGTCTCCCTTGGGGGCGAGGCCTGTTGGTGCGCAGGACGGAGGATGGTCGCAGCCGGAGGAGCGACACCGTCTAGCGGCGGCGGTCCCTAGGATCGCCCGCCGCCGGAAAAGCCCGGTACGGGGGGTTTTTGGAAAAATTCCCGTACCCACCATCTTTTGAGGACCGGCGACTCGATCCCTGTGTTCTTCCAACCTCTTCCCTAGTCGGTACCCGGTTATCGACAGGCTGCCTCAGGCAGTGTGCCTAGGGTTATCGTAACGGCACACTGCTCGTAAAGGCGGCCCCCTAACAACGTAAACCACCGGGGGAGAGCACGGACGGCCACAGCGCGATCAGATAGGTGTTGGAAACAGACGGGAAAAGGACAAGGGACAGGGAAAAATCTGGCTCGGGGGCAGGAGAGCCAGCCGGACACCGTCTGCAGCCTAGTTCTTTTTTCTTCTCAGCCCCCGAAGGAGGAGGAGAGAAGACTCGGCTAGGTGGAGAGCTGCGTCGAGAGGAGCGGCTAATACCTCGGGCGGGGTTGAGCACGGATCAAGGCGGGACCGACGACGACCTATGCGAGGGGGTTTTTCACTTGCCTTTCCCCCCAAGCTCCGGCACGACCGGAGTCGCACAGGAGCCGAGGTCAGGCAGGTTCGCCTCGACCAGCTCAAGCTGAGCAGCCTTGCTGATCAGCGACCCCGCAGCGGCTGGAGCATGCCGCGTATCGTGGAGACTAGCGACATCTTTTATTTCATACTGTATCCAAAAAAAATACGTATAGATCAGAAAATAATAAATACCTGGATACGGGTATGTTTTAGACGGTATCGTTACTGCCATTGGAGAGGTTGGGATTAGTGGTTCACGGTCTACCTCACGCTTAGAAGTCCAACAACAAGTTGAGCATAGCAAAAGGGGGGGCCTAGAGACTCCAACCGGTTTTACTGGTATTGGAGTAAAATATTTCATTTCATTTTCCCCGGTGCTCATGCTCTTGGTACGTCATTCGGCCCTACGATCTGATTGTCCACGTGCTACAAGAGTTCGTGCTTGAATCGGGGGCTACTAAGGGGCAGGATGTGCGGTTGGAGGTCCGCCGTATTCGATCGGGAGCTACTCAAGATCGACTTGTGGATGTGGTTTGGTTAGACTTCATGGCTCCACACCGTCATCTTGTTGTTGATGTGACGGTCACAAGCGCTCGCAGCAACACCAATGTCCCTCATATAGTAGGTGTTTGTCTCCCACTCCCGGACAGTCCTGCATTGAGAGCTCAGCATGGCAAACTCGATGCGCGCCTCCGCACTTTCGCTCTCCTTGGCACGCCTTCGGTTCAGTCGGTCCATGCCTACTATCCCTTATATTTGGAGGATGGGGGTCGGTTGGCGTCTGTGGCGACTGGGTTGGTTGATCGCATGGCTATTTTGGTGGTAGTTCGTCGCTGCCATGGCATGGGTGTTGCTGACTCTCGTTCATTGCATTTTCGGATAGTTATGTCCGCATGCAAAATTTCGTCCGTCGATCTGCTTTTGTTCCTTTTCGACATTTTGGGGAGATGTGTGGCGAGAACTTATGCAACGTCTTTATTGTGCTCTTCGTTGTATTTTGGGTTCTCCTATCTTCGCGCGACGCTTTGCAAGAGGGCAATGCTGATGTTGTGGCGTGCCTTCTCGTTCTTCGGGCTTACGTTCTTCCTCGTTTCTTCTTTTTACTTGGTGATCTCCACTGCCTTTTCTTATAAGAATTATAATCGGTTCCATTAAATTTGAAGAATAAGCACCATTGCACTATCGCTACGGGAACTTGGACAAGGAAAAAAGGGGAAGAACCAAGATAAGAGAGTTGTTATTTTGAAATTACCCTAGGGCACGGTTTGCCAAAGATCTCCCTTACAATTTTGCCAAAAGACACCCACAGGCGGGGCCTGGGGGACGATTACCGCAGGATTATAGGGCTGAGTGGGTGGGTTCGCGCGAAGCCTTGATTGGCTGAGCGCGAAAGGAGAGAGTGCTAGGCTCGTGGTTGGCTACGGCTTATAAGGCGCGGGCTAGCTAGAGCTGAGCGTTGGGGAAGTCATTGGTCGTTGGTTACGTCTAACTTCCGAGGCGAGGTGGTTGCCTTGCAGGTGTGACGCGCCGCTATCAACGGTAACGATAACCGCTAGTGTTACTGTCCCGTACACATGGAAGTTGGATATGCAAACCTCTAGATTCGAATCAATCTGACCATATATGGTCTCCTGGGGCTTAGGTTTTTTCCCTCTTTTCTTCTTCTTGCTTGGTGGCCTCCCCTCACCTGCTTATTCTTCTAAGAAATTTTATGATATATATGGTCTCATCTTTCACGGCGGATGGTGCTTCCATCCCGTACTGAAAAATTACAAAGAAAGCGGAGCTACCTGTAGCTGCGTGGATGGGAAATTGGTACGGGTACATTCTTGCAATATGGCATAGACAAGATGAGCGCCAGCCAGCTGATGGTCTTCCCAACCTTCAAACGACAAGAACTCAACTCCTGACTTTTTCTTCATTAGGTTTACAGCCTTCCCCGCTTGATCTGGAGAATTTTCTGCAATGGATGAGTGGTAGCTCCGGCACTGAATTCACGAGAAAGTGAACACGTGAGGAGCGTATGTGCCTGCTATCTGGGGCCAGCTGACTCCGACCCACCAGCTCACTGGATTACTACTACTCGCCAGAACAGCGGATTCATCAGAACATCACTGCCTCGCAGCCTACATAACGCTGAATGTGAAGCTATCTGCGTTCGGCAAATGCTGTGGAAGTTTGCCGTGCACGTCATGCGCTTGCTCACGCATGTGCTTGGCGTCCCGGGAAGGTGAGGGCGAATGCCGAAGCTGTCAAACTCCGCTGTCACACCAGCTGTCACACTCCGTTCCACCTCTACAGTCAAACCAACCACGATATAACATTGATGCCATTCACTAGGATGGATAGCAATAATAACATACTTGAAATATTACAGTGGCAGCGGCCTCGTTGGCTAGGCACACTGAGTGGGCGTTGTTCTGTTTGTTTTATTGAAATCGTTCCGCTGTGGAGTAAAGGCTGCTTCAAGCCGCGCTGCCTCGCCCACCAACGCCAAACGGTGGGAATCAGTACTTTTTATGCCAGTATATGCAGCTGCGCATGCGGGTCACTCGATTTGGAGTGGTCGCACCAGTGCCAAGTCTTGCCTGTTCTTCTGCTGCATCGACTGTCTCGGCAGGGTTTTTCTGTGCTGCACAGCTACAGCTGCAGCTACTTTCGAACTCGATCGCTGTTTCGCCACTCCAATAGAAACAACTATGCACGGGTGTCTGTGTGGCATCCGCGTACAGGCAATCCCGCCCCGCCGGTGCTCCACGCAACGCTGGGGCGAGAGCAGCTTAACGAGTCAGGCCGACTCGTTATTGTCGGGGATATTCATGGTGATATTCGAACTGCGTCTTTCCACCCCTTGCATTTTTTGGCTGTCACCTCTCAAGTTATTCGTCAGTTGTCGATGGCGGATTGGCACTTGTTTGACAGCGGTGTATGCTGTAAAAGGCGAAACCCTAGAAACCCTAGTAATCTTATGCTACTACAATTGTTTAATACCAGGATGCGATGACGAGTTTGGGGAGCTGCTCCAAAAGGTGGAGCTCAGCTCGACAGACACTTTGGTACTTGTGGGCGACCTGGTAAACAAGGTAAGTTCCTGCAGCAGTCTCTCGCGTTGCGGCACAGAACTTCGTGAGCCCTTACATTAAAAACTCAAACTACTACATTTAGGTATCATTGGGCGGGTGCCAACTTTGAAATTTCATGTCATTATCAGGGGCCAAATTCGGCAGGCGTACTGCGGCGCGCCAGAGCGCATAACGCATTTGCTGTTCGTGGGAACCACGACGATTCGGGCCTGGCGGTGAGTGCTGTCTCACTGTCTCCGTCCCAACCCACACTCCCTCCCAAACTTGGCAATCCACCACTTAACACACACACACACACACACACACACACACACACACACACGCGCGCATACACACACACACACACACACACACACACACACACACACACACACACACACGCAAACTATTCTTATGTGCATACACGTCCTCTGACCCCTGTGCTTACTTGTGCCCGCACTCATCCAGACGTGGCCATACTCACACACGCCATACTTTCGCTACCAAAATACGCACCTGCCTTGACTTGCGCGCGCGCTAGCACACACACACACACACACACACACACACACACACACACACACACACACAAACATAAACGCACACGCGCGCGCATGTGTCCAAATGCACATGCACATTTGCAGAGATATACATCTAACACAGATGCATGGGACATGCATAGCAAAACACACACACACACACACACACACACACACACACACACACACACACACACGCATATTCAGGCAAATGCTCACACAATTTAACTCCCCCTTACCTACGCCCATACCACCCGACACGAATATATCCTTAACCGAAATTTCACGCGTCTTTGAGTATACATACCTCTTCCAGTCACATGTTAAATCGTAGGGTCACATCCGCTAACCCCTACACACGGTATTAAGTACACACCAGCACCCCACACCCAAACCTACACCTACACCCACAACCACACCCATACCCACACCCATTTACACGCCCATACACACACATGCACACACACACACACACACACACACACACACACACACACACACACACACACACACACACACGCGCGCGCGCGCACGCACGCATGCTCACCTGCTCTTCAGAAAATGCGAGTGAGAACCCTTACACATATGCACCACATATGGGAAGAGTGTCTGCCCACGGTGAAACGCTGACAGCACCCCCTCCCCCCCCTACTCACAACCCCACATACTTACACCCGGTTGAATCAAAACTAGGCATGCACATGCCCGCAACCGAGAGCACTCATGTACCTATTCCAAGCCAGGCGTTAGAATGCGCAATCTCTCACTCACACACATACGCACAAGTATGCACGACAATACGCTCAGAGTTGCATGCGCGCGCGCGCACACACACACACACACACACACACACACAAATGCTCGGTAATATTCGGATGTACACGCTCAAACAGACACTTCAGCAAGATGTGACGCCACGTTCTGCTTCGTCTTTGCATTTTTGCACAGCCAAAGGCATAACCATGCAAAAACGCAAAAGTATACTTGCGTGCGACCATAATAATAGGATGATGGCCATATATGCACACACATGCGCACTGGTGGGCATACGGCAAGTCACGAGCTGAAGCGAGCCCAGCTGACTGAACTCATACTCGGGCATGGTAAATACACGGATGAGCTGAGATTGCGACCCCCTCCCCCCCTCCGCGGTCCAAAAATATACATACGCACACATCTACTCACACGATCGTTTATTCACTCACCCACACAGATACATATTCGGATAGGTAGATAGACAAGATCAACACCACACACTTATGCAACGCCCCCCCCCCCCCCCCCCCCCCCCCCCAACACACACACACACACAAATTGTCATCGCGCATTGAGAGAAAGTTCTCTATTTATGCGAGCACACCTAGGCAAACTAACACACGCACACACACACACACACACACACACACACACACACACACACACACACAACTGTGCTCACACACACTAGCACGCACACGTACACTCACACGTGCGCGCTCGTGGCCCCTACGCACTTATGCATTTCTGTCCACCCTTAAAGACACACGCTTACTGTCGCCTTCGTCTGACAAATATGATTCCATAATGCGTGGCACAAGGCCTACCGAGTTTGGTTGGATGGGGGGGATGTGAAGAAAAAACACAAATGGGTAAAGGAGCTTTCGAGGGAGGAGGCGGCTTGGCTGGAAAAGCTGCCATTTACCCTAGCCATCCCGGCGTACCAAACACTGATCGTGAGGACCCCCCCCCCCCCCCCCCTTCCCCCCCCCCCCCCCCCCTCTCTCTCTCTCTCTCCCTATCCCTCTCCCCCTCCCTCTCCCTCCCTTCCTCTGTCAGCATAAATTGTCCCCTGACGCGCATCACCGTGAGGTGTCACACAGAGGGGGATTGCAGCGAGGGGGGGCTTGGCTCGCTGACCCCTTTGTTGGTTGCGACTCTCCTTCCCATCAGGTCCACGCAGGCCTTATCCCGGGAGTGCCTCTCGCATCGCAGTCGTGTCTCGATATGTACAAGGTGATTTGGAAGTTACGGCGTGCTTGGTGAATAGCTCATTGGTTATGTTCTTATGTTGTAACTGCTGAGCCATCCCATAACGGCTTGATATGTTTGTTTTTGCTCCTTTACCCGGGAAGTAGATGCGGGATGTGTTTCCTATGAATGACGAGGAGGGCAACATAAAACGCTGGATAGCGTCAGAAAAGCCACTTAAGGGAGGGAAGGTACGTTGTTCAGGGCCTGCCGTGCCCTGTATCGGTTAAGTTCTTACATGTTTTCTGTTTTGATTTGTCATTTGTCGAGCATTTTTTCTAGTGCCCCTTACCACTTCCCGAACTTCTCTTTCTCTCTCTCAGGCGTGGTCCAAAAAGTGGACGGGCCCGGAGCATGTCTTCTTTGGGTGCGCAGGCTTAAATTTCCTGGCACTGTGTTATTACCCTGAGATAAGGAACTGACCGAAAAATGTTGGTTGTGTATTACTTGACTGCTTGCATATGTGAAATCCCCTCTTATCCTCAGGCATGATGCCAAGCGGAAGCTGCAGCTGAGGACGTATGCGACGGGGCTGGACACGGGATGCTGCTACGGTGGGGAGCTGACGGCATGTGTGCTGCCACCGCTCTCGTCATTTGCGAAGGGGCCTGACTCCATGGGCGACGGTAGCTGCAGGGCGGGTTTGACTTTGGAGGATCTCAAGGGACAACTGGTGACGGTAGCGTCAAGGAGAATCTACGAAGAGCCTACCGGCGGAGACTAGATGGCATGGATAGTGACAATATGGACGGGAAATATGGAGTGTTCGTGGTCAGCCATCTAATCCTTGCCATGTCGGCATCCTCGGCATTGAAGGCGCTTCCGTGGGTTCATGCAAAATGACAGCACCGTATCTTGTCGATTTTCTTTTGCTTTCTTGGAGTGTCACATGTGCCCGTCATGCCCACCTTCAAAACCCGTCGCATTTGAGCAGTCAATGGCGGCCTGGCTCTGTCGCCGGCGATTGTGCGCATTGTGCTGTTTATCATCTAGCTAATTGCATACTTCAGAAATGGCATGAGCTCGAAATTGCTTGTAATGGACAGTATTGAAGTACCTTAGTGAATACTGTCATTAAGTACAGGAAATATGACGGTTAATGTACTGGACTGATATGGAATATGATACTATATTATTTACAGTGACTGTTCAGATTAAATGGGGAATTTCTGAACAGACTCGAGTCAGCTAAACACGACCAGCTGCCCAGTCCCCAGGGGAACGCGCAGTTTCTTCTATGAGGGCGTCGACACAGCAGTTTCTTAGGCAAGGGCAGAGCCCCAGAAGGGCTTTGCCACTATGTTATTATTAAATACCAGAAACATGTGCATTTCTGCCTATGAGAATAATCTGCTCAAACTGTGAGACAACAGCCTTTGCAATTCACTTCCTTTTTCCCCCCAAAATTCAACAGTCTCGGCCTCTACTTGCATCACACACACACACACACACACTCCTTCAGTCTGCAGCCTCGACAAACACCCATTGCTGCAGTAGATAAGGATTATATGTCGCATAAGATAATCGAAGCTCTTTTAAAGGGAAAGACACGCCAACCCACATACCTGAGCCTCAAATATAAATAACATTCATAGATGATACCTTGGTATGAAATCAACTCCTTGAAGCACCCACTTCTCTGTATCACCCTACCCGCTTTTCAGCTTCACCGTAAAACCCCATATTTTTCCCGTCGTGAGTCATGACTTCATGACCTCCACAGCCCGTTTTCAGCAATTCCAAGACGAATCTATTCTCCATTGACTCCACTACCTTAGGATTACGACTAAATATATACGCACTAGTATAGGGATTACTTGCGGGCGGTAGATTATGATTATCACTATCTAGCGCGTGGTTTACACTTTTTGTTTTGCTATGTGGGTGTCGATTGAAGAGTTGAACGGGCTGCTTAGGTCGTGAATGTGGGATGGCACTGGTATGTGTCGTAGTATGTATAGCAAACCGTCGTCCATGTCCCGGAGATCCGTACTAATATATGTGTTGAGACGATGGAGCGCCTCACTGGCCTGTCATTGTATTCCGCGTTCCACACATGCATGAATCTACCTTTATCTAAGAGCTATCAGCGCCATACACTCCTCCACAAAAGTCCGGGCATGCATTATGTTAAATATAAACTAGTCAAGAACACGCTCCCCTCTCACCACGTCAAGCACGACGATACTCGAGTACCACCCAATTATAGGAGAGCCGAGATGCAAGCAGTAAGCCGTCATTCGGGGCGGTTAGACCTCAGCTTAAGGCGGGTGTTGTCGGTGGACTTTGTCGAATTAAGCCCACAAATTCCCGGGAAATTGTCTAAACTACACACGTCGTTCTGAGCGCCACGCTTGGGTATTGCTCAAGGGCTCATACCAAGCTGCATATTATTCTGTGCTCCACATAACCGTATTTTTGGGGGCTTTTTGGAAGGGGTTTGGAGGCGTGGGTGCCGTGTTCAATGCTCGAGATTTGGTTTGCGGGTGTGTGAATAGAGCACGGGAGTTCACGCCGCTGGCACGGGTGATACTTTTGGAAAGAAAGCGAGCAAAGCGCACATGACGCAGGTTTGGATAAACACTGCACGTTGTAAACATGCAAGGGCGATCGGTTTAGGGTATGGGCGAAGTTCAAGTTGGCCGTTAGGGACGCATCACGTTGACGGTGGTGTTTGGAATGCTTGGGTATGTGCTTGTGCCAACCACACCCGCCCCACGCGTGGCACGCGTCGAGAATTTGGCTCGAGAGTCAGTAGGAATGAAGAATTGGTAAGCATATATTGACAAACCCCTCACAAATCGCCTCATCAGGTGAGGCAAATTCGATGGGTGTTGCTTCGGACTGCGGCTCAACTTTGTCGGAATCATTCTCAAATTAAAATAATTCATATGAAATCGATTTGTGAGTGTTTGAACTCCAAAGTAAATGTGTTCGATGTGCATTGAAAAGACGCGTCCAACGGTACCTGGTATAAAGCGTTTTGACCAATAATGAGTAAATTGTGATCGTTTGAACATTGTGGCCGAAAGCGGCTTGCCCTTGGGTTGTGCGCATATCGGTGGTAAGTCTACATACGCGATTTCGTGCGTTTCCCCCACAGCGACCTGCCTAACACCTCCTCCCTCCGTCGCCTATGCATTATATTTGCGCGACCGTCGCATCAACATTCATATTGCGGCGTTGTGCGCCCGCTACTCTTTTCGCCTAACCAACACGGCGACTATTTGAACGAGCGTGCCGCACGGGTGCGGGCGCGATAACCCCAAGTACACACGCCCGGCAGTGCTCGAATTCGCCCCTCGCACTTGTCGGCGCATTCCATTTCGGGCGCAAAAGCATTGCCTAGGATTTCGGGAGTTTTGTCAATACAATCGACGCATGGTTACAAATTTTACATGCGAAGGTGCGAAATCTTGTCCGGACTTTTGTGGAGGAGTGTAATAGCTTTCGCTTGCGCACATAGCCCACCCACGACAAGAACGCACGCGCGCGCGAAGCGAACTTCAAATATTGAATACAACGTCGATGTCTCGGAGTGCACAAACCCTTGGACGGACTCGATGCACCCTTACCTGTCTCGCATCCTCGGGCAAGACGTTCTAGGCGCACAAACTTTGAGCTTACTTACATGAGCATGGACACCAAGCACCTCAACTACGTACGGCAGTACAATCCAACGATAATTTAAGCTTTGCAAGGAGCAGTAGCTAGTTCCAGTCACCGGAAACACCGCCACGATGGTGCGATTTGTCACATGGCTTGGCAATCTATGCAAGATCAGAGCTTCAAGTCTGCAACCGTACCTATCAACGGTTAACAACTTCTATAAGGACCATCCATGGCCGAGACCCGGTCGCGCTAGGGGACCTCGTCGCGCGAGTTCGAACGGGATTAGCAGCGGCACATGTGACATTCACACCTTCGCTCATCCGTGTACCACTGCCATATGTACTTGAAATCGAAATTGTTTACAACAATACCAACAAATTGGACCGGTTGCTGTCTATCGGCCGTCTATAACCCAGCCATACATGACAATTAAGAGCAGAGATTGGACCGTATACTCTTCGATCAATTACACATGTCGACACACCTATTTGCAATGTGTGCCGACGTGGCTCGGGGGTTACAAACGGTAAGGAACCGCAACAATTGCCACAGCCCCCCCCCCCCCTCTTCATGCCTAAGCGGTAACAACATAAAGTGAATTTGTAATTAAAAAAGGATATCTATAAAAAATAGAGCCACTTGTCAAGAAATGCAAAATGAAAGTGCTGCTCAACCTTCACGATGCACGGCCCGCTCCCACCGAACATGGGTGCCGACCGGCCTAGCCCGATCGGCGTTCGGGAGGGACGGCGGGCCAACCCAATCTAGCTCCCGCGTGACTTCGGCCTTGCCGAAGATAAGAGGGGAAAGGTTGGCAACAAAAAAATTGCTCCTCACGTAGTCGCTCGTTGATCCCGCCGTCGCATCCCGTAGACCCCGCCCCAAGGCCGTAGCCGCTCCTCCCGGGGCGACGTTCCGCCTTGTCGAGGTCCCCGGTCACCTCGAGGGCAGGTGGGGAACCGTGACATACAAACAGAGGGAAAAGCTCCCGCTCTTGCCTCAACGCTTGGATTGTTTATGCACATTTCCCCGGTTTTTTCTATCTAGTATTCATGCACATGTGTGGCAGTCCAACCCACGTCCGTACACCTCCCCCCTCCGATCGCGCATCCACCGAGCACCAATATTTCGAGTGTGGGCCTCCGCGCTAACCCATGCCCATACTCTCTGTATACATGTCTCCCAAGTGATATAGTGGGTGTTGAAAGGGGAGAGGGGAGGTCACCGTAGCCAAATCCGATGGGCCGTGGGGCGCGGAAATCAATCAAAACCCTCCGTGTGGGTTTTTCCGGCGGCGCCGACCCATGTCGTCGTCGTCGCCGCCTGTGTCGTCGTCGCCAGATCGAGTCGCCTCCCCCCCGTCGCGACCATCCTCCTTGCCGTTCAAGCATACCGCTCCCCCCGGAGATGTAGCATGGCGACGTAGTAGTCCGCCAATAAGCGCCATGCATTGGTCTTGCTTCCCGACTGGCTGAAAAATCCGTCGTTGCATATCACCGTACCCTCTTCACGCCCCCCCCCCCCCCCCCCCCCCCCCCCCCCCCCCAAGAACATTGGGCCCACAAGTATCATTCGCACGCAGGACGGTAGCCACTCCCGTGTCCATGCGTACGTTTCCGATCCCTGTTGGGGGAACTAAGGGAGATCCGCGGGGTAGGGTAGGGCAGTAAGATAGCAACTTCTACGCCGGGTACGGACATTACTTTTGTTTCCGAAAAAACCCTCCGTACATGGCTTTCCGGCGGCGGTTGATCGTGATGATCGCCGCAGCCTCACCTAGCCGCTTCTCCGCTTGCGACCGACCCCCCGCATGTGTCACGTTGTTCCTTGCCCCCCGGGAAGGCTCGATTGGCACATGGCTGGTCGATGGCGAGCGAGCGCCCTTTCATAGCGCTGCTTCCCGGCGGACCATCGCCAACTCCACCGCCCGCGTCCCACTGTTGATCCGGCCGTACCCTCCTCGCCACCACACGCTCATGAGGTACATGCCCCACCCCCTCAAAGAAGGACTGTATCCAATAGTGTTTGACAACGAGAAAAGTCATATCGGACGGGCCGAGCGGGAGATCTTGGCGCCGGTATTGGACAGAAAGTTTGTATTCAAATGCCCTCTACTATACATGACTTTTCCGACACCTTATGATCATGCGGATCGCGTTGTCGGCCCTCTTAGCTCCTTACCGTGCCAAGCCTGGCACGGCTACGGCGTTTCCAACGCCCGCCACGGGGAGGTGAAGGGATGCCGACGGGCCTGCGAGCGCACCCCCCTTCGGGGCCACCGGCGGGCGCCGCCATCCGTAGTTATACGCCGCGCGCTCACGCGCGCGGATGAACTGCGTAATGACCTACAACTCCTTACTACAAATGACGTGTCACGCCCCACGATTGAGCGACTACGAACCTGTATCGCTATTATCGTCTTATTTATCTTTTATCGCGAGGTGGGGCGGGAATCGAGTGTCTTATTAATGGTGACTTCGTCACTACTCAGCAAGGCGGAATCATCATGTACCACCACGACGAAAGGGACAACGAGGCGTAGCAGCAGACTACCGCCAATTGTGTGCTGTTCCAGAGGGTGCTCACCCTCGAACCGCTAGCATGCTGAAAATATTTGACGCCTTTTGACTACGGACGGCCGCTACCGACAAGAACCCCCCTTTATCGATGGACGATCGACGACCGCGAAAGGCCATCTAGCTGGGCAACGGACACCCTTTTCGAGGTGGATGTAGCTCGTCCTCACGGACATTAGGATAAATTCCCTAGGGCGCCCGCTGGCGGCGCAGCGGCGGCGGCCCCGGAGGGGGTGTGCTCGCAGGCCCGTCGGCATCCCCTCACCTCCCCGTGGTGGGCGTTAGAAATCCCGTAGCCGTGCCAGGCCTGGCACGGTAGGGGGCTAAGAGAGCCGACAGCTCGATCCGCAGGATCAACATCTGTCGGGAAGGTCATGTACATAGGGCTTTTGAAACAAATAAGTTCTGTGCGATACCGGCACCAAGATCTCCCGCTCGGCCCGTCCGATATGTTTTTTCGCGGTCATATGCTATTGAATATAGTCCTACTTTAAGGGGGCGGAGCATGTACTACATAGGCGTTTGATGGCGATGAGGCTACGGCCGGATCAACGGTGGGAGGCGGGTGTTGGAGATGGTGATGCCCAGGCGGGAAGCAGCGTCAGGAAAGGGCGCTCGCTAGCCGTCGACCAACCATGTGCCAGTCGAAACTTCCCGGGGGGTGAGACAAGACATGGCACATGCCGGTGGCCGGTCGCATGCGGAGGAGCGGCTACGTGAGAGATGAGCCGCCGCCGGAAAGCCATGTACGGAGGGCTTTTTCGGGAACTAAACAAATGTCCGTACCCGGGGTCGAGCTAGTTGGGGAGCAGCACCGGGGTAGAGCGCTCACTAGCGAGCCGCTACATCTCCCGGGGGGAGGAGTAAGTTTGAGCGGCAAGGAGGCCGGTTGCGACGGAGGGAGCGACACGATTTGGCGACGACGACCCTCCGGGTCGGCGCCGCCGGAAAAGCCCGTACGGAGGGTTTTGACTAATTTCTGTGCACCCGCGGCCCCGACGGATCCGACTATGGTGACCTGCCACCCCCCCCCCCCCCCCCCCTCATCGACACTCACTACCCCGACAGCATGATAATAGAGAGAGTGGGCCCGGGTGGGCGCGGAGGCCCCCGCTCAACAAAGGATGCTCGGTGGACGCGCGATCAAAGGGGGGAGGGTACGGGCGCAGGTCGGGCTATCTGACAGGTACCCGGGTACCAGACATAGAAAAATAATGCGAGGAAATGAGCGGGGAAAATTTAGGCGCGGAGGCAGGAGCGCCAGTTTTTTCTATGTCTCTGTGTCTCGGTCCCCCCCACCGGCCCTCGAGGTGACGGGGGACCTCGACAAGGAGGACGGCCGCGTCGGTAGACGCGGCAACGACCTTGGGGCGGGGCTTACGGGATGCGGCGGCGGGATCGACGAGCGCCCACGTGAGGAGGGGTTTTTGCCAGCCTTTCCCCTCCTATCTTCGGCAAGACCGAAGTCACGCGGGAGCTAGATTAGGTTGGCCTAGGCCGGTCGGCACCCGGTTCGGTGGGAGCGGGCCGTGCATCGCGAAGGTCGAGCAGCAGTTTAGTTTTACATTTCTTGACAAGTGGATTCATTTTTAGATCTGTTTTTCTTGATTACAAAATTATTACGCTGTTGCTGCTTAGGCGGGGGGGCTGTGGCAATTGCTGTGATTGTTTACATGTTTTAACTCCCGAGGAACGTCGACATACTGTGAAGCTAGGATGTCGATAGGTGTACATGGTCGAAGAGACCCGGGCCCAACTTGCTCATAAGTCTTGAATGGCTAGGTAGAGTGGCCCGATAGACAGCAGCCGGTCCAGTTTGCTGGTATTGTTGCAAACAATTTCAATTTCAATTCATATCCCCCATACGGATTCGCATGGACGTCGCATTCACTTCAAAATGGTGCGACCACGGCCGCGTACGCCGTAGGGGCTAACATGCAGAAAAATAAGTTTTCGGCAGATTGGCGGTGCAACATTCCGGGTCGATGGAAGATGAACGGGTCACGCATTTGGGGGAGGCTCCACGTCCAAGGTATAACTTTCGATCCACTAAGCACCACAATGCGTACCCAATTCAAGGCATAATCTCCGTTCAACGAGCGCTGCGGGAGATGGATGGACTGCGGGAAGTACCGCAGCTATTGAGCGACGGAGTCAAGCGTCGTTCTTAACTGCATCGACCCCACTCCCGTCCCCACGACAACGGACTCGCATTTCTTTGCTTAGTTCACGCCTTGGGGCGGCCAACCACAAACAACCCGCCAAACGGCGACATGATGGCATAAGGGAGCCCCCCGTTTCTTCGTAAATGGCCATAATGTTAAATCATAGATGTTTTGATTACATGGGGCTATTTCAACAAGCGTTGCCATGACGTTTCGCAAGTCTAACCGTCAAGGCAAGCTCTTGCATGCGTTGCTTCAGTAAATTTCACATCCTATATATGACGGGCCGCACACAACGTTCGACCATATTCTGCCTTTTGCGCGAGCACTGATCTCGCAAACCCACCCTCTATGATTCCATATTCATGCGTGTCCATGGCCCTTTGGCCTTGACAGCCAATCCATGTAAGAGATTTACACTTTATTTGGCATAATGTAGCCCCCCACTGCTTTGTGAAATTCAGATTATTTACGAATTTCTTATGAACATGTACTTTAAATTGTACATGTACTAAGGTGCTACCGGCCGCGCCATTGCCCGCATCCGACAAAACAACACATGTTGCCCGCCACATGCGTCTACACTGCCTTCATTGAAGCTCCGACGCCAACCATGATTATGGTAATGACTCATTACTTATCAGTCAAGGCAAACGCATGTAAAGCCTCCGAATCAGCTTAAAAATTTAAAGATCAAGGTAGCATTAATTCCAATACACCAACCGTTTTATTGTTTTGCTAATTCGTGGACGCGTCGATTAACTAGGCAACTCTTTCGTGGATGTATCGATTAATTTGGACACTAATTCGTGGACGCATTACCTATACCGGGCAATAATTGAAGGGCGAATCGATTGAATATGGCACTAATTAATGGATGCATTGATGCGGGTAATGCGGGTCGGTTGCATCGATGCATCAACATAAGTCTCCTCGCACTTACAATTTTAGTGAATTGACGAGCCGGATTATTACCGGATGATAGCCGTGTCTTTAGTTTACCAAGATGGTATTGCTACTAGCTTCTAGAGTAATGTTACTTATCAAGTAATCTCAAAGGGGATGCATCGATGCGGTCGATGTGCCCGAATCGCATAGGTAATTTGTTGTACATCGACATAATACATCACTTATTCATGGATTCATCGATTAATGGGGACACAAATTCATGGACGCATTGATTATATAAGGCATTAATTCGTGCACGCATTGATAAAATATGGCACAAATTCATGGATGCATTGATTAAATAGGGCATTAGTTCATGGACGAATTGATGCGTTTAACGCGGCATATACATCATGTTCCCATGAATAAATCGATGTCTGATTCGGAGGCTTAGCGCATGAGCGTTCTAGAGAGTCGTATAGTCATGGCCTTACGGACGGGTTGCTCGGGTCGGTAACAACGGCGCAATCTTTCGAAAATCCGGTCAAACGCACATACCGCATGTGTCACATGTGTCACGTGCCCTTCGCAGCGCTCCGATGGATGCCAAACCTGCGAGCTCTACATAAAATCGAAATTGACGAATATGTAATTTTTACAACAATACCAGCAAAATGGACCGGCGGCTGTCTATCGGCCCTCTATAACCCAGCCATGCATGATTTATGAGCGAAGTTTAGATTGGGTACTCTTCGACGAGGTACACATGTCGACACACCTATCTGCAATGTGTGCCGGCGTTGCTCGGGAGTTGTATAAAAACTATAAGTAACCGCAGCAATTGCCACATTCCTCTCCCACGCCTAAGCAATAGCAACATAAAATTTTCAAGATTTTAGATTTTAGATTTTAGATTTTAGATCAAGAAAGCCAGATCTAAGAAATATATCCACTTGTCAAGACGAAATGCAAAATGAAAGCGCTGCTCAACCTTCACGATGCACAGCCCGCTCCCACCGAACATGGGTGCCGACCGGCCTAGCCCGATCGGCGTTCGGGAGGGACGGCGGGCCAACCCAATCTAGCTCCCGCGTGACTTCGGTCTTGCCGAAGATAAGAGGGGAAAGGTTGGAACCCCCCCCCCCCCTTCCCTACGTAGTCGCGCGCTGACCCCGCCGTCGCATCCCGTAGTCCCCGCCCCAAGGTCGCTCCTCCCGGGGCGACGTTCCGCCTTGTCGAGGTCCCCCGTCACCTCGAGGGCATGTGAAGGGGACCGTGACACACAAACATAGAGAAAATCTGGCGCTCTTGCCTTAGCGTTTGGATTGTTTATGCACGTTTCCCCGGTTTTTCTCTATGTGGTTCCCGGGTACCTGTCGGGTAGTCCGACTTGCGCCGGTATCCTCACCCCTCCGATCGCGCGTCAACCGAGCAACCTTGTTTTGAGTGTGGGCCTCCACGCTAACCCGGGCCCACACTTTATAAAACTTAGGTCTTTCTAACGATAGTGGTTGTTGTAAGGGGGAACGGCAAGTCACCGTAGCCGGATCCGATGGGCCGCGGGTGCACGGAAACTAATCACGCGGTTTTCCGGCGGCGCCGACCCGGAGGGTTCGTGTCTCTCCCTCCGTCGCGATTATTCTCCGTGCCGCCCACACGTACCCCCCCCCCCCCCGAGAGATGTAGCATGGCGACGTAGTAGTCCGCCAGTGAGCGCTTTGCCATGGTGTTGCTCCCCGACTGGCTCGACACCAAGTACGGACATTAGTTTTAGTTTCCGAAAAAGCCCTCCGTACATGGCTTTCCGGCGGCGGCTGATCATGAGGATCGCCGCAGCCTCACCTAGCCGCTTCTCCGCTTGCGACCGACCACCGGCATGTGTTATGTCGTGCCTCGCCCCCCGGGAAGGCTCGATTGGCACATGGCTAGTCGACGGCGAACGAGTCCCCTTTCATGGCGATGCTTCCCGGCTGACCATTGCTAGCTCCAACGCCCGCATCCCACCGTTGATCCGGCGAAACCCTCCTCGCCACCACACGCTCATGAGGTACATGCCGAACCCCCTCAATGCAATACTGAATTTAGTAGTATGTGAACACAAAAAAAACATATAGGACGGCCCGAGCGGGAGATCTTGGCGCCGGTATTGGACAGAAATTGTTTATTCAAAGCCCTATGTACACGGCTTTCCCAACACCTGATGATCCTGCGGATCCGGTTGTCGGCCCTCTTCGCCTCTAACCATGCCAAGTTAGGCACGGCTACGGGGTTTCAAGTGCCCACCACGAGGATGTGAGGGGATGCCGACGGGCCTGCGAGCGCGCCCCATCCGGGGCCGCCGCCGGCGGCCGCCGCCCTACATGATAGGAGGGTGGGGTGCTCATGCCCTATATGATAGGAGGGTGGAGTGCTCATGCAACGATAGTGACAACGACTCGTGACGTGGTCATGTGTGAGTGAGACGTCGCGTTGGGGCGGGAGTCGCGCGCCTATCTTGGAGGAGAGTAGGAGCATCGATGGTTCACCGAAACTCATCGTGAGTATAAGTGAACTCGTGCTCTTACTACTCTCTTCATACCGTTCACAATGCATGCTTTTGAATGAACAGAGAATGGCAGCTTCGGTGAGAGCTCCCACTATCAACAACAACTAGTTACACTTCGGACAATCAGAATGTCCGTACGATTTCGCATGGAGGTACATGTAGGAGTTTGATAAGAGCAAATGGCAGCTTCCGCCTTATGTTCTCCATTCAAATGATTACTCAGGGCACCGTTCATTGCGTCCTGAAAATTCTGTCCGCATGCAAAGTTTTGCCCGTCGAGCTACTTCGCTGCCTTTTCGACGTTTTGGGGGGATATGCGGCGAGAAGGAGATGCATGCAACGTCAATATGATGCTCTGCATGGTACTTTGGGTCCTATATCTTCGCGGCGCTTTGCATGAGGTCAGTCCGGCAGTGATGCGGTGGCATGCCTTCCTCTTCCTCGGGCTAAGGCCCGTGGGTTCCCCCCCCCCTCCTTTCTCCTTTTGGCTTGGTGGTTTCCACTGCCTTTTCTTGTAAACATATTTTTCTATTACTCAGGGTTTAAGGTTTAGGGTTTTGCCAAGCGTCTTGGTAAGAGTATTTTCATGCTGACGATGCTATTACAAGAACGCCATGAGCAAATGTCGCCTTAAAAATATGACATAGTCTCCGCGGATATGTCCGAAAGTGATCGCGCTGAGCCTCTGTAATTGGTCCAGGACACGCGCACGGCCGAGTATCCGGAGAATCAAGCCGATTATACAAGTTCCGTAATCATTGATGGATGGCGTACAAAAAAAAAATTAGGTCTGTAAAGCGTCGAAGAATTTAGGTTCTTTCTATGAGCGCTCACCGACGTGGCCGCCTCACAGCAGAATCTAAGTTACTTTCGGACACAGTTGAAGCAAGCCCGCCAACCGACACACGCCACGCTGGCACATCATGACACGGCGTGGCATGCAGTCCACCCATCCGAGTCGAGTCGGTACGTTCTGGGCGGCGGCGAAGCTTTGCACCGGCGGTCACCAAGCGCCCAAAGCGTCGAGGTCGTCACCCGGTCACATCCCCCTCGTGGCACCCTCCCCTGCCTCCTCCATCACTAAGTACCCTGCCTGCCGAACAATCCGAGCCTCAAATTAGCGCGACTGGCGGCCAATTTTGATTGAGCTGCGTGTTAACTCATTACGCACCAATCCGCAGCTGGTACTCTTTAGCGCTCTGAAGTCATCGCCCCGCGTCACCATCGGTCCGCCTTGAGGTGCGAAAGTGCAGAAAGGCTCCTACGTCTGTCAACCTAGAGATCCGGGAGATCCTCGCATTGGCGTATCTCTTCTTCTGCAACTGTTGGACTGCTGCTCCGGCTCGCTTTATCTCCGAGGGGTCTGCGTCGATAATTTCACGAGGTCACCAGATATAAGTAGTCCAGCATTATGTCACACTCAGTAGCCGTCCGGCCAGCTCTGTCTAGTAGCAGCAGCACAAGCCTAATCGGCCCTCAGCGTGTACGACCCAATAGCAGAATTTTTAGCCTGAGCGGCCTGTCACTGCGCCGATGCGCCACTCGCCGCGAGAGAGTGGCGGTTGCGCCGGCGGCTTCTCGTATGCCTCGCGACGAAGGCCCAAGCGACAACATCAGTCGAGATGTATCTGCGCGTGCGGCGGCCAATGAGGTCCACCCCCTCCCTCCTTCAACCCTTCTCTCTCTTCGCTCCTGTGGAGTCACACTACGCGCTCTTGATTGCCGACAACCCCGCGATATGGCTCCTATGGATTGAACGACAGCCGCTGACTCTGTGATGGCTTTGGCCCCGTGCATTGGGAATAACAGGTGGTTGCGGCCTCGGGACCCAGTGAGCCCAAGAATTCGCAGGTGTGCACAACAGCACAGCGTCGTTCACATATAATCATTTTCATGCGTTGTGCGCAAGGGGCCATTGACTTTTATGGCACTGTAGACTTACTTGTCGCCTGATCTTGTTCCAGGAGAGTCTTACTCCGCTGGAGCAGCAGTTGCGTCGGGAGCGAGAAGAGAGGAAGACCCGCCGCCAAAGGCAAGTCGCCACTCGGTCACGCACGTCGTTGATAGTACGCGAGCCATCTGCTGACTTTTACTCCACTTGTTCCCCTCAATGCAGCGAGCAGATGACGTACCAGTTCGCTGCTGTTGCCGCCTCCTGCCTCGTCACCTCCACCGCCATCGTAGCGACGTGGTACCGCTTCGTCATCCACGCCGATGGCTCGCCTTTCCCCGTCACAGAGTTTTTCTCGACGCTGTTGCTCATCGTCGGTGGCACGGTGAGCTGCCCTAGCCTCCTCCCTCGCCTTTCCGGAGAAGTCTGTGAGAATTCAGAAGATGATTTCCCAGACTCTGCCATTGCACACTTTCTCCTTATTTCTCGACCCCCAAGTATGTCCGCTCACTTCGCTTTGCCTTCCTGATTTAGATTGGAATGGAGATGTACGCGCGCTATGCACACCGCATTCTGTGGCACGACTTTCAGCCTGGCTGGGCCCTTCACAAGTCGCACCACGAGCCCCGCGACGGCCCCTTTGAGTTGAACGATATTTACGCCGTCGCCAACGCGCTGCCGGCGATCGCACTCTGCGCGTACGGTTTTCTCACCCCGGGCGTCTTCGGCGGAGTCTGCTTTGGGTTGGGACTCGGTATCACCATATTTGGCATCAGCTATATGTTTGTGCACGACGGTATGGTGCACAAGCGCTTTCCGGTGGGACCCATCGCTGAGCTGCCTTACCTGAAGCGCGTGGCTGTGGCTCACCGGGTGAGTCCGTCTCCCGCTCCTTACCCACCAGTTTCGTGTTTTATGCCAATGCTGTTGCAACTCTGCTTGAAAGTCGCGTTCTACTTCCATCAACCAACTATAGCAATTCTCAGCCTTCTTTTGCTTATTATATGTGCGCGCTTATCATTACAGTACTTCGCAGCCAGATGGGACAAATGTATATACTGCTTTTGTTATTTCATGTGGAGCAGTCTGCTTTGTCTTTGGAACATGGCCACTTGTTCTAGCATGCATTTAATTTCTATTCAAGTTACAGTAAGCACCATAGCCACGAGGAAAGGGAATGCTAGTTTGCTATTTTTTACTGATACGAATTGCTGTGCCTCTCAGGTTCACCATTCAGAGCGCTACGAAGGTGTCCCCTACGGTCTGTTCCTGGGACCCCAGGAGCTGGAGGCCGTGGGCGGTGGTGAATACCTGGATCAGCTGGTGGAGCAGCTGGACGTGTCCTCCCCTAGCAGCAGTAGCAGCCGCAGGTAGAACTGTTTCCTTTTTTGGTTAATAGCGACGCGCCCCGCGTCACGAAAACATACATGTATGTATACCACTGTACGTCTCGCCTATATTTAATAAATCCAAAGTTGCGTACGGTTCCATTTCGCTCCTAAATTGGGCAACATTGACTCCTAAATAGGGCAAACTCACATGCCACCATCAACGCCGTGATGTAATTCACTCGTTTTCATTTCAGACGCGGCGCTCCGCATTGTGGTACATGATACAACATCCATAGACGTATGAGGACTCAAACCCTAAAGCCCAGTGATTTGCAGACTTCTAGGCATATCGCTATCTGGAAACCTGTGCATTGCATTGTTAGTCCTGAATGCATCTCCGCGCCTGTCATTAATTTACATTCATGAGACTGTTGTGCAATCGTACGGTAGCTTCATTTTATCGATCATGAACTCATTTCAAACTGCAAATGCCCCAGCTCAGCTATGCGACTCCCACGTTTGAGGTGCCCGAACGGGGATATTATTGAAGACGCATGTGCAATACACGCGTATCACCTGAGCAAACCGCAACGCTACGCCCGTCGCTCTTTCTGGTGTTTCGTAAAATTCCGGTTAAGGGTTTGTGTCGGACTCGAGGCCGTGTTGAAAAGTCAAAACTACGCAACGGCAGAATTGAAGGTTGAACCACCAGGATAACGCTGAAGCGGATTTCTAGGTCGACGATTCTGACGGGAATTCACTGAATCATGAATTCACTCCAGAAGGACCTGAACTGTCTTCTGGTTTGACATGCTGGAATTATGCGGATGTGTGGGATAGGGGCATATGGCTACATCGCTTTGCGGATATTGCATTTACTAACATGAGTCACCAAGCATCCATACGATCATATTATAGCAGTCTAGTAGCAGTCATGTCTGGCAAGAAAATCGATCTGAGCTCTGCTTATAGCTCGCCACTCGTTGATATAAAAGTGAGGCAATATGTATATCCTACTACATTGAATTTTAAAAGTATGTGTACCCGTATGTGTATTTCTGTTGGTTTATCCCTTCATATCATCATCTCGATTGGATTCGGTGTGACAAGTGTCATTCATGGATGTGAGCCAAAATGGGTGTCTCAAAGTGTCAAACGGCACATGTTTTAACACATCACATTCGTCTTGACATCTCATCGCTTCCGAAATAAACAAGACATACAATTTGTAGATATGCCGACTAGCCTGGCGGAGGACACCGTATTGGCCCATGCGCGAACGTTACTTCTCATGTCGTCCGCGCTAGCGTGGTGTCGTGATTTGGTAATTTATGGCAAGAAGGGCAGTCAACGACATCCATTCTGTTCCGACGCATCGGTTAATTAAGCTTGTGACCTAGCGTGCCGAAAGCTTCGGATTCAAGACCCGTGAGGGGCAAGAAGTCTGGATAAAAACGGACCACGGTCTAAAAAACGAATATACACGCCTTCCACATTGGTTTCGGAGCCGGGCTGCGGTCCGGGAAGACCCAGGGGGTGGGGCTTAGTAATCTTCTGAATAGGTACTTCATGGCCAGACGGCCACTAATAAATAAGCAACATCCATTTCCGATGCGTCGGTTAAGCATATGGCCTATTGTGCCGGAGGTCCCGGGTCCGATACCCGTGACGGAAAATTGGTACATAGGCGAGCCAAGGTCTATAATAAGATTCCACCTTCCACAGTGGTATTATTGCTAGGAGTGACACTCGCCAAGTCATAATGCGCGATCTCGCGCGCGAAGCCGTCAAGGCGAGACCTCGCACGGAATTTTGTACGTCCGCGGGATTGCAACGCGCATGCACAAGCGGGGAGCGATCTCGCCGCGCCCTACCCAACTTATCCATGCCCGTTCGACTGTTTTAGGTAATCCCTATATGTGGCGGTTAGCCTCTGAAAGCTAAACGCTAGCACAAATCTGTTCTAGTCTGTCTAGTTGAAAAATTGCAGAATGATGTTGTCGAGAGGCAATTGTTGAAAGATGTCTCACTGCTGTACTTAGGCAGTAGATGTTGTAAGTGAACAAAGGAATTGTTAAAAGGTTCTGTCACCTCCCTCTACTGCACTGGGCTTAAATAGGTTTCAGCCCAGACTAGTTACGCCTGCAAGCTTTGCTTACGTGTCAGGCGTTAGTGCTGCTCAACCGTCGCCCTCTGTCCTCGAGACACGGCCTGCCTAGCATTGGGTTTCACGACGCGGCTCCTTTCGCATGGAAGAGCTCGTTCTGGCGCGCCATCTGGCTGGTTAGATTAATTATGCATATCTGTACGTACCGGGAGGTACTGGTGGTACTGTAGCATCAGCACCATTACAATATTGCAGTAGCGACGTACCCACGAGTATACGTCCGTCCTGTGGAAAAGCGCGAATTGATATCCGTAACGAGTACATGTACAATGTCCTGTAATGTACTGTTGCAGGACTGTACTCGTCACACTCGTACCCTCCCCCTCTTGACAGATCAATGAGGCCGCCGCGAGGCAGACCTCCGTGGTTCTTGGCTCCTTTACTGAAGCAGTTACTGGGACTCAGGAATGCGCGCTGGGTGAGCGTGCATGAAGTCATTGTACGCCTGAGTCTTGGCGAATTTTCGCCATTGGGGCGTCTCCAAGAAATCTTGTAACGCTGTGGTCCGGTGCACTTCGTTCAACCGGTGCCAGACAGGTGGAATGTCGTCATCACTGAAGTGTGTCATGAAGAGCAAATATTTGCCTCGCCGCCCAGGTAGCGACTTGATGCACACAGCAGAGATGTGCGAGACGTCAAACTCCTCATCGTCTCCTTCAGGTACAGTTACTGGAACAGCTGGTCGTAGCGGAGCGGTAGAGCAGGGTCGTAAGTTGTTAACATGGAACACAGGATGTAAGCGTACTGTCGCTGGAAGTTTCAATCTGTAACTGTGTTTTCCAATCTGCTCCTCCACTGAAAAAGGGCCGAGCTGTCTGTCCCTGAGTTTCCTGTTCGGTTGTCCTCGCAGAAAAAGATTTGCTGTGACGACTGACACCTTGTCTCCCTTAGCGAAGTGTGGCGTTGTAGACGGTTCTGTGCGCGCCTGCATCTCGTCCTTATGTAGTTGTAACACAGAGCGTACAAGGGTGTGTACTTCCTGTAATAATCTCAACCGTTCTGTTGCGTCTTGCGAAATTGGAATCGATGGTCGCATGCTGAAGAGTAGGTCAGGAGGCTCCTCAGGAGAAAAGCCAAAGTTAGCCTCGAACGGCGTGTGCTCAATTCCGAGTGCACGCGAAGCGTTGTACGCAAACTCCACTTGTGGTAAAAGTGTCGTCCAATCAGAGCCATCATAGCAACAGAAGCAACGAAGAAGCTGCTGAAACGTGCTGTTCACGCGCTCTGTCAGTCCATCTGTTTCTGGGTGTCGGCTGGTAGACATGTTCAGTCGCGTTCCAAGGCGTCTCCATAGTGTCTGCCAGAAAGCGCTGACAAATTTTGGGTCGCGGTCGCTGATCAGCACACGGGGCAGTCCATGTAAACGGTAGACTCCCTGTAAAAACAAAGTGGCAGTTTCTTCGGCAGTAATCGACTCTGTACATGGCAGAAAATGGGCCATTCGAGTTAGATGGTCTACTACAATCAGCACACTGTTAAAGCCGTTGCTCTCATGCAAGTGTGTCAGGTAGTCAAGACCAACTGTGTGCCACGGTCTGGGTGGAACAGGCAATGGGTAAAGAGTCGCAGCCATTTGCGGTCGAATCTTCGCTCGTCGGCACACGACGCAGCGTTCACAAAAATCTTTCACGTCTTGGCGGATTCGTTTCCACCAGAATCTGTCGAGTGCTTTAGCAAGAGTGCTAGCAACTCCTCTGTGACCAGCTGACGAACTTTCGTGCAGCTCTGTGATCAATCTCAGTCGGAGCTCAGAGTTCTGTGGAATACAAAGGCGATTGAGACGCCAAAAGTACCCGTCTCTGGCTTCTATCCGGCTGTCTCTTGTCCACTCACCATCGTCCCCATAAAACGAATCTCGTGAGAACCCCTCGCGAATGAGATCAGCGAACTCAGGGCTCAGCTGCAACGCTTCAACAGTCAGTGAATTTAACTGTGCGTCTTCAAACAGCAGCTGGGACTTCCGTCGTAATTCTCGATCTGACGGAACCTCGCCATCCCAAAATAAGGGTACTGTGGCCTGAGGTACGAAGTCTGGACGCCGGCTTAACGGGTCGGCTTCGTTCAGAGCTCCCTTGCGATATGCAAGTGTCATCGAGCCCACAAACGGTTGCAAATCCCGCAGGTATCTTGCTTGCCGCTTGTTCAGCCTGTTGTTCGGTTGCCTGAGCAGATGTCGCAGTGTGTCGTGGTCTGTTACGACAAGGAACTTAGAACAGCCTTCAAGATAGCACCTCCAATGCTTGACAGCTTCGCATACGGCCAAAGCTTCTAAGTCGTACGCAGAGTAAGTGTTACCACGCTCAGCTGGATTTAGCTTACGCGCCCAGTAAGAGACTGGTTGAAGACCGCCTCCTTGGTCTTGCAACAGGACTGCTGCAATCCCCACTGTTGAAGCATCTGTAGCCACGGTGAACGTCGCGTCCGAGCTGACCTCCGGAAGGATCAGGCATGGCGCGGAAATGAGCCGTAACTTGAGAGTCTCGAAGGCTTCCAAACAGGCAGGCGTCAGCGTAACCTTCTGTGGCTGGGACTTCCGCAGTAAGTCCGTCAATGGAGCCGTAAGGTCGCTAAAATGGTGTATAAATCTCGCATAGAAGTTGCAGAACTGTACGAAACTGCGAACCTCCTTCTGCGTCTTGGGCACTGGCCAGTCTGCAACGGCTTCGACTTTCTTTGTGGAAACCGAAATTTTACCGGCTGACACAGTGTAGCCCAAATACTCCATTTCTTGCAATCCGAAGAAGCATTTCTTAAGGCGTAATTTCAGCCCTTCCTCCTTGAATCGTTGTAGCACTAGACGTAGGTGTTCCAGGTGCTCTTCCAGAGTTCGACTGTAGATACAGACGTCGTCCAGGTAGACTGTCACGAACTTATGTAAAAAGTCGCGAAGAATGTCGTTCATCATCCTCTGAAATGTAGCTGGTGCATTGCACAGCCCAAACGGCATGGCGACCCATTCCATTAAGCCATCAGGGGTCTGAAAAGCCGTCTTGTGAACGTCCTGATCACGTACTCGAACTTGCCAGAATCCAGAAGCGAGGTCGAGGTGTGTGTAAAAATTCGCGTCCTTAAGTTCGTCCAGAGTGTCGTCCACACGCGGTAGCGGGTAAGCATCTTTACGCGTAACCTCGTTAAGACCGCGGTAGTCAATGCACAGGCGTAGCGAGCCATCAGCTTTTCGCACAAAAAGAATTGGCGAGCCGAACTCACTGTAGCTGGGGCGTATCAAACCAGCTTCCACTGCGTCTTTAAGCTGTCGATTAAGCTCAGCGCGCTCTGCGGGTGACAATCTGTTCAGACGTTGACGTCGCATCGGGCCAGTAGTGTCAATGGGATGATCCCACTGTCGGCTTACTGGCGGAGAGTCGACAGGTTGCAGTAACTCCGGGAAGTCTTCAAAAAGTAACGACCGGAAGTTGTCACGTTGTTCTGCTGTTAGTTCCTCTCCAGTGTGAAAGTTTGTTGATTGTTCGGCAGCTGACGTAAGTTCAATGACGTAAAATTCAGCATGACGTCCTCTGCTGCGGCGCGTCTTGCGCATAAGCTTCTGAACTTTCGTAGACGACAGGAGTAGACACTCAGGGCGTCGTTCTTCAAGTGTAGTCTCCACAGCTGTGCCGTCCATTAGTGTAAAAATTCTGGTTGTAAGAATGTAGGTTGTATTCTGGTTGTAAAGAGGCATGTTCGTCATCAAGCCATGGTAAACCCAGGATTAAATCAGCTGTGCGTAAATCACGTAAGACGTAGAATGTCCGTTGAAACTCGTGTCGAGCTAGTTCAAAAGTGACGTCGCAGACTGTCGTAGAAGTCACTCGTTGTCCATTAGCGAGTCGAACTGGAGTCTTACTTGCAGACTTCCGAGTCTGTAAAGCAAAGCGTCGTACAAAGTCTTCTGACACAAAATCAAGTGTCGCAGCGCAGTCCACTAATCCAGAAATTTGGTGTCCGCCATCAGGAGTTTTCAGAGTCAGCTCAGTTCGAATTAACGGGCGAGCTTCCGTGAGGTCAGTCAGTAGTGCTGTAGCTGGCGAAGAAAATTGTTGCAGCGTAGCGATGGACTGTTCCGAGTCGTCTGCTGGTACAGGTACCGAGTCGGGTTGATCAGGTGCTGTAGTTCCTGGTGAGTCGTAAAACGCACAATCTGCGTCGACTAACCACAGATGTACATGCCAAGGGGATGGAGCAACCAGCTCCTGTTGAGATGGGTTCTCCAATGACTGGCGTGTAAAAAGCTGCGTCCTTGCTGGGTATTCTTGATAAAGTTTCCAGTGCTTAGTCACTTGAGTAAATTTCGCCCACTTTGGCAGTACAAATACAGCCATCGTAGATGTCGGAGATGTTCGACGACAATTCTCAAAATGCTGCGCGATCTGCTCAGCTAACTCCCAGGGTGGATTGATGAACACCCGTTCTCCTGTCACATCTCTGTCTAGAATCGAGTCACTCGGCGAACAGTGAGGTAAGTCACCGTGCGAGTTAAGACCTTCATCATCAGCACATCCTTCCAACGTGAAGTTGAATCGTGCATGCAGAGGGTCAAAGACTGAGTCAACCAGTTTCCAATCAACTGAACGTCTGGTTACAGGTTTACGACTATGTCTCTGCTTAATCTGACGACGACGACCTGCTACTTGCGTTACAGGTGTCGCAACTGTAGTCGATGGAGATGTCGAAGGTGTATCGACGACCTCTGTCGCTAACAGTGTCTCAGAATGAACAGTAGATGTAGCCGGCTGCTCCAGTTCATTTGTAGAACAGCCTTGCCACCATCATTGCTTCTTAGGTTGCATCGGTGCCTTGCCTTTGAACTCCGGGCATTGGAACAGTCGGTGTCCCTTCTTGTGGCACTTGAAGCAAAGTCCTTCGTCCATGTGTCGTTTTCGCTCCTCAGCTGTCATTGCATTTGCGAGTGAATTAAAATCTTCGCGACCAGATGTTTGACCGCGTCCACCATTGTTACCACCACGACCACCATTGTTACCACCTCCACGTCCACGTCCGCGGCCACGTCCACGGCCACCTTTGTTACGTTTCCATACGTTAGAGGCTTCCTCAAGAGGGTCCTCAAAGTTGCGCTTACGTGTAGGCTGGGCAGATGGTCCAGCAGCAGACCTCGCATTGCCTAGTTCCGGCGAGTCTGTCACGATGTTATTCAAAAAGTTTTGCAGCTCCACTAGCGTAGTCTGGTAGCCTTGCTGAGCTCGGTGTGACTTAGCCAGTCTCTTGAGCGCTTCGTTCGCTAGGCCATCAATGAAGCGTACACACTGTAGTTCAGCTGTCAGGTCTTGACGAGATCGACGTAAGTAGTCGTTGTACTGTTTAGTGAAAACCGCGTAACTCATCGTGTTGCTCTGCGTAAAGCTTAGCAAAGCGTTAATTGCGTCGTCCTGAATGTTCGGAAGAAACGTCGACTTGCGTAACTCCACAACAAGCTCGTTGTACGTAGATGGAATTGGAGGCTGATTTTTCCGGTTCAACCACCACCCACCTAGGTGTCCAGAAAACTGTGAAGTAACCCAGAACACTGCATCGTACGAGTCAGCCGCAATTCCAAGCATTATAAAACGCTGAGGCTGTGACTCGAGCCAATCCTCCAGTACTTGAGGCACTCGACCATCCTGGTACGGTGATGTAATAGCAGCCTTACGCTGAGTCTCCGTGAGAGTCACAGAAAGTCCAGCCAAGTTGTGGGTAGGCATCGGCATTCCCACTCGTAAATCTGTAGGTCCTTCTCCAGTCAGTCGATTAATGTGTCCACGAATCAGTAGCCATACAGAACCAGAGTCGACCGTTGTAAACCGGGTGTGCATGTGAAACTGTCTCGGGATAGACGTGTCGTCCTGCATTACTGGAACGTGTTGTGTGATTGCTCGATAAAAAGATTCCCACTGAGTCACGTAACCGAAGTGAAGTAATTCACTCTTGTGCTTCTTAGCACGAAGTAAACCCGTCTGCGCGGGCGTAAGTGTCAGACCGTCAATGTTGATGGTTTCCGGTACGACGTAAGTATCATCCGGATTAACTGTCGACTGTGCCAAAACAGCCTGCTCGACCTGAGCAGGTGTACGTATGTTGTTCGTAGCAAACAGGACAGGAATAGAAGCCGAGTACACGTAGACAAGCTGTCGTCCTTGAGGTAGTGTAACGTTAACAGGTTCACCACTCAACAGCGTCAAATCTTCCGGTGTCAAAACAAGACCGGTCTCCTCATGTAACTCGCGAATAGCAGCGTCGACATGCTCTTCGTTAGGTAAGACAGAGCCAGCTGGGAACCAAGTTTTACCAGAACGAGGCTCACGCTGAAACAGCAACTTCAAGTCCGACGATTTAGTTCCTCCAACGTGAATTACTAAAACCACGTAATGTCATGCTCCTAGAGAAGCCATCTCAACTCAATCAAACAACGTCGAGCGGATCAACAAGCAACGAAAGCGTGCGTCGACCAAAGAGCTCCGAAACCAGTGTGGCGGTTAGCCTCTGAAAGCTAAACGCTAGCACAAATCAGTTCTAGTCTGTCTAGTTGAAAGATTGCAGAATGATGTTGTCGAGAGGCAATTGTTGAAAGATGTCTCACTGCTGTACTTAGGCAGTAGATGTTGTAAGTGAACAAAGGAATTGTTAAAAGGTTCTGTCACCTCCCTCTACTGCACTGGGCTTAAATAGGTTTCAGCCCAGACTAGTTACGCATGCAAGCTTTGCTTACGTGCCAGGCGTTAGTGCTGCTCAACCGTCGCCCTCTGTCCTCGAGACACGGCCTGCCTAGCATTGGGTTTCACGACGCGGCTCCTTTCGCATGGAAGAGCTCGTTCTGGCGCGTCATCTGGCTGGTTAGATTAATTATGCATATATGTACGTACCGGGAGGTACTGGTGGTACTGTAGCATCAGCACCATTACAATATTGCAGTAGCGACGTACCCACGAGTATACGTCCGTCATGTGGAAAAGCACGAATTGATATCCGTAACGAGTACCTGTACAATGTCATGTAATGTACTGTTGCAGGACTGTACTCGTCACACTATAGGTCGTTAAATATAGCTTTTGTATGTGATTCTAGCTCGATGTGCTTTAGTACATGTCATGGTCATACACAATTTTGCACTACATAGTGGTCTAGTTATTCAATATAGACTTGTCGCTTGATTGTAGCTCTCCACTTCCTTTGTCCCGACACCACACCTAACGATGGCTGTCTTTATTTGTGATTGCCCTATGTGTGACTGTGATTGTAACTACGTTTACTCTGGTTACCTTCCATATTGAGTGTGTTTGCACAACTCAACAGTTATGGCCCCCACGGCCTCACTTTAAGTCACTCATACGCAAAAGTGTTTCATGAAAGACGCTCATCCTCGACATTTGCTCGGAAGGGAGCGCCCTTACTAGTTACTCATTTAGAAGTCTAGTACTTAATCGTGTATCGGGTTCAAACCCGCCAATACTAGCCTCTGCTATTGCTATGGGCGGGGGGGGGGGGGGGGGGGGGGGGGGAGGGGGATACATACACATATACACATGGTGCACGCCAATATCAGCCGTGCCGACAACGGGAAATTACACTTGACATGTCCTTGGCTATCACTTGTGCCCCACAAAGGTGGATGATCCGGTAAAGGTACTTTGAGACAACTGTGGCGGTTAGCCTCCTCAAGCTAAACGCTAGCACAAATCAGTTCTAATCTGTCTAGTTCTGTCGTTGCAAGATGGCAAAAGATGTTGTCGAGAGATGATGTGGAAAGGATGTTTCATTGTTGTACTTTAGCTGTATATGTTGTAAGTGAACAATGGAATTGTTAAATGGTTTTGTCACCTCCCTCTACTGCATTGGGCTTAAATAGGTCTCTGCCCAGTTAGCTTACGCATGCTTGTTGCGCTTACGTGTCAAGCGTTAGGGCTGTCTATGTTGTAAGTAATACCGCATACGTATTAGTTGCAGATAGCTACTGTAAGCTATCCTAGATATGATTAGTACATGTCTAGATCGGACATACCGATAAACTGTTTGACTCGGTACAGAGCTGTCGCTAGGCTACAGCTCTCTCACTTCTGTTGTCCCGACACCACGCCTGTAGGCTGGTTGTCGCCTTAACTGTTCCGTTTGCGGGACTGTGACTGTAACTACGTTTGCGTACGTTATCTTCCACACTAACTGTGTTTGCATGGTTCAATAGGTTATGGGCCCCCGCCTCACGTCACTCACGCGCGACAACCTGGTTCGGCGAGCTGCGATCGACAGCTCTCCCGCAGAAGGCAAGTTTCTATAGACACCTAGTACTTTCAACTCGTAGTCGGCGGTATCGCCAGTATAAACTGCGATTTTAAAACCCGCCACCACCCTCTTAAGTCAGCCACCCGCCGGAGATAGCCAGCCACCCACACCGACGCACTCGTCGTGTGTGGACAGGGTGCACACAGGTCCAAGCTGGAGAACGGGGGGGTGCACTGTCGGGTGAATACGCATCCACAGGTTGCACGCTAGCCGTAGCTTACCTTTTTTCTTTTCATATTAGCTTAGCGACTAGGCCATCAGCGCAGCGCTCCACCTGTCTTGGCCTTGGCCTCGACTTGTGCCCCACACTGGGTGGAGGATACAGAGAAGGTGCTCTGAGACACCCCGGGGCTACAGGCCGAGGGGTCGGCGGGCATCAGGCCGTCTCTTTGCATACCGCTGTTAGGCACGAGTCCGGCTAGCGGTTTTTACCGGTGCATGTCTTTAATCCGACTCTTTCTTTTTCGCCCTCTGTCGAAATGGCGCAAAAAAACCCGCCTGTTGCACCTGTTGATTCCCCTGACCCAGGCTCTCAGCAGAGCCATGTCCATACTACCCAGGGTGTTCTCGCGCTGCTACGTGTGCAACTGGCGCGCCTTGACGCGCATTTCGACTCGCAGTCGGCCGCGGGTGCTGTTGCTGCTGCGGGTGCTAATCCGCACCCCCCTGTCGCTCAGCGCCGCCACGATGCTCACCTCGCACACGTTCCGGACGGCCACCACGTGCACACCCTCCCTCTCGAACACCCCCCGGATACTCTCGCGCTTATCTTTGCGCACGTGGCGCGCTTGACAGCTCGTTTCGACTCGCAGTCGGCTGCGGGTGCTGTTGCTGCTGCGGGTGCTAATCCGCACCCCCCTGTCGCTCAGCGCCGCCACGTCGCTCACCTCGCACACTTTCCGGAGGGCCACCACATGCAAACCCTCCCCCTGGAACACCCCCCGGATCCTCTCGTGCTGCTCGTTGCGCAAGTGGCGCACTTGACAGCTCGTTTCGACTCGCAGTTGGCCGAGGATGCTGTTGCTGCTGCGAGTGCTATTCCGCACCCCCCTGTCACTCAGCGCCGCCACGATGCTCACCTCGGACACTTTCGGGACAGCCACGTCGTGCACACCCTCCCCCTGCTTGTGCATCCTCAGCCTGGCTACGCCCCACAGGACGCACAGTCAGCCATGTCTGCTGCTACCGCTGCAGCTCCTGTTGGCGACCCCGCCGTCGCACAACGCCGCCCCGATGCGCACCGCGAGCCCTCGCGCCCCGAACTCGTAGGTGAACACTTGCAACCACCCCCCCAATACCCCCCCGCTGCTTCTATCCTACACATCGACCCCTCCCATCACCACATCGCGGTTGAACAACTCCCGCCACCCCCCCCCCACCCCCCCGTTGGATATGCCCCTCACCCCCCCATACCTCTCATCCCGGAGGCGCCCTTTCACGGCGTCCCCCCCTCCCGTGACCACCCGAATTCGTCCGCCCCGCCGTCCCCAATGGCTGGCCGCTCTCCATTTCCGGGTGGCCCACCTCTACTCTTCCATGGACATCACTCTTCCCCAGCCAAGCGTGGCGACCACACCCCCCGTGGCCGTCGTCGCCCCACCGTTGACCCCATAGTCATCGGGCGACCGACACACGCAACCCCCGACTTTGACCCAGACGTCCACCCCAGTCTCTTGGGCAGCCCCCACTACGCCCCCGTCTGCACGCGCCCCGCTGTCGCCCCGGTCTTGCGCATCCTTGGCTCCGCCCAAGCCTCACCCACAGAGGCACATTGGCGCGCCCTGCAAAAGGTCCTCCGCTCCCTTCATGGCACCATTCACAAGCGCCTGACGTTGGGGGGGGGCCTGGACCACAGCCTCCAACTCACAGGCTTTGCCGACGCTGCCATGCTCACCAAACTCCTCCCAAGACATGCACCTGCAAGACACCGAAGTGCGATCATTGGAGGACAAGACCCAATGCAACGCTTCATCCCGTGGCTACCTGCAGGGGGAGTGTTGTAAGTAATACCGCATACGTATTAGTTGCAGATAGCTATTGTAAGCTATTCTAGATATGATTAGTACATGTCTAGATCGGACATACCGATAAACTGTTTGACTCGGTACAGAGCTGTCGCTAGGCTACAACTCTCTCACTTCTGTTGTCCCGACACCACGCCTGTAGGCTGGTTGTCGCCTTAACTGTTCCGTTTGCTGGACTGTGAATGTAACTACGTTTGCGTACGTTGTCTTCCACACTAACTGTGTTTGCATGGTTCAATAGTCTAACCGTCGTCATCCGTCCAGAGACGCGGCATGCCTAGCATTGGGTTTCTATTAAACCATGCAAACACAGTTAGTGTGGAAGATAACGTACGCAAACGTAGTTACAGTCACAGTCCCGCAAACGGAACAGTTAAGGCGACAACCAGCCTACATGCGTGGTGTCGGGACAACAGAAGTGGGAGAGTTGTAGCCTAGCGACAGCTCTGTACCGAGTCAAACAGTTTATCGGTATGTCCGATCTAGACATGTACTAATCATATCTAGAGTAGCTTACAGTAGCTATCTGCAACTAATACGTATGCGGTATTACTTACAACACTCCCCCTGAAGGTAGCTACGGGATGAAGCGTTGCATTGGGTCTTGTCCTCCAAGGATCGCACTTCGGTGTCGTGCTAGTGCAGGTCCTGGGAGGGGTTTGGTGAGCATGTCAGCCACCATCTGGTCAGTGGGGAGGTACCTCAACTTGATGGTCCCTTGCTCCACGTGGTCTTTGAGAAAGTGCCACTTCAGGCCGATGTGTTTAGTCTTCTCGCTGACCAAGGCATTCTGGGAGTATGCAATGGCGCTTTGGTTGTCCTCCCAGATGGCGGTGGTTTCGGTGATGGGGGAGTCGAAGATTTCCCCCAGGAGTTGTCGGAGGTGGAGTCCCTCCTTGGTGGCGTCAGCCGCAGAGTAGTACTCGGCTTCACACGTGGATTGAGCCACACAAGTCTGTTGTTTGGACTTGTAACTGATTGGCCCGCGTCCGAGGGTGAAGAGATAGCCGGAGCGAGACTTGCGGGTGCTGCTGTCGTTGGCCCAATCAGCGTCGGCAAAGCTTGTGAGTTGGAGACTGTGGTCCAGGCCCCCCCCCAACGTCAGGCGCATGTTGATGGTGCCATGGAGGTAGCGGAGGACCTTTTTCAGAGCTTGCAAGTGTGCCTCGGTGGACGAGGCTTGGGCAGAGCCGAGGATGCTCAACGCCGTGGAGACATCGGGGCGTGTACAAACGGCGGCGTACTGAAGGCTGCCCATGAGGCTTGGGTAGACGTCCTTGGCCACTCCGGTGAGAGAAGGCGAGTTCAAGTGTGCAAGGCCGGCGAGGAAGCCTGGGTCCATCGGAAGGAACGACGGCTTAGAGTAAGACATGCCGTACTTGGCGAGGATGTCGCGCAGGTACTTGGACTGGTCCAGCGAGATTGTGCGCGTGGAGCGATCGCGGGTGATGTGCATGCCGAGGAGTTGGGAGAGGTCGCCTAGGTCCTTGATTTTGAACCGTGCTCCGAGTTGGGCTTTGAACGATGCGAGCCAGGTGGCATCATTGCAGGCCGCGGGAATGTCATCGACGTACAGGGCGATCATGGCGAAGACGTGGCCGGTGCGATAGATGTAGATGCACGGGTCGGAGACGCATTGTTGCCATCCATGGTCGACGAGCCACGCACGAAGTAGCATGTTGAACTCGCGGGGGGACTGCTTAAGGCCGTAGAGGCAACGCTTGAGATGACAAACCTTGGACGTTCCATCGGTGAAGCCGAGGGGCTGGCGGATGTACACATCCTCCCGGATGGGGGCGTAGAGAAACGCTGTGTCGATGTCAAGTTGGCAGAGTTCAAGGTCGCGGGCGGCTGCAACGGTTAGGAAGAGACGCAGGCTGGCCATGCGGATGACCGGGGAGAAGGTCTCCGTGTAGTCCAGTCCAGCGCGTTGACTGCACCCCTTGGCGACGAACCGCGCTTTGAAGCGGGAGACGTCGCCGGCTGTATCCGACTTGACTTTAAAGATCCACATGTTGTTAACGACCATGCGGCCGGGGGGGAGGTCCACAAGGTCCCACGTGCCGTTGCTGATGAGGGAGGAATACTCCTGTTGCATAGCGGCTTGCCATTGGGGGGCTTGGGCGCTGTCCAGCGCAGCTCGGTAGGATTTTGGTTCCACACACTCTCGGGCGGAGAGGAGGGCGATGGCAGTAGGGGACGTGCCGGCAGGTGTGTGTGAGGGCCCATAACCTATTAAACCATGCATACACAGTTAGTGTGGAAGATAACGTACGCAAACGTAGTTACAGTCACAGTCCCGCAAACGGAACAGTTAAGGCGACAACCAGCCTACAGGCGTGGTGTCGGGACAACAGAAGTGGGAGAGCTGTAGCCTAGCGACAGCTCTGTACCGAGTCAAACAGTTTATCGGTATGTCCGATCTAGACATGTACTAATCATATCTAGAGTAGCTTACAGTAGCTATCTGCAACTAATACGTATGCGGTATTACTTACAACAGTTTCACGACGCGGCTCCTTTTGCATGGTAGAACTCGCTTAGGCGCGTCATCTGGCTAGTTAGATTAACTGTGCGTATTTGTACGTACCGGGAGGTACTGGTCGTACTGCAGCATCAACACGCTTATGAATATTGCATTAGCGACGTACCCACGTGTGTACGTCCGTCCGATGGAAAAGCACGAATTGGAATTAGTAACGAGTACATGTACAACGTCATGCAATGTATTGTTGAAGGACTGTACTCGTCACACTTGTACCCTCCCCCTCTTGACAGATCTTTGGGTCCGCCGCGAGGCAGACCCCCCGTGGTTTATGCTCCTTTACTGAAGCAGTTACTGGGACTCAGGAATGCGCGTTGGGTAAGCGTGCATGAAGTCAATGTACGTCTGAGTCTTGGCAAACTTGTGCCATTGGGGCGTCTCCAAGAAATCTTGCAACGCGGTAGTCCGGTGTACTTCGTTTAACCGGTGCCGGACAGGTGGAATGTCGTCATCACTGAAGTGTGTCATGAAAAGCAGATACTTGCCTCGTCGTCCAGGTAGCGACTTGATGCACACAGCAGAGATGTGCGAGACATCAAACTCCTCGTCGTCTCAGCTGGTCGTAGCGGAGCGGTAGAGCAGGGTCGTAAATTGTTCACATGGAACACATGATGTAAGCGCACTGTTGCTGGAAGTTTCAATATGTAACTGCTTTTCCCAATTTGCTCTTCCACTGTAAAAGGGCCAAGCTGTCTGTCTCTGAGTTTCGGGTTCGGTTGTCCACGTAGAAAAAAGTTTGTTGTGACGACTGACACTTTGTCTCCTTTGGCGAAGTGTGGCGTTGTAGACGGTTCTGTGCGCGCTTGCATCTCGTCTTTGTGTAGTTGTAACACTGAGTGTACCATGGTATGTACTTCCTGTAACAATCTTAACCGTTCTGCTGCGTCTTGCGAAACTGGAATTGAAGGTCGCATGTTGAACAGCTGGTCAAGAGGCTCCTCAGGAGAGAATCCAAAATTAGCCTCAAACGGTGTGTGCTCAATTCCAAGTGCACGCGAGGCGTTGTACGCAAATTCCACTTGTGGTAGTAGCGTTGTCCAACCAGAGCCATCATAGCAACAGAAGCAACGAAGAAGCTGCTGAAACGTGATGTTCACGCGCTCTGTCAATCCGTCGGTTTCTGGATGTCGACTGGAAGACATGTTCAGGCGCGTTCCGAGGCGTCTCCAAAGAGTCTGCCAGAAGGCAGTGACAAATTTCGGGTCGCGATCACTGACCAGCACTCGGGGTAGTCCATGCGAGCGGTAGAATCCGTGTAAAAACATAGTTGCAGTTTCTTCGGCAGTAACAGTCTCTGTACACGGCAGAAAATGGGCCATTCGAGTTCGATGGTCTACTACAATTAGCACATTGTTAAAGCCATTGCTCTCATGTAAGTGTGTCAAGTAGTCACGACCAACTGTATGCCACGGTCTGGGTGGAACAGGTAGTGGGTAAAGAGTCGCAGCCATCTGCGGTCGAATCTTTGCTCGTCGACATACGACGCAGCGCTCACAAAAATCTTTCACATCTTGGCGAATTCGTGTCCACTAGAATCTGTCGAGTGCTTTATTAGCAAGAGTGCTAGTGACTCCTCTGTGACCAACTCACGAACTTGCGTGCAACTTTGTGATCAATCCCAGTCGGAGCTCAGAGTTCTGTGGAATACAGAGGCGATCGAGTCGCCAAAAATATCCGTCTCTGGCTTCAATCCGGCTGTCTTTCGTCCACTCACCCTCGTCCCCATAAAACGAGTCTTGTGAGTACCCCTCGCGAATGAGATCAGCGAACTCAGGGCTCAGCTGCAACGCGTTAACAGTCAGTAAATTTAACTGTGCGTCTTCAAACAACAGTTGGGACTTCCATCGAAACTCTCGATTTGACGGAACCTCGCCATCCCAAAATAATGGAACTGTGGCCATAGGTATAAGTCTGGACGCCGGCTTAACGGGTCAGCTTCGTTCAGAGCTCCCTTGCGATATGCAAGTGTCATCGAGCCCACAAACGGTTGCAAATCCCGCAGGTATCTTGCTTGCCGCTTGTTCAGCCTGTTGTTCGGTTGCCTGAGCAGATGTCGCAGTGTGTCGTGGTTTGTTACGACAAGGAACTTAGAGCATTCTTCAAGATAGCACCTCCAATGCTTGACAGCTTCGCATACGGCTAAAGGTTCTAAGTCGTACGCAGAGTAAGTGTTACCACGCTCAGCTGGGATCAACTTACGCGCCCATTAAGAGACAGGTCGAAGGCCTCAACCTTGGTCTTGCAACATGACTGTTGCAATCCTCACTGTTGAAGCATCTGTAGCCACGGTGAACGTCGCGTCCGAGCCGACCTCCGGAAGGATCAAGCATGGCGCGGAAATGAGCCGTAACTTGAGAGTCTCAAAGGCTGCCAAACAGGCAGGCGTCAGCGTAACCTTATGTGGCTGGGACTTCCGCAGTAAGTCCGTCAATGGAGCCGTAAGGTCGCTGAAGTGATGAATAAATCTGGCATAAAAGTTGCAGAACTGTACGAAACTGCGAACCTCCTGCGTCTTGGGCACTGACCAGTCTGCAACGGCCTTGACTTTCTTTGTGGAAACTGAAAGTTAACCAGCTGACGCAGTATAGCCCAGGTACTCCATCTCTTGCAGACCGAAGAAGCACTTCTGAAGGCGTAATTTCAACCCCTCCTCCTTGGATCGTTGCAAAACGAGACGCAAGTGCTCCAGGTGTTCCTCCAGAGCTCGACAGTAGATACAGACGTCATCGAGGTAGACAGTAACGAACTTATGTAAAAAGTCGCGAAGTATGTCATTCATCATCCGTTGAAACGTAGCTGGCGCATTGCACAGTCCAAACGGCATGGCGACCCATTTCATTAAGCCATCAGGGGTCTGAAATGCCGTTTTGTGAATGTCCTAATCACGTACTCGAACTTGCCAGAAGCTAGAGGCGAGGTCGAGATGGGTGTAAAAATTCGCGTCCTTTAGTTCGTCCAGGGTGTCATCCACACGCGGAAGTGGGTAAGCATCTTTACGCGTAACCTCATTAAGGCCACGGTAGTCAATGCAGAGACGTAGCGAGGCCTCAGCTTTCCGCACAACAAGAATTGGCGAGCCGAACTCACTATAGCTAGGACGGATCAGACCAGCCTCCACTGCGTCTTTGAGCTGTCGATTGAGCTCAGCGCGCTCTGCATGTGACAATCTCTTGAGTCGTTGACGTCGCATCGGGCCAGTTGTTTCAATAGGATGATCCCACTGTCGGCTTACATGTGGAGAGTCGACATGTTGCAGTAACTCCGGGAAGCCGTCGTGGAGTAACGACCGGAAGTTGTCACGTTGTTCTGCAGTTAGCTCCTCACCAGCGTGAAAGTCGGTTGGTTGGTCAGCGGCTGACGTAAGTTCTATGACTTAAAATTCAGCATGACGTCCTCTGCTGCGGCGCGTCTTGCGCATGAGTTTCTGAATTTTAGTAGATGACAGTAGCAGACACTCAGGGCGTCGTTCCTCGAGTGTAGTCTCCACTGTTGTGCCGTCCATTAGAGTAAAAACTCGGGTTGAACCAAACAGTAAAGAGGCATGTTCGTCATCAAGCCATGGTAAATCTAGGATTAAATCAGCAGCACGTAAATCACGCAAGACGTAAAAAGTCCGGTGAAATTCGTGTTGAGCCAGCTCAAAAGTAACATCATAGACAGTAAAAGAAGTCACTCGTTTTCCGTTGGCGAGTCGAACAGGGGTTTTAGTCACAGACTTCCGAGTCTGTAATGCAAAGCGTCGTACGAAGTCCTCAGATACAAAATCAAGTGTCGCAGCGCAATCCACTAAGCCAAAAATCTGGTGTCCGCCATCAGGAGTTTTCACTGTGAGCTCAGTCGTCATGAAGGAGTGGCTGATGTGTATAGACTGCACGACGAAAAGTCTCCCATTGAGTCACGTAACCGAAGTTAAGTAACTCGCTCTTATGTTTCACAGCAGGAAGTAACCCCGTTTGAGCGGGCGTAAGATCCAGACCGCCAATGTCACTTGTTTCCGGGACGACGTAAGAACCATCCGGATTAGTCGTAGACTGAGCAGTAACAGCCTGCTCGAGCTGAGCAGGAGAACGCAAGTGACTCGTTGAGAATGAAACAGGATTAGAAGCCGAGTACACGTAAACAAGTTGTTGTCCTTCCGGTAACGCAACGCGAACAGGTGCGTCACTCAACAACGTCAAATCGTCCGGAGTCCAAATGAGACCGGTTTCCTCTTGTAACTCTCGAACGGCATCATCAACATGGGCTTCGTTAGCTGTGACAGAGCAAGCCGGGAACCAAGTTTTACCGGTACGAGGCTCACGTTGTAACACCAGCTTCACATTCGACAATTTAGTTCCTCCAACATGAATTACGACTACCACGTAACGTCCATGTCCAACAGAAGCCATATCGAGTCAATCAAGCAACGTCGAGCGAATCAAGAGATAGCGAAAACGTGCGTCGACCAAACAGCTGCGAAACTAGTGTGGCGGTTAGCCTCCTCAAGCTAAACGCTAGCACAAATCAGTTCTAATCTGTCTAGTTCTGTCGTTGCAAGATGGCAAAAAAACGTTGTCGAGAGATGATGTCGAAAGGATGTTTTACAGCTGTACTTTAGCAGTATATGTTGTAAGTGAACAATGGAATTGTTAAATGGTTTTGTCACCTCCCTCTACTGCATTGGGCTTAAATAGGTCTATGCCCTGTTAGCTTACACATGCTTGCTGCGCTTACGTGTCAGGCGTTAGGGCTGTCTAACCGTCGTCATCCGTCCAGAGACGCGGCATGCCTAGCATTGGGTTTCACGACGCGGCTCCTTCTGCATGGTAGAACTCGCTTAGGCGCGTCATCTGGCTAGTTAGATTAACTGTGCGTATTTGTACGTACCGGGAGGTACTGGTCGTACTGTAGCATCAACACGCTTATGAATATTGCATTAGCGACGTACCCACGTGTGTACGTCCGTCCGATGGAAAAGCACGAATTGGAATTAGTAACGAGTACATGTACAACGTCCTGTAATGTATTGTTGCAGGAATGTACTCGTCACACGGGTTTCTGTCTTGGTCTCATCTTGAGTCGATGTAGGAGACTAAACCTCATCCTGCATCTTGCCGCAAACTGCCGACTCGGGTCTCACTTTCCCGGCCGGGGTTTCCTTGTTCGGTCGTTCTTCTTGTTCTTTTTGTCTGGGGAGTCGATAGCGATGTGTCCCTTCTTGTGGCAAATGAAACATTTGCCCTCCTTCTTAAATCTGTCGACCTCCTCTTGAGTGAGGCGTCGAATCTCGTATACAACTCCCGCGGCTTCTCATCGATCGCAATATGCGAGTCTTCCTCCGACTCACTGTCGACCTCCTCCGCTGCCTCTGAAAAGTCGTTGTCTTCTTCGATGGCGTTCGACCGGCATGTCGAGCGTTGGGTCGTCTAAATCTTGGTCCCCGCTGCTTCCGCTCGCAAGGCCGCTTGAATCGCCTCGTGTAGGGTCTTAGGGTTTTTCAGGGCAACCTCTTTATGGATCGATGGACCGCGATGGAAATCATGTACGTTATCTTCTTCATGACGGTGAGGAAGCTCCAATACTTGTTCTCGAAAGTAATTCGCATACCTCAGGACCGTGGTTTTTTGTCGCGCCTTGTCCAAATTCAATCTCGCTTGTTCCGCCGGTGTTCTTCCACAGAATTCCTGAATTAAAGATTTCTCCATCTCAGAGACTTCGGAAAATCCTCCACCGACTTCATCTCCAGTTTGCGCAACTTGGGAGTACCACCACTTCGATAGTGGGCCTTCCAGAAAGCCAAATACCCATTACACTACTCTATGTTCTACATGGTTAACGTTGTGATACCGTAGATACCATCGTGCATGTCGGACCAAGTTTCTCATCTCATCGATGTTAGTCGTAGTGATGCTCTTGATCTTGGCTGCCTTGACGTCGTTCGGCATCATGCTCGGCATCTCTCGTGTCCTCTCCGATTTCAATTGTTCTCCTCGAAGATAATTCTCCGTCTCTCGGCTTCTATTCACTCGTCCTTCAAAGTGTCTCAAACCGCTATTTCTTCTCCTCGCAGATTTTTTCCCTGGAATCCCGGTTACATCATGACTCTGGACTTCATGCGGAAATAAAAAACGCTTATGACTCGGATAAATACCTGCTTACCCAGAAGTCTATGCCTACATGGCTGGTACGTCAATCTAATGGACTCTTGTACGCCTACGGGACAAGACTGTATGTGCCGAACGTCTCTACATTGCGATCAAGAGTACTGTTCGAACTACACGACGTACCGACCGCGGGACACCCTGGTATTATTCGACTATTGGCAGTAGTGACCCGGACGTTTTGGTGGCCTAACATGAAGCGGACAGTACACCACTATGTACGCAGCTGTGTTACATGTCAACGCAACAAGGCAGCGCGACACAAGCCTTATGGACTCCTTCAATCGCACGAGGTACCGACCATGCCCTTTGAGCACGTATCGCTTGACCTGATTACGGACTTTTCAGAGTGCGATGGGTATGATGTTGTGGTGGTATTCGTCTGTATGCTTACGAAACGGACGATTGTCGAGCCACTTACGAAAACGATTACAACGGAACAATTAGCAAAAGTTATGCACTGCGCTGTTTTTCGGCATTTTGGCTTACCACGGAAATTAATGTCCGATCGAGATCCCCGGTTTATGAGTGACTTATGGCAAACCCTATTTAGGGCTGTTGGCACCAAGCTAAATATTTCTACGAGCTATCATCCCCAGACGGATGGCGAAACGAGTAAACCAGATATGGGAGCAAGTCATACGATGCTATGTGCACCCCTTGCACGACGACTAGGTTCAACACCTTACCAACGTGGAGTTCGCGATCAACGCAGCGGTTTCTACGTCAACGACTATGTCTCCATTTAAGGCGACGCTGGGATTCGAGACGACATCTCCAACGACGGCTACATTTGAAGATAACGAGCCTAGCCGTACTTACCGGAGCAAGTGAAGATTTTGGTCGAGATGCACAGATTTGCCCACGACTGCGTCAAAGCAACCCAAGCACACATGCAAGATGCTGAAAATCGGCACCGGTTACCAATACCTTTTGCAGTTGGTGACAAAGTTAAGCTCAAGGCGACAAATCTACGGTTTGTACAACAGCCATGTTCTAAACTACGCGACCGCTACATTGGACCGTTTCTCATTACGGAGGAAGTTTCCCCGGTTGCATTTCGGCTCAAGCCACCCCTTGGAGTACGGATTCATGATGTTGTACACGGTAGTCTACTGGAAAGATGGAATTCAGAAACATAACAGGCCAACAGTGCGCAGCGAATTCCAATTGTGCACGATGCGAAGCGATTTGAAGTCGACCAAATACTCGACGTGGCTTTTAACTTCAACGGCACGGGACTTTTGTTTAAGGTCCGCTGGGCAGCACCGTTCAACGTACCTAGGGAGGACACTTGGGAACCCATGCGAGGAGTCAACCACTTAAGCATCTTTTCCGAATTTCTTCGAACGGAAGTTTATCGAGAATTTTCTGGCACTCCTGACTTTGTCAGATTTCGCAATCGCTGGCTAGCAAGAACCCCCAAGAAGCCAAGACCCTAAGCACTGCACAGCGAGGACGTTGGTGCTTAAGGAGGGGAGAGTGTCATATCCTAGCCACTTAGCTAAGTGCTAGTATCTGACACTATTTATTTCCTCTAAATGGTACCTGTATCTTAGCGATATTCAGTGACTCTTTTATTGTCATCACGGCACTTCAACTGTATCGCCGTATTTCCCCTCGACAGTACAGAGTTACTAGCAGTATTTCTTCTAGATAGTTCGTTTTTAGATAGTTCTAAGAGCTTGTGCGATAAGGTTAGATAGACGGTACACATAATCTCAGATAATCTCTATCACTAGTAATAGTTTTGTTTAGTTAGCATACAACACAAGCTACAGGCTCTAAGGTTGTTTCTAGAACCCTGAGGTGTGGATATTTAAGACGGGGACTTACTTGTAGAGAGGGAGAGACCGATACAGACCAGATTTACGCCACACCTAGATTGTAAGAAACCCTGTTCCTAAGACAATCTTTTTAATTCTCTCTATGCTGTATAATTAGATCCAGAGATTAGGTTCTACTATTAGTCTAAGGTTGCCAACTTAACCAAAGTAGCACCTCACATGGTCACGCAATTGAGATAGCTCAATCGAAAAAGTGTCAACTCGGTTACTTAGACGTTGTAGCATCTCGGTGACGTGTACCGACACATGCTCCATCGTGGGACTCGATCCCTTTCGCATTGCTTGTCTTCCACCATCTATCGGCGTTGGATGTGTCGGCCCAGAAGGCGCCCCCTCTAGTCGACCATCGACTTCCTCTGGTAGTCTCTCTCCTGCTCGGTTAGACATCTTCGTCTCGTCTAGCTGTTCTAGGGCTCCGAAACCACGTGCGAGGTGCTACTTTGGTTAGGTTAAGTTGGCAACCTTAGACTAATAGTAGAACCTAATATCTTAATCTAGTTATACAACGTAGAGAGAATTAACGAGATTGTCTTAGGAACATGGTTTCTTACAATATGGGTGTGGCGTAATTCTGGTTTGTACCGGTCTGGGTTTCTCCCCTCGGCCCGTAAGTCCCCGTCTCAACTATCCACGCCTCGGGTGTTCTAGAAACAGCCTTAGAACCTGTAGCTTGTGCTGCTAGCTAACTAAACCAAAATATTACTAGCGGTACAAATATCCGAAATTATTTCTACCGTCTTATATAATCTTATCGCACAGCTCTTAGAACTATTTAGAAAAGAACTATCTAGAAGAGATGCTGCTAGTAACTTTGTACTGTCCGGGAAAAATACGGCGAAAAAGTTATACTGCCGTGCTGACAATAAAAGAGTCACTGAATATCGCTAAGATACAAGTACTATTTAGAGGAAATAAATAATGTTTGATACTAGCACTTAAATAAATGGGGTAGGATATGACACGCCGGTTCACTTCCGCTTGGAGGTCACATTTGACCGCTCCGCAAGTTACCGCCGTCTCAATCGACGACGGACGACATCAAGCGGAGAAGTTCACAATTCAATATGCGTCGATGGATCTTGCCTAAGGGGTGCTTCGAAAGCGAGTTTGTCAGACCCTATATATATATATATATGGTGTAGGCCATGACTTGGACTCTCGCTCAAGTGATGTTGCTCGCCGGACTGACAATGCTGCATGGTTTGCCCGCCGCTCGGGCCGCCGGAAAAGCACACTTTCCCGCGTTGCATTCCGTGGCTCACGACGATCCACCGGTTGCGCCCTCCGCAGGTGGCGCTGATTCGTATGACGACCCTCCCATACGATATCATTTGTACGATCCGAAATCGCTCCTCGCGTTTTCTAACTGCCGTTCACATTTCTATGGAAACCGCAAACACAGCCTGGACAAGCTGTTCATCCACCAGCTGATGTTAGAGGGCGGAAGCGTGCCGCCGGAACAGGCAGACGTCTTTGTTGGCTGCGCACTGTTGTCTTAGATGACGGAGGGACGGTGTGGGAAGGAGAGGACGACAGTCATGCGTAAGCTACACGAGTTTCTGAATGCAAGCCCTTGGTTTCAGCGTTACGGTGGGGCAGACCATATGATAGTAGCCGGCCACTTCCTCGTCAACTACCGGATGGCGTCGGGGGTGACCAGCAATGATGCGTGATGTGTCGAGTCGTGCTTTCGAGATGAGTTTGTCAAGGGGGTATGTGCGGAGAGTGAGATGAGAGGTGAGACTTGTGATGGTGGATGAGTGCGGTGTACCCGTGCGGCTCATGACGATGGGAAGGATGCTGATATCGGTACCCGGCCAGCGGTGGCGGATGGCATTGGCGAGGGGAGTGTATTTGGGGCGAATCAATCGGACAGTGTGGGAGAGGTTGTGGTCCGTGCAGTACTTCCATTCCCCTATCAGAATTTTTTTAATCGAGGAGTATCTGCGGCGACCGTTTGTGTGACCGACGTATCGAGGTTCGAGGAGTCGGATAAAGTCGGGTTTATGTGCCGGGGGTCGGAGCGTGGCGGGGAGAATCTCGGTGGGGAGAATGGTAGGGCACGAGGTAAGGGAGTCGGGTGAGAGACCTTTGTCGGTTGCAACAAGGCGGGTGGGCATGTGGGTGGGGTGAGGGGGATGGCAATCAAAAGGGGTGTGGGTGGGTGTGGTGGATGCGAATGATTTGGTGGGTTTATTACCGAAGTCCGCTGTGATGGTCTCCCATCGTCCTCCGTTGTGGCGTTCAAGGAGGGAGAGTAGGAGTTGTAGCGCGCTGTTGTGGCGGTCCTGTCTTAGGCCACACATAGTGGGGTAGTTACCGGCCATATGGCCGTTGCTAGTGAATTGGCCGCACATGGGGCAACGCAAGGTGGGGTTGTTGATGAGCAGGCAAGTGTTGTGTACGCCCCACATAAATTCTTGCTTGTGATTGAAGTGTATGTTGGTGAGTGATGTGTGTTTTTTGTGGAAAGTGAAGTCGGCGCCGTCCTCCGTAGCGCGGGCAAGGAGGCACCGTGTTTGGTGGTTTGTGAGAGGGGTGTCTGTGTGTGTGTTTGGTGTTGTGGGTGTGTGCGTCAGTTTTGAGGTTGGTGTATTTGCAGGGTATGGGCTCCCCTAGGGTTTGCGGTATGAGGGTGTATGGCCAGGTATAGTTGCCTATCGACACTTTTGAACCTGTGGTGTATGTTGTGTCGAGTGGGTGTCCGTTTGTAGCTTGGTTGGCTAGTGTGTCTGCGAGGTCGTTACCTATTCAATGGTTGTGTGCTTTGATTTTGCCGAGGTGTGTGCGGATGCCTGACTCACAGCGGGTTTTGAGGGTGTGTTTGATGGAGAGGAGTATGTCGCGGTGAATGTTGTGACGGTAGGCGGATGGGCAGGTCAAGAAGCCTTGGATTAAGCGGACGGGGCACGCACTATCTGTAAGAAGGTGGGTAGTTGTAGTCCTATATCTATGCCCGCCCGTAATGTGCGATTGATGGTATGTGAGGGAGGGGTAGAGTTCACCTGAATCTTCATTCGTTTGTCCGAGGCGGGGTGAGTGGCGGTCGCTCCAAGAGGGGAGGGGCCTTCCTTCTTGAAGCCGTATGTGTATGCGAAGTCATGCCAATTCCATGCAAGTTCTCCCTTGGTGGGAGAGTATGTTAGTGTCGTGCGTTCCGGGAGGGGGTAAGTGATGGGGTGAGTCGGGTTGGGGGGGAGACGGTAGATGCTTGCGGAGTGGGGTGAGTAAGCGGCGAAGAGGCATGGTGGCGGGATGGTGATTGTGGGGTTGGGGAGGTGTGTGTCGTAAACTGATTCGAGTGTTTTATGGAGGACGGTCATGGCTGTGTGTGAGGGCATGGTGGAGAATGCGAGGGGGCTAGCGACGAGGTAGATGTCGAACATCCAGCGTGTGCTGAATGGGGTGGGGGTGGGGTGGCATGTGTGTTGGTCGGGGGGTAGGAAGGTGTCTGCGTCGTTGGGAAGGGTGTAGAGGTGGTGGGTTTATAATGAGTTGATGTGTTTGGAGTGGCGGTATGGTGTGTGTTCCCATGGGGGAGTATGAGGATGGTGGCGCTGGGTGTGTGTGAGGCTGTGAAGTGGGCGCTGGTGATTGCGTGTTCCATGGCTCGGCGCATGCATTCGAGGTCGTATTCCGGGTTGGCGATGTTGGTACCGTGCCATGTGTGTGGTGCGTTGCTGCCGCTGGATGAGAAGACTATGTCTTCGGGGTAGAATGAGTGGTAGGTGTGAGAGTGGAGTGATTTATTGAGGGGGCTGAGTAGAGTTCAGTCTGGATGTGGAATGTGGTGCAAAGTGCTGTGAGTAAGTCTTCCCGAGTGGCCCATTTGTTCCGCGTGGCGGTGGCGGGTGTGGGTGAGTGGATTTCTGATCCGGAGCCTAGGCGGGTGAGGAGGTGGTAGACGTCTTCTTCGAGCGAGCGTCGTGTGAGGTAAGGGGCGGAAGAGTTGGAATAGGTTGCGGATGCGGGGGGCGTTAAGGGTGGTGACTGCGCGGCCGTCGGGGGTGCAAAGGATGGTGGTGTCGTGTAGTGTTGGATGGGAGTGTATGGTGAATGTGCCACTGGGAGCATGTCGAGGTCGGGATTGATGGGGTCGTGGTTGAATGTGATGAGGGAGTGTGTCCATGGGGAGGGTCCGGGGTCGGGTAGGATGTGGTGGAGGGGACGAATCCTGAGTTAAATGCAGTGAGGGCGGTGGGGCCAAAGGGGGTCTCACTGATGGTGTCGTGGAGTTGTAGGCATGGGGCCCACTGGACCTCGTACAAGCGGGTGAGTTCGTGTTGTTTGCCGTGGTCGCACCATTCGCATTGCCATGTGACGGGTCCTTGAGCGGGGCGGCATTGGGAATGGACGGCAAAGTGCGAGCACGTGCAACTGGTGGAGGTGGGGTATGTGTGGAGGGGTTCATTGCAGATAGAGCATGTGGTGGGGGAGGGGGTGGGGAGACATACCGATGTGGGGGTAGAGGAGATGAGGCGGAAGCCGTCGTCAATTTGGAGTTGGATGTCCCATTCCGTGAGGTGTTTAGGGTTTTCCTCTGTCTGGTACCCGGGTACCTGTCGGTTATTCCGGCATGTGGCCGTAGCCTCCCCCCTCTGATCGCGCGTCCACCGAGCAGCCCATGCTTAAGCGGGGGCCTCCGCGCTCACCCGGGCCCACGCTTAAGGAATCCTAGGATGATGTAGATCTGTCGGGGCAGTGGGTGTCGAAGACGAGGGGGAGCAGGTCACCGTAGCCGGATCCGGCGGGCCGCGGGCGCCCGGAAATTATACAAAACCCTCCGTGCCGGGTTTTCCGGCGGCGCCGACCCAGAGGGCGGCGCCGACCCAGAGGGTCGTCGCCGACCCAGAGGGTCGTCGCCGCAAGATCGTGTCGCTCCTCCCGTCGCGACCGTCCTCCTTGCCGCCCAAGCTAACTCCTCCCCCCGGGAGATAGAGCTTGTCGACGTAGCGGCTCACCAGTAAGCGCCCTACCCTGGTGCAGCTCCCCAACTAGCTCGACGCCGGGTACAGACATTATTTAATTTCCGAAAAACCCTCCGTACGGGGCTTTCCGGTGAGGATCGCCGCCGCCTCGCAGAGCCGCTCCTCCGTCTGCGACTAGCCACCGGCTTGCGCCCTGTCTTGCTTCACACCTCGGGAAGGTTCAATTGGCACATGGCTGGTCGACGGCTAGCGAGCACCCTTTCCTAGCGCTGCTTCCCGGCAGGCCACCACCAGCTCCAACACCCGCCTCCCACCGCTGATCCGGCCGTACCCTTCCCGCCATCAAACGCTGCCATAGTACAGGCCCCACCCCTCAAAGTAAGACTGTATGTAGGAGCATATGTATGCGAAAAAACACGTCGGACGGGCCGAGCGGGAGATCTTGGTGCCGGTATCGCACAGAATTTATTATTTCAAAAGCCCTATGTATAGGGCTTTCCCGACAGCTGCTGATCCTGCGGATCGAGCTGTCGGCCCTCTAAGCCCCCTACCGTGCCAAGCCTGGCACGGCTACGGGGTTTCCAGCGCCCACCACGGGGAGGTGAGGGGATGCCGACGGGCATGCGAGCGCACCCCCATCCGGGGCCGCCGCCGGCGGGCGCCGTGAAGCGAGTCAATCCATGTACCAGAGGTGTTGGTTAGGTGGAGAGGCGCCCGCCGGCGGCACAGCGGCGGCGGCCCCGGATGGGGGTGCGCTCGCATGCCCGTCGGCATCCCCTCACGTCCCCGTGGTGGGCGCTGGAAACCCCGTAGCCGTGTTAGGACTGGCACGGTAGGGGGCTAAGAGGGCCGACAGCTCGATCTGCAAGATCAACAGCTTTCGGGAAAGCCCTATACATAGGGCTTTTAGAAAAAAATAATTTCTGTGCAATACTGGCACCAAGATCCCCCGCTCGGCCCGTCCGATATGTTTTTTCGCGGTCAGATACCACTAAATACAGTCATACTTCGAGGGGGTAGGGCCTTTACTACATGAGCGGTCGATGGCGAGGAGAGTACGGCCGGATCAGCGGTGGGAAGCGGGTGTTGGGGCTAGTGATGGCCAACCGGGGAGTAGAGCCATGAAACTGCGCTCGCTAGCCGCCGACCCGCCCTATGCTAGTCAAAACTGCCCGGGGGTGAAGCAAGACACGGCACAAGCCGGTGGCCGGTCGCAAGCGGAAGAGTGGCCATGTGAGGCGGCGGCGATCCTCAGGATCAGCCGCCGAAAAACCATGTACGGAGCGCTTTTTCGGAAACTAAACTTATGTCCGTACCTTGCGTCGAGCTAGTTGGGGATCAGCACCATGGCAGGGTGCTCACTTGCGAGCCGCTACGTCAACAAGCTACATCTCCCGGGGGGAGGAGTAATCTTGAATGGCAAGGAGGCCGGTCGCGACGAAAGGAGCGGCACGATCCGGCGACGACAACCATCCGGGTCGGCGCCGCCGGAAAACCCCGTACGGAGTGTCTTTGACTAATTTCCGTGCACCCGCGGTCCGACGGATCCGACTACGGTGATCTGCCCCCCCCCCCCCCCCCCCCCCCCCCCCCCCCCCCCTCCCTCCTCGACACCCACTACCCCGACAGACCTACAGACTCTTGAGTGTGGGCCCGGGTGGGCGCGGAGGCCCCCGCTCAACAAAGGCTGCTCGGTGGACGCGCGATTAGAGGGGGGAGGGTACGGACGCAGGCCGGACTATCTGACAGGTACCCGGGTACCAGACATAGGAAAACCGAGGAAATGAGCGGGGAAAACTCAGGCGCGGAGGCAGGAGCGCCAGTTTTTTCTATGTTTGTGTGTCTCGCCCCCCCCCCCCCCCCCCCCCCCACATGCCCTCGAGGTGACGGGGGACCTCGACAAGGAGGACCGTCTCGTCGGTAGACGCGGCAACGACCTTGGGGCGGGGTTTACGGGATGCGGCGGCGGGATCGACGAGCGACCATGCGAGGTGGGGATTTTTTTGCCAGCCTTTCCCCTCTTATCTTCGGCAAGACCGAAGTCACGCTGGAGCTAGATTAGGCTGGCCCGTCGTCCCTCCCGAACGCCGACTGGCCTAGGCCGGTCGGCACCCCGGTTCGGTGGGAGCGGGCCGTGCATCGTGAAGGTCGAGCAGCAGAGCAGTTTTGCATTTCTTGACAAGTGGATTCATTTTTTAGATCTGTTTTTCTTGATTATAAAATTAATACGTTGTAACTATTGAAATTGAAATTGAAATTGTTTACAACATGTACCGTATGCGCCGGTTTACAACAAATACCGTATGCGCCGGTTGCTGCCTTTGGGCCCTCCCAACTATGCTATATAGGAAACTTACTAGTCAGGGCTAGACCGTTTACCACCTAAATCCAACCTCTCCAAGGGTGTTCGGGGGTTTTACTCCCCCCCGGGGAGGGTGCGATGCAGGATGAAGATGGAGTGCAATCAGGGGCGTGCGAAGGTGCAGTGTGCGGGGGCGCGGCGAGAGGTCGTGCGTGACTTGATGCGGTATACAAGGAGGAGATGGTGTATCCATTGGACAGTGTGCGTGTGGAGTTGTGCGAGTATGCGAGATGTTTCGAGTCGTGCTTTAGACATGAGTTTGTCAGGAGGGTCGGTGCGGAGGGTGAGGAGAGAGGTGAGACTTGCAATGGTGGATGAGGGTGGCGTGCCCGTGCGGCTCGTGACGATGGGGAGGATGTCGACCTCGGTACTTGGCCAGTGGACGCGGATGGCATTTGCGAGGGGTGTGTATTTGGCACGAATCAGATGGGCTGTTTGGGAGAGGTTGTGGTCCGTGCAGTATTTCCATTCTCCTATTAGAATCTTTTTAATGGACGAGTAGCGGCGGCGACCGTTTGTGTGACCGACGTATCGAGGTTCGAGGAGGCGGATAAAGTTGGGTCTGAGTGCGGGGGGTCGTAGCGCGGGGGGGGGGAATCTCGGGGGGGAGGACGGCGAGGCACGAGGTTAGGGAGTCGGGTGAGAGACCTTCGTCATCAGCAACAAGGCGGGTGGGCATGTGAGTGGGGTGGGGGGGTGACAGTCAAGAGGGGTGTGGGTGGGCGTGGGGGATGTAAATGATTTGATGGTTTTGTTACCGAAGTTAGCTGTGATGGTCTCCCATCGACCTCCGTTGTGGCGTTCCAAGAGGGAGAGTAGGAGTTGCAACGCGCTGCTGTGTTGGTCCTATCTTAGGCCAAACATGGTGGAGCAGTAACCGGCCATGTGGCCGTTGCTATTGAATTGACCACACATGAGCCAGCCCAGGGTGGGGTTGTGTGTGAGAAGGCGGGTGTTGTGGACTCCCCACATGATTTTTTGTTTGTGGGTGAAATGGATGTTGGTGAGTGTTGAGTGCTTTCTGTGGAAAGAGAAGTGGGCGCTATCGGCTATCCTCCGTAGCGCGGGCGAGGAGGGCACCGTATTTGAATGTTTGCGAGAGGGGTGTGTGTGTGTGTGTGTGTGTTTGGTGTTGTAGGTTTGGATGTCAAAGTTGAATTGCATGTCATCTCACCCTCAGCAAGTGCCTAGCACTTGCCTATCACAGGACACGCACTCACCTTGTGGTGAGCACACGCCAACATATATTCTGAGCCTTTAGATGATATCTAACGCTCAGCAACTTGCCACCATCAGCAACCTAATCCTCTCTATTGTTGATTGGCTTATCATCTTATAGTGCTGAGTCACAGCCGTACTATCACGATGCTACTTGACCAACATTGCTGTGTAGCAACTTGATTATCACACAAAACCATGTCTCGCAACACTCCCCCTTGCTACGCAGGCAATCCCATGATGGCATTGCACAACTTGCTATGCCTTGCACTCACTAATGGCTTGGTAAGCACATCAGCAAGCATGTTCTCCGTCGCACAATATTGCACCTCGATGTCTCCGCTCTCCACCTTCTCCCGACAGAAGTGGTACCTCACGTCCATGTGTTTGCTGCGTCCGGTCGTCATGCTATTCTTGCTGAGTGCAATACAACTCTGATTGTCCTCATGAATTGTGATGGGAGACCCGGAGTCTTGGTGAAACTCGTGGAGTAGTTGCTTCAAAAACATCGCCTCCTGAGTGGCCGCAGTCAGCGCCATATACTCTGCCTCCGCTGTCGACAACGCCACAGTTTGTTGCCGCTGGCTTTTCCAACTCACCGCTGCACCGTTGAGCATGAACACATACCCCGTGCGAGAGCGGCGCTCGCCAATATCACTCGCGTAGTCAGAATCTGACCATCCTACCAGCTTTGATGAGGGTGCGCCACCGTACATCAACACCGACTCTGCGGTCCCCTTGAGGTAGCGAAGCACCCTCTTGGCTTGCTCCCAATGTGACTGAGAGGGGTCGGACATGTACCTACTAAGGTGGCTAACAGCCATGGTGATGTCGGGCCGTGTGCTTACGGAAGCGTACAACAAGCTGCCGATCAAGCTTTGGTACGGCACTAGACCGGGAGGCAACCTTGATGTCGACGTCTCCACACAATTGCTCAAAGCATCGACCGCCATAGGTGAGCCCACTGGCTTGCAGCCCATCATGTTGAAGCGCTCCAACATATCTAAGACGTATTGCTGTTGTCCAATCCTGATGGTGCGGCTGCCACGATCACGCTCGACTGTCATGCCAAGCAACCAAGACACTGGACCGAGGTCTTGCACGTTGAACCTTTCGCCGAAAGCCGACTTGAACCCAACGATGAAGCTACCCGCTGGTCCGACGATGATGCTGTCGTCCACGTACAACGCCAAGACATAAAGCTCACCCTCCTTGATGAAGACGTAAATGCCGGGATCCACCTTGGATTGGGTAAAGCCATACTCCTCTAGCCATGCTGTGATGGTCTTATTCCAGTTCCTTGGAGCTTGCTTGAGGCCATACAATGATTTCTTCAACAAGCACACTCGCTCCTCTCCATTGATGTCGAAGTGACGGAATCCTTCCGGCTGCCTCATGTAGATTTCCTCCTCGATATCGGCCTCCAAAAATGCCGTCACCACATCAAGCTGCTCCACCTCCCAATCATTATAAGCAGCAAGCGCGAGCAACGTTCGAATAGAAATCACCCTCACTGTGGGAGCGAAGGTCTCGTGGTAGTCCACACCCTTCTCCTGAGTAAACCCGCGAGCCACAAGTCTTGCTTTGTACCTTGCAATCTGTCCATTGGCATCGCGCTTCAGCTTGAACACCCACTTGGAATCTACGAGTTTGCGACCGGCAGGACAAGGGACCAATGTCCAGGTTTTCCGAGATACAAGTGAGTCGTACTCGCTCTTGATAGCTGCCTCCCACTCCCCCGATTGGGGACTCCTCAGCGCTTGCTTGTATGACACCGGCTCTTGAACGGTCGGGCTGCTGGCTGACTTAATAGCTGCGGCACTTCCCGCAGTCCATCCATCTCCCGAAGCGCCCGCTGAACGGAGATTATACCTTGGACTGGGTACGCATTGCTGTGGTGCGGCAGTGGATCGAAGATTATACCTTGGACGTGGAGTCTCCCCCGAATGCATGTCCCGTTCCTCTTCCGTCGACCCGGAATGCTGCCGCGACTCCCGTAGCGGCGACTCCCCCGAAGGTGTATCCGGTTCTTCGCTACACATGGTGCGCGGGATGCTGTCCTCTTCATCATCATTGCGTTGCTCCGCATTGCTCTCCCCCATGGAGAGGACTGCAGCCTCATCGAACACCACGTTGCGACTGCTCACCACCCGACGAGTAGCAGGATTGTACACCAACCACGCAGGTGATTCGGAAGCATAGCCCACAAAGACACCCTTCCACGCGCGATCGTCAAGTTTGCGGCGTTGAGACTTGTCAACGTGGACATAGGCCGGACAGCCGAAGACCCGCATGGAGCTCAAATCAGCTCGTCTACCGGTCGCCAAGGTGAAAGGTACACCGCCGGCTCCGCTACTATGCACACGATTGCGGACATGCACCGCAGCGGCCATCGCTAAAGCCCAATACGATTTAGGCAGCGCGGCTTGCCGGATCATTGACTGCGCCATCGGGACCAATGTCCCCCACTGCCGCTCAATACGGCCATGTTGCCAATGCGCGTAAGGGGCAGTGATCTCCACAGCGATGTTGAACTCATCCAAGAGGTTTCGGAAGGCAGCACCTAAGAACACCGTGTCATTGTCCACCCGAAGACGACGAACCGTGTGCCCCAGAGAACGGATCGTAGTCAACATGCGACGGAACGAGGCGGGAGCCTCATCCTTGGAGCGGACCGCATCATGCAGCATGAAACGGCTCCGGAAATCAACCGCACACAAGCTGTACCGCCGTCCTCCCAAGGATGGAACACTCATAGGACCGCAGAAGTCTAAGCCGAGGACCTCAAAGACACCAACGTTCCGGTCAGCCGGCTCACGAGAGATACGGCGGACGTGCGACTTACACACAGCACACGTCTCACAGAAGCCCAACTTCTCCGACGCAGAAAACGCCACACCCTCCACCTGAGTGGCCAAGAGCCCGTCCAATTGCGACTCGCCAAGGTGACCGAGTCGGGAATGCCACAACCGTTTTTCCAATGGCGCAGTGGCGACCGAAGCGGTAGGAGTCGACGAAGCAACCCGCGCCGGCAACCACACCAATAAATGCGCGCGCTCCAACGGAACCACCACGCCACCACCATGACCGGCATGAAGACGAAGGTGGTCCACGGGATCAGCTAACACCACAGAATGACCTTGTCGCCGAGCTTGGGTGAGGCTGAAAAGTCGATGGTAAGACCACGACGCACGACGGGATAGCTCAGGAACGTGGAGCACATTCTTTAGCGTGGCAGGAATCTCCTCTCCATCTTCAGCCTTCACAATGATTCGGACCGAGCCCACTCCAACAGCGCGGGCGCTGATACCCTTCACCCAAAGCCGGTCGGTGAGCGCTCGATACTCACAGAAGTCACGGCGCACACTAGTCATGTGATGGCTGGCGCCGCTGTCGGCCAACCACATCCACGTTTCCCCATCGCGCTCGAACATGTGTCGAGCCTCGGAGAATGGCCTCGCAGGGGTGGCTGTCACGTCCATGACCGCCGGAAAAGCAACCGGGGAGTCCACTTGCGCAGAGTTACCTCCGGTGTTGTTGACGGGGCACTCGGACCTGCGATGGCCCTTCTTACCACAGCCATAGCAAACACCACGAAAAATTCTCGCTCCGCCTCTGCCATATGAGGTACGACGAGTAGTCGCAGCTCCTTGAAGAGATTTCAGTTGGTCTTGGAGCTCGGAGACTTGCCGCTTCAAAAGTTCAGTCGTTGAGTCATCATGAGACGCTGCAAAAGCCGTAGGCGTTGGGGGCTCCGTTGTATGTGATTGCGCACGACTCTCGATGCGCATGCCCTTTTGACGAAGATCACGCTTGACGGTATCCATGCTGAGGTCGTGTACGTCCCACGTGTCGGTGATGGAGTGGTATTCGCTGCGCAAACCCTTCACCAAGTACATGATGATACGCCGGTCGTGGACGACGTCCCCAACTCGGGCAAGCTGTCGTTGCAGTCGAACTAACCGGTTCAGATATTGAATGCCGCTCTCGCCGTCCGCTTGCGGCGTCTCCAAGTCCTGCAATAGTTCCGTACACCGGTAAATACCATCGTCCTCATAATGATTGACTAACGCAGTCCATGCAGTGTGGCCGCAGGTCTTGTCATCCTCGCTAACATTCTCGATAATGGAAAGGTCGTCCTCCGGCAGCGCAAGAATCAATGTGGAGTACATGTCGACTTGTTGTTGAGAGGAAGCGGCACCATCCGACGACAAAGCCGGAGCCCACTTTTGCATCAAGCCAAATGCACGAAAACGTTTCTTCCACACGTCAAAATCTCGTCTCTCCCCACTGAACTTGGGTAGTTTCACGGAGTCCATATCAGGTACGTCGGATGCGCTCGCAAGAGAACCAGAAAATCAGGAATAATGCCAACAAGAAAAGCACCAAGTACCGGTGAAGAGGCGGGCAACACGGCTCAGAAAAGGAGACGACAAAGGGCTGACCGAAGACGCAATTGTACTCCCGGAGTCTATACAGCCAAGGCAATCAGAAACGAGTCTCAGAAGGTCGGTCAAGTGACGTCGTACAGGAGTGCTAGTACACTTGTGGTAAGATGCCTTTCCAAAAATTCAGCCGGACCACTATCGGCTTTCACGAGAAAAGAAACTGGCGGGTGACAAGCTCCGGAAGCGAATAAAATTCCAGAAAGCGCCAAGCTATAACAAAGAAAAGCAAGCCGATCTTCACGTCACACGAGTCGGCGTTCGGGGGTTGAAGCCGGCTCCAAGCGACACAAACAAGTCGCTACCAGCCGGGTATCGAAGTAAAGCTACAAACACAAGCAAGAGCCAGCCACTTTGTGAGCCAGCCGCACCTCACGTATCGTGCGACACCACAAAGGTCTACCACTCTTCGAGAAGCAAGCTCTAGGTTCCAGTCAAGACAAATGACTCCAACAACTAGCAGCTTGAGGGCCCATAACCTGTCAAAGTTGAGGGGGCAATAAGGAATGCTTACACTCGGTGAGTGACACTGCATGTCATCTCACCCTCAGCAAGTGCCTAGCACTTGCCTATCACAGGACACGCACTCACCTTGTGGTGAGCACACGCCAACATATATTCTGAGCCTTTAGATGATATCTAACGCTCAGCAACTTGCCATCTGCTAGGTCGTTTCCTAGGGAGTGGTTGTGTGCTTTAATTTTGCCGAAGTGTGTGCGGATGCCTGCGTCGCAGCGGGTTTTGAGGGTGTGTGTGATGGAGAGGAGTGTGTCGCGGTGGATGTTGTGTCTGTAAGCTGATGGGCAGTTTAAGTAGCCTTATATGAGGCGGAGGGAGCACGCACTGTCTGTAAGGAGATGGGTATGGCCAAGTTGGAGGCCTATGTCAATGCCTGCTAATTCAGCGCGATTGATAGTGTGGGAGGGAGGAGTAGAGGTCACCAGAATTTTGATGCGGGTGTCCGAGGCGGGGTGGGTGGCGACTGCTCCGAGGGGGGAGTTGCCGCCCTTCTTGGAGCCGTCACTGTAAACGAAGTCTTGCCAGTTCCAAGTTAGAATTCCTCTGGTGGTGGGGGGGTATGTTAGTTGCATGCGTTCACGGAGGGGGTACGTAAGGGGGTGTGTGGGGTTGGGGGGGAGGTGGTAGATGCCTGCTGAGTGTGGTGAGTAGGAGTCGGTGAGGTGTGGAGGTGGGATGGTGATGATGGGGCTGGGGAGGTGTGTGTCGTAGATAGATTCGAGAGTGTTGTGGAGTGCGGTCATGGCTGTGTGTGAGGGTAGGGTGGAGAGGGCTTGGGGGTTAGCGACGAGGTAGATGTCGACCATCGAGCGTGTTCCGAATGGGGTGGGGGTGGGGTGGCCAGTGTGTTGATCGGGGGTAGGAAGGTGTTTGCGTCGTTGGGAAGGGTGTAGAGGTGGTGCGTGTATGGGGAGTCGATGTATTTGGAGTGGCGGTATGGTGTCTATCCCCATCGGGGGAGTATGAGGATGGTTGCGCAGGGTGGGTGAGAGGTTGTGAGGTGTGCGCTTGTGATTGCGTGTTGCATGGCGCGGCGCATGCATTCGTGGTCGTATTCTGGGTTGGCGATGTTGGTGCCGTGCCATGTGTGTGGGGCATTGCTGCCGCTGGATGAGAAGACTATGTCTTCGGTGTATAGGGAGTGGTAGGTGTGAGAATGAAGGGATTTATTGAGGGGGTCGGAGCAGTGTTCTGTCTGGATGTGGAATGTGTGGCGGAAAGCTGTGAGGTGGTTCTCTCTAGTGGCCCATGTATTACGGGTGGTGGTGGCGGGTGAGGGTGAGTAGATTTCTGAGCGGGAGCCTAGGCGAGTGAGGAAGTGGTAGACCTCCTCTTCGAACGTGTGCTGCGAGAGGTCGGAGCGGAAGAGTTGAAATAGGTGGCGGACGCGGGGGGCGTTAAGGGTGGTGTTCGCGCGGCCGTCGGGAGTGCATAGTATAGTGGTGTCGTGTAGTGATGGGTGTGTGTGGATGGCGAATTTACCGGTAGGGAGCATGTCGAGGTCGGGGTGGATGGGGTCGTGGTTGAATGTGATTAGGGGGTGCGTCCATGGAGGGGGTCCGGGTTTTGGCAGGATGGGTGTCGTGGAGGGGACAAAGCCGGAGTTAAATGGGGTTAGGGCGGTAGGGCCGGAGGGGGTCTCAGTGATGGTGTCGTGTAGTTGTAGGCATGGTGTCCATTCGACCTCGTGGAGGCGGGAGAGGTCGTGTTGTTGGCCGCGAGCACACCATTCGCACTGCCATGTGGCGGGTCCATGAGCGGCTCGGCATTGGGAGTGGACGGTTAAGTGCGGGCATGTGCAGCAGGTGGAGGTGGGTTATGTGTGTAGTGGGTCGTGACATATTGTCTATTTATCATAGGTCAGGTCACCAGTGACCGAACCTATACCACTTCTAGCGCATGTGATAACTTCAGCAAATCAGCACCTACAACCAAAACCTTGTCATGACATGTTGCCGATGGCTGAAGCTTGCTTAAGGGACAGGTTTGGCATGCAAAGCGCTCGTACTCACGGTGTTCCATAGTGTACAAGACGAGGTTGTTAAACGAAATTTCAGACACTTTTTTGCCCTCCAAACCTCAATTGACGTTTCTATTTACAATTGCGTGGCCGGTGACTCAATTTTATAAATAAAAGGTTCATTGCAAAGCTAATACATTGTACACTTCGACACTAACAGTTCAAATGAAAAAAAGTTCACGTCGATGGCCAGATGATGGTTTAAAGTAAAAGGTCACCAGGGTCCGAAGCTATAATTTGATACTTAGTACATATTTCAGTGCTTTAAAAGTACAGCAAGAGGGGCTGAACTACAACAAAATTGTCAAACACCTTCCTTGTGCATAATTAAACATATTTTCATCGTTGTTGAGTCATATAGAATTGTTGAAGTCTTACCAAGTGAGAAAACAAAAAAATTCACGCAGCGTCATTCACGGCTATCACCGCAAATTACCAACTTCACCCGCTACCAACGCTTGAACATTCACATTCTCCGGTTCCGCTTGCCCTCTTGCATCCGATGTTGCCTTCCTTGCCTTCCGCTTTACCCATGCTTGCATCATCGCCTCATAAAGTCGGTTCCTTGGTTGCACGTCGTTGACGTGGCGGGCAAAGCAATCCGGGTTTTGGACCAAGCTGCAAAGAAACACGCAGACCCTCTTACGCGCTTTTCCATTCCATCCATCCTGCATTAGTATGGATATCCCACTGCTCCCAGCTCCTTAGATGCACACTACTCGTTCCATTCGCAAGCAAAATTGAATGGTTGCGGGTAAGTGTTTAACCCGTGGCTGTGGTTCCGGCAGTCCCTAACATGCACATATGATGCTTGTCACAATCCACATCGGCCAATACCTCCCACCCATGATTTCCCACCTTGACTGTTGATGTGCAACATGCACGCTGCTCACTCGCCTTTGCTTTGCTGAGCAACCATTGGCGAGGAGCCTTTGAGTGGCCGCTCGTCCTGCTCCCAATCATGCACATACCATTCTCCGCAAATCCACGCGCGAGATGTACACTAGCGGCGCCACTATCCACAATGCGTCAGCTATTGAACCACTTACTGGTGCACCACATGGTCTTGGCAAGGTTCTTACCATACTCCTCCCAGAAATCCTTATCCGCCATGCTCTCTTTCCCCTCATACGGCTTCACAAAGATTATGCAACCCATGTAAGAGTCCGCAATGTGTGCAACTCGCGACCACAGTTGGCTAGCTTCCTAGCCACAAACATCCAGCCAGGCATGCAACCATTGCTTCAATACTTCCCCCGTTTGCTCTCGACAGTGAAAATGGGAAAGAGAGATTTTTAAAATTCTAGCTCACACTTTTCAAGTTTATTCTTGTGCAAGTTTTATTCTGCCCCACGGGCATAGCCGCTAAGCAATGCTGGGTCGACTTTTCGACTTGCGCCCAACACCCGTAACTGCCCTCCTACGTTTTTAAAAGTCCACCCTCGCTAGCTCCCTCCTCCTTGGCTTCCTCCTGACTTCCTCGTCGTCGGACAGAGCTATTTCTCCAACATCCACAATAAGAGGACTCCAGCCCCGCCAGCGCCCGCGTCCGCGCCCGCGCCCACGCCCGCGCCCACGCTCATAACCACCACGAATTATGCATTTAATGAACTCTTGTTGTTCCACATCCTTTCAGAGGATGTGTTTGCGTATAACTCGTCGTTTCTAGGTACCTCAGAAAGCGAAGCGCCCGAGTGCGATGGCTGGAAGCAAATTTCTGCCGCGGGGGCGAGGCTCGCGAGCGGCATTTCCTCATCCCGCTATGTCTCGTTATCGGTCAAGTCTACCGCTGCACTACCACCAACAGCCAAACCACTAGCCATAACATGCTCCTAATAATCATGGGCGTTGTCGAGCTGAGTATCAAGACGCGAGAGGGTCTTACCGGCCAGCTCTAGCTCTTCTTCGGGGGCGGTTAAGATGTCGCTATCCTCATCGCGCGCGTCCCTCTCCCGACATTTGCGCTTATGTACTGCGCCTAGCACGCGCGGTAGCCGCATCAGCCCCGAAAGTGACCACATACCACGTTGGCCTACCATAGTCAACGAAATAGGTGGCTCGTGTGGTGATAGTCGCGCCTTTTGAAAGATAGGTTGCGTGTTCGCGACGCCTGTCGGCTGTTACTTTCTGTAAAAACCGCTAACTGAACGGCTAGTGACTCACCATCAGGGTCACATTGCAAGAGCACCGCCGCCAGATACGGCAATATTTTCAGATGATATTTTTTCTGCGACGCCCCTGAGTGTGAGGAATGCCCCTGATCTGAGTTTACCTACAAAAACCAGAAAGCTGATTTATTATATGGAGTTTTTTACAATATAACAAATGGACAATATGGAGCAGGTGGTGGGGGAGGGGGTGGGGAGGCATACCGATGTGGGGGTGGAGGACATGAGGCGGAAGCCTTCGTCGAGTTGGAGTTGTATGTCCCATTCCGTGAGGTGTTCCGGGGCCCATTCAACCATGTATTGTGTTTGGCCGTATTCTGTGTCCTTGTGTTTGGAAATGATGCGCGTAACGTCGCAGGGGGGGAAGTGGTGGTATGAGTGGGTGAGGTAATCTGTGTCTATGTGTGTGGTGGGTGCAGTGGGGGAGAAGGTTCTGGTGCGGGAGGTGTGGATGCCGGATGAGAGGGTGGGGGGGAGCGGGGGAGGTGTGGGAAAAGGAGGGGAATCCAGGAGGGGTGGACAGTGGTGGGGGGGGATGCTTGTTTGGGGGTGAGGCGTGTGATGGGCAGGCGGTTGTGGATAGTATCGAGGGGTTCGGTAAGGATTGCGGAGAGAAGGCGAATGGGGACAGAAAGTGGGGTGGTGGACCCCGTGAGTTTGGAGATGGATTTGCAGGATTTGAGTATGAAGGAGGAGGGGGTGGCGCGGAGGAGGACTTGTGGCCATGTGGTTATGTTATTTATCCAGAGGGGGGTAAGGCGGGGGTAGAGGGAGGCGTGTATCTTGCGGGGATACAAATCACAGTATGCTTGTTTATACATGTGAGGGTCTGTGACGTGTGTGGCTTTGTCTCGGAGTGAGACGAGGAGGGTTTTTGTCTTGGCCGGTGAAGTGGGCGCGGAGTGTGGAGGCAATGGGGTTGGTAAGGGAGAGTGGAGGGATGTTGTGGAACAAGGTGCCCGCATCGCGTTCAGCTCTCACTAGGCATTTTAGTGTGGGTGGGGTGTAGCGGCCCGACATGATGTGGTGGAGATGGTGCGGATGTGTGCTCTGGCCATGTAACCTCGATATCATGGGTTGTTCATGATTTTATGTAGGTGGCAAACAATGAGTTGTGCGGCGTGGGCTTTGAGGGAGGGGAGGCCGTATCCTAGGTCTGTGGTAGGGCGGTGGAGGGCGGTGCGGGGGATTTTACGTACCGAGGAGACGGCGGAGCGGAGTGCGCGGCATATTTGGCCTTCGAGGGTGTCGAGTTGGGAGTCGGTGAAGAGGCCGAGCTGGAGGGTGAAGTGCTTGCCGATAAGGAGCCCACGGATGACCCTGATTATGCGGGATTGAGTTAGTGGGGAGGCGGAGAGGGCGGTGAGGAGGGATGTGGTGGTGCGTTTTAGTTCGTTCTAGTGCTTGGTGAAGGTGAGGGAGGTGTTAAGTCCGACTCCAAGGACGCGGTATGTGTCCGAGGGGCCTAAGGAGGGAATGGGGGCCGGGGTGGAGTTGATGGTGATGAACTAAGGTTGGAGGCGGGAGGAAAAGGGGGGCAGTGTTGGCAAGGGAGAGGGCGTTGCCTGAGCGCCAAAGGGCGCCGGTGATGCAGCATTTTCGGATGTTGACGGTCATACCTGTGTAGGCGCTAAAGAGGGAGAGTTTCCTGAGTTGGATGGCCATGTTGGGGGTCGAGCCCGTGGCGAGGCTGAGGTCGTCGGCGAAGCCGTGTCCTGGGTATGTGGCCGTGGGTTCTGTGGGGTCGACGTTAGTGGCAGGAGGGCCTGGGCGATAGCCCCGGCTGCCCACCGTGAGCCAGCGGAGGAAGGGCTCAAGGAAGAGGGTGAATAGAAATGGGGAGAGGGTGTCTCCCTGTAAGGTTCCACGATTTATGTCGATGGAGGGGGTGGGGCCGTATGGGGTAATGTAGTCGGTGAATGAGACCCCGTAGAGGTGTTCGCATGTGTCGATAAAGGTTGAGGGCATACCGAGTTGACGCATGTGTTTGAACATGATGCGGTGGTCCGCAGCATTGAACGCGCCTTTGAAGTCCGCGTACATGACGTAGATGTCTTTGTTATGGAGTTTTGCGTCCTCCATCGTCATGATGATGGATGAAAGTGCGTCGTGGATGCTGCGGTGTTGTCGGAATCCGTGTTGTTGGTCGTTGAGAATGCCGTGGGTTTCGGCGTATTTCGAGCCTGCATCTTTGATTAGTGCGGTCCATAGCTTAAGGAGGTTATTCATAAGGGCGATAGGGCGGTAGTTGTCGAGGAGGGTGGGGTCAACTTTTTATGTAGCAGGCATGTTGTGTTGTGGCACCATTTAGGAGGGGTGTAGGACTTGTGGGCGAGGAGGGAGAGAAGGGAGAAGAGGGCGGAGCGGGTCGCCGGTGGCAAGAATTTGATTATTTCGTTGGGGATACCGTCGGGGCCGGTGGCTTTGCCTGTGCCTAGTGAGTGAAGGGTTTTATCGAACGTGTCGCGGGGTTATCATGTCGGCGAGGGTGAGAGAGGGGTCCCCGCGGGGTTCGATGGCAAAGCTGTCGGGGTTCTCTGGGAGTTCCCATGGGGGGATGGGCAGTTCGTGTGGGGTGGCGCGGCTAAGTTCGGTGGCGAAGTGAGAGTGTACCGCCTCCAGGACGGCAGAGGGATAGGTTGCGGTAGTTTTATCGTAATGCCGTGGAGGGTCGAGGTGGCGCTGTTGGAGGGGAGGAGGCCGGCGGGGGAGGGGGGAGCGACGTTTTTTGGAGGACCGCTGGTTGTGGGTATGAGAGAGGGGAGGGGAAAGGGAGGTGGGCAGTTGAATGTCGGGGAAGGAGTCGAGATCGAGGGGCGCATCGGCAGTGGTGTCCGCCATCCGCGGGCTCCTGTTGCCAGGCCTCGTAGGTGTTGGAGGCGTGCAGGTGTCCAGTCCATTCGAGGAGAAGAGATGGGGGGTTGCGTAGGAGGGATTTGTGTTTTGTGAGGGTGAGGTGAGGGGGGGATGGGGTGGTAGTGAATATTGGGTTTGTGATGCGGGACCTACCGAAGGTGGAGTAGTGGTGGGGTGTGATGTAGAGGGAGCATGTGGTGTGAGTGAGGGTGCCGCGGTGAATGTAGGTGTGGGAAGGGGGATGGTGGCGGTCCCGTTGGTGGACATGAGGATGCAGTACATGGTATTGGTGAGGGAGATTTGGATACTGGTGGCGATGGGGGGTCGTTCTCGATGGGGGGTCGTGTTGAGATACCAGAAGGATGGGGGGTCGTTCTCGACCTGGATGGGCTCTCGTGTAGGCTGAAGGGCATCAGCGATGTGGAGAAGAAGCTAGGCTGGTTCCGGGAGGTCCTCCATGCGGGGGGTCGCAGTGGTGGTGCTGGCGCTCCAGGTGTCGGTGAGTTCCGTGGCTAGGCGATCGAGTAGGAGGGTCTGTAACAGGGGAACGACGTCTAGGCCGGAGAGATGAGTGAACATGGGGGAGCTAATTTTTACGCGGCGGCCTGATATTGCGGGAACGGTGACTGCTCGGAGAATCTGAATTTCCTGCTGTCTCAGTGTGGCCGTGAGGTGAGGGTTCGAGGCGGCGCTGGGAGGTGTGGGACCTCCCGATGGGAGTTCACGCTGGCGTGAAGCGAGCTGATATAGCAGGCCAACCGTTGTTCAGGAGGTGGGTATGTCCAAGCGGAATTCCTTGTGCCCATTAGAGAGTTCGACAGATAGGGGAGTGCGGTCGAGTTGCAGGGGCATGGCGGGATGTGGAGTGCGGGTAACGGAGGCCGTCCAACGAGCACGATGGGCGAGTCCCGACCGATTATATTTCTCGCGCGAGCCGGGATATCGGTTGAGGTGTGAAATTTTTCGAGGAGCCAGCGCCGAGCAAGAGAGCACGCGGAGATAAGCATTAGTGATGAGGATGGTGTGTCCGGGAGGAATACACCGTGGAGCCAGAAGCTGGCAAGGTCAGGGGGGGGCGGTGGAGTACTAGCATGTTAGGAGGTAGGAGTCGATCAGGCGAGCATATAGGTCAACGGCCCTTCCGAGGTCGGGAGCAGTCGGCGGAGCAGTGAGGACCATGGGCGTCTGCAGCCCCGTGCCCGGAGTGGGTTCCAGGGGCGTGCCCCATCCGTGTTCGGCGGTAGCGAGCTGTGGGGCCGTTAAGAAGGGTGCGAGTGGGTGACCCACCAGGCGGTTTCTGGGACCGATGTGGTCGTCCGCGAAGAAAGGTGTCGGGCGTTCCTTAAGGAGGACCTGTTTGTATGAATCTGGGAGGTTAGAAGGTAGAGACATGGTGGTCGGCATGTGGGTCGCGATGTAAGTGTTCCGGATGTCGTGGATGTGGGTGAAATGTGGGGTAGAAGAGGTCAGCGTGTGTGGGAGGCACACGACCAGGCCTGATGGGACATGGGTTTGTTTGTTGCGGGCGTCTGGTGTGGAAGTCCGGACGCTCGGAAGGGCGCGCGGTGGTGCGCCGGTTCCGTGGGGAGGGTGTTTTTGTAATCTATCGGACTCGTAGGGGTGCCGTAGTATTGAGCGAAGTACGCAAGGTGTTTGTGAAGCGGGTGGCGCTGATTCCGTCATGTGAACTGAATTCAAAATTGTGAAAGCTGCGCCTTGGAGTGTGTAACGTCTGATATGCCTACGGATCCATTGACCTGGGTGAGCTAGGCTCGGGTGGGGAGAGGTGATCGGTGCCCGTCGTCCGACGGGCCCTGTGGTCACCAGTCTATCGCTCATAGGGAGGCCAAGCCCGGAGCTAAGACGGTCGGCGTTGCTCATCCGAGCTACCAACCCATCCCCTATAGGTTTTTTGGGTCAGTAGTACTTTAGTAGTACTTCGGATCTTTGTACAGTCTTTAGTGACGGTAGGATGTGTTCCACATACATGTGAGTTGTATATTGGTTGCGTCTGACTACTAGGGCAAGGTGGTTGTCTTGTAGGGGCGACGCGCCACTATTAACGGTAACAATAACCGCTAGTGTCACTGTCCCGTACACATGGGAGTTGGATATACAAACCTCTAGATTTAAATTAATATGACCATAAAATATGACGAGCTTCAATTCTTTCGTCGCTATGCTTGTCACACGACCCTTTCTCGCTAAATACCATCTCCTTCGTTTCTTCATTCTAATCCTTTATCCAAGGATACGAAGTTGCTACTTGGAGGAAATACCGGTAGTAATCAGCACCCAACTAATACTAATCTTCGAGCGTCATTGTCATACACTATGACACACGTGATGGTGGGCCACGCCCCCCACGACCCCAACGACCACCCCGTCCCCGAGGACCGCGACCCGGCCGCGGAGAGCACAAGGTTGTGGAGCGTGTTGTTGGTGTTGGTACTATTGATGTTGGTATTGTTGTTGCTACGACTTATGTTGGTGCTGCTGGGACGGCTGCAAAGGGATGGCGCGTGCAATCGTGATACATGTGCAATATGTCGGCCATCGGTATGCCGGTGTCAATGCAATAGCGGGTGGGGGGGCTATCGCTTGGTCTGGGAGCTGACAACACGGGCCGCTAACGCTTCTTCAACAGCCGCTTCAACATCATAGTTAAATGCCCGGGGGCCATGCATGGCGTGACGTTGACCCGGATGGTGGTAGTGGCCAAGGAAGGACGTGTGAGAGTGATGTTGAATAAGCATGGTTGACAACTGTGTGAATGGGATGGAAGTAGCAGACTGACCATTCCATTCTGTTTGGCGTCCAAAGCAGCAATGATACTAGCTCGAGCCCCTGATAAGTTGATGTTTAAGTTATATCGGGTAGCTGCTGTGAGTGTTTTCACACTGACCTTGATGAACTCATTATTGATATATTCACGCGAACAAATAACGTTCACAGCCGTGAACGTACATATACTGACAACGATGTACTATGATATGCCGGGTATTGTTCCTCGGGCTTAGGTTTTTTCCTCCCTTTTTTTTTTTTTTTTTTGCTTGGTGGCCTCCACTGTTTTTTTCTTGTAAGAAAAGTTTTTTATATGCCGGGTACAGGTACATCAGGTTGGCGCCGTTTGAGCGAGCGATTTGGCGCTCAGGCCGCTTACGCAATTTACGAGTACGGGTATTTTAGTATTTTTGTATTTTGGTATTTTGTGGAGGACGTTTGTGGAGGAGATGTCGTAGCAGCCGCAGCCCACCTGGGGGTGACTCGGCAGGTCCGCGCGCCGGATGCCCGGCAGGTGGGGGTCCGAACCAGCTATAAAGCACTTATGTACAGTGAGCCAAAATACTAAAATACTCCCTCGGGTGGCGCCGAGGGAGTACTTTGATGAAAATAGCCCCCCCTCGAGGCGAGGGAGGATTTTGAAATACTAAAATACGGGTACTCGTAAAAATGTAATCGCGTCAGGGTCACCGCGACACACCATTTTAGTACTTTGATGAGAAAATACCAAAATACTAAAATACTCGGTAATTGCGTAAGTGGCCTCAGTGGCGCGGAGGTGCTATGTGAGTCCGCCGGTTCACTTCCGCCTTCACATGAAGGTCACATTCGACCGCTACGCAAGTTACCGCCGTCTCAATCAAAGACGGACGACATCAAGCGAAGAAGTTCACAATTCAATACACGTTGATGGATCTTGCCTAAGGGGTGCTTCGAAAGCGAGTTTGCCAGACCCTATATATATATCGTGTATGCCATGACTTGGACTCTCGGTCAAGCGATATTGCTCGCCGGACTGACAGTGCTGCATGGTCTGCCCGCCGCTCTGGCCGCCGGAGAAGCACACTTTCCCGCGTTGCCTTCCGTGGCTCACGACGATCCACCGGTTGCGCCCTCCGCAGGTGGCGCTGATCCGTATGACGACCCTCCCATACGATATCATTTGTACGATCCGAAATCGCTCCTCGCGTTTTCTAACTGCCGTTCACAGTTCTTGGAAACCGCAAACACAGCCTGGACAAGCTGTTCATCCACCAGCTAATGTTAGAGGGCGGAAGCGTGCCGCCGGAACAGGCAGACGTCTTTGTAGTCCCCGCACTACTGTCTCAGGTGACGGAGGGACAGTGTGGGAGGGCGAGGACGACAGTCATGCGTCAGCTACACGAGTTTCTGAATGCAAGCCCTTGGTTTCAGCGTTACGGTGGGGCAGACCATATGATAGTAGCCGGCCACTTCCTCGTCAACTACCGGATGGCGTCGGGGGTGCTCAGCAAGGGTGTCGTGGGTCACTTTGAGGCAAGGGATAACAGCGCCGAAATTTTCTTCCCAATTGGATACAGCACTGACGCCGCTCTCCAGGGAAGCGGATGGTTTCCCAAGCAATACCAGCCGCCCCGTGACGGCATCGCACCGGCGCCGTCTATGGATGTTTTGACGGGGCCGTGGGTGATTCCCGTTACGCAGCGGAAGTACGACGTGTCCTTTGTGGGTCAGGTCGGCCCGCGGTCGGCGTACGCACATAGACGGCAGCTAGGCTGCTCCTGGGTTACTGGCGGCAGAAGTGCTCACTCGGACCGCATGTTTGTGCACTTGAGGGGGGCGTTTGGACCGTGCGTGGCAGGGGGCGAACGAGAGACGATGGAGCGTCTTCCCGATGTAGACGCCCGAAACGTCTTGGCCAACTCCCGTTTTTTCTTGGCCCTCACCGGCGACACTCCCACCACCGATAGACTCAACAACTGTTTCGATACCCTCACGATCCCCATCGCCCTGTCCAGCAAAGTAAACTCCATCGTGGGTTCGCTCGCCTTCCGGGATGTTGTTCTGTGGCATCAAATTTTCGTGGTCGTCAACCAAGGGGCCTGGAACGTTAACCCGATTCAGGCCGTGCTGGACACAATTGATACGCTGTCTGACCATGAAGTCGCCGTAAGGGTGCGGCTGATGCGGAGGCACGCGGACGACCTGTCCTTTGCCAGGCCCTATACCACCCGAATGCACACGCGGCTGATAAACTCAGCGTGGCAGGCCATGCAGAAGAGATATCAAAATGAACGGGTCAACGTAACCACCAGCGTTAGACCCAGGCCAGGGTTAACAGGCATTCGAAGACGCTATCGCTACAGTCGTGACGGGCTATCAGGCTCTGGCACTGCGCTGCGAGCTTTCTGAAGCAGGCAGAGAATCCAAAGCCATGAGTTGTCGATAAACCACGAACCATGCCCACATCTCGTTGACGCAGTACTTGTTATAGGGGGTGGGGGGGGGGCCATGCGGGGCTGATCAAGTCTGGGACATGACCCTTGTTCACAGTTGACTATTTAAGGAACTACGCAGTGGCTTGTGCCTTACACAACCCCTGTGCTTACAACATAACGCATGCGCATATGCTGCACACACTAAAAACTCACAGCCGACTTGGCTCGATGATAACATGCTTGACATTTTCCCTGCCAGCGCAGGGCGCCTGCATGCCCAATTAAGAAAAAAACAGCTATGTCAGGAATCGCTCTGCTGATTTTGATAGCAAACAGCGGCACAGAGCGACTGCCAAACAAACGCTTGCTTCGCTCTGAGGAAGCACCAATCAAGCAGGGGTGTGAGAACACTGCTGCTGGGGCGAGGCATCAAACCTTGGAGGCACCATAGCTGTATGTGTAAACCACATGTACCAGACCATCCGACGCCTAGAGAGCCAAGAGAGGAGATAAAAAAACGGGTAAGACAGATTCAGCAATGAGCAAGCCAACACCAATCAATGCGGAGGGAGACCAGGGGTACACCTGGATGATGGCGGGATAAGAGTACTCTGCCCTCCGATAAGCAGTTGAGCAGGAGTTACCGCGCTGCACGGCAGAGGTACGTGTGTCAGCATAGCTGAATGGCGTCAGAGAAGTTGGCCTTATAATAGTATGACGTCAGCCTTCGCGTTCACTTGATTTCACCTGGCAACAAATCTGTGGGAGGGGCAGCTCCTCGGGCCGATCCTCTAACGTCAACACCTAAGACGGCAACACAAGCACGAGGAGATATAGTCTGACGGCACACAACTCAGTTTTATAAGATCATCAGACACACGACGGCTTACCTTCCTCCATGTTGTCCCTCCATCGACAGACATCGCAACCGCCTGCGAGGTTGGCAAGGAAGGGCATGCTTTAACGGCACCAGACCAGCTCCGTCGAAACTGATAGACAATAGCGATAGATCCCATGGCCGGCAACGGCTAGGGGTACCACTCAGCGCAGATCAATGCAGGGCAGTCCCACCAGTTCGTGGCGACCAGTCCCGTTGACCCCCCTACCCAGGGGGTTATACACCACGAGTGCGCGCCCATCCTGCAGCCCAACCGCATCGATTCCTGCATTTGGATTGGGGAGCTCCCGCACTCCGTGCGCTTCAGACCAGTGGATACCATCCCTGCAACGAGGTGGGATTTGTGTCACGATAAGAACACGCAAACCAACAGGATGGGCAGCATTCCACGGGGCATCCGTCTGACGAGGGTGCTGTCCGCATTCGGTGTGACGTGTCGAGGCAGTGTTTGGGGCGCAGTGCGTACGTTGAGAAGCTTGATACCACCGAGCCGGAGGAGTGGGGGCGGAGTAGCATACCGTAGCCCTGGCTCCTCCACCTTGTCGCAAATAGGGCAGGTTGAATGACCCTACCCTAAGGCACAAAACAGACAGCAGGAAACATGTTTGCGAATGAGCAGCACATTTCCACAGACAGGCAGTCCTTGAGATGTTCACAGGTAAACACACGCACGCGTGTGAAGCAAATGGGTGTGTATGTGTACGAGCTTGGATGATAGGTTAAGGCAATGAAAAATAATGTGCAAGCGCGTGGGACTGTTTTGTGTGTGTGCGCGCGCGAATCACTGCAGGGTACGGGGATATGGCCTAATGGATGTGGAACAGAGCAAGTACTCGACTGTGCAGATCACAGAAATATGGAGGGGAGGGGGGAGGGGGTCACTTCAAATTGAATTTCCTTCTTTCTGTGCCATGTGTAACCGCCGTCTGCGCTGATCTGCCCGACAAAAGGAATAGAGCAATGGGTGGAAGAAAGAAGAGCACAGTTGAAGAACACCTCGTAAAGAATGACTTAGGGATCACCCAAACAAGCAGTGCTAAAGTGAAACGACACTTTGTGTGTGTGTGTGTGTGTGTGTGTGTGTGTGTGTGTGTGTGTGTGTGTGTAATTCAAGTGGGGGGGAGGCTACCTCGACCCACGACCGCCACCCGGCAACCAAGTGCCGACGAGGCCCAAGAGATGCGGAGGCCCGGTCCACATTCCATCCATCCTACGTCACATGCACAGAACCCTGAATAGGCACGAACCACGCTAGGTATGTTCAATAGCATGCGTGTAGGAGGCCCACCCCCCACCTCCACCTGCTCCGCCATCTGTACCATGTCTGCCGTCACCTCGTCGCTGGCCCCTGAAATCATAGTCAGGCCGTCGGGGAGCACCAGAGGCTGCGCGCGGCAGCAGTGGGGTACCCATGGCTGCGTAGGTCAGCGATCAGTGCAGGAACCCTACTTTGAGTATACGGCAAGCAGTGGATGCAGGGTACCTTATTCTTTGCTGGCCCCATACACGGTGATCTAATTGCCTCGGCTGGTTCCCAGCTACGCCCGGCGTCAAATGAGCGCTTCAGGAAGGGACGCCACACGCGTGGGCTGCTCCCCACCTGCTCCCAACCGTCAATCATTACTGAGTACCCCCCACCCCACACCCCTTCTCCTGATGGACCCACCTTCACTGGACTTTGGGAATGGTGGTCACACTGTTTGGGGGGTTCCTCTGCACCTTGAAGAAGAGGATGGTTTGGGAGGATGCAGGGAGGTGCACTAAGACAGGGTTCCAGCAGGGCTCAGAGCCTGCGGGGTCCGTGGCCACAACGGAGGCTTCGCCCCAGCCAGAGCCCTCCTACACCAACCCACCCCACCACAGAGCAAATCAGCAACTGCACATTCAACAACACTGCACATTGAAAGCAAATAACGCAAAATGCTGAAGCACCCACATGATCCTCATGACGTAATCAAAAACTAGAAAACGAATAGCTCCATATTCTGAATTACTGACAAACTAACACTCGTGGCGTTGACACTCCCAGGAAGATGTCTGCAAGCATCCACTGCCTGGAAAGGATTGATTTAAGCTGTATGCATTGGTTTGACTACTTTTTACTGTAATTGCAAAAAATGTGCTGCTAAAACCCAAGGTAAGCTGTGGGTGCGCACCGTAAATCGCGAGCTGTAGATCACAACGTCGGGGTTCTTTTCCCACGATCCACCGAACCAGGCAGCCAGTAACTCCCCCTTCCTGACCTGTTCAATAAGGACGCGGTTTGATTGTTTAGACAGAAACTCGGGGCCAGCTGGCCTGAAGGTGGCAAATCGGGGACATTGACGGCTGACGTACGTGCGCACCTCGGCGACGGTGGCTGAGTGCTGGGATGCTGTCAATCGAGAGGCCTCCTTCACGGCAACCACGTGTTTCGCAAATATTAAGGTTAAGAGAAAGGGTCCGGGGGGGGGGGGGGGGGGGGGGGGGGGTCCACGAACTCAAGACGATACTGCACCGGGTGAACATGGGTGACTAGGGAGGGCCCACAGGTAGAACGAGGTAACGAGCCACAGTGGCCTGGGCCCCAAGTACGGTCGCCGGCTGTGGCCGAGTAGCCCGGGCTGCCGCCTCCGCGTTCCACCGCGGTTTCACATATCTGGAGTGCATTAAACAGCAGTCGAGGGACAGGTTCACTATAAATCATTTTTACACTGCCGGCCTCTTCAAGCCCTCGTCCGTCCGTCACGCGAGCCATCTCCGTTATTACGCGTGTACATTTATCAGACAGATTTCGGTCCTAAAACTGAAGGTCTGCACATACGCGTTTGCTCACCTCTCCCAATCTGCTTCGGTACGGCGGTGAAGTACTCCATAAAGAACAGCGAGGCCCAAGAAAACCAAAAGGGAGAACAGCACCTACGGCAATCCGTAGCCGACACGTAGTATAGTTGGGAAGGGTTAGCCCTCAGCTGGAACTCCCACTTGTTTTTTTTTCCCGACAAGCATCCGACCACTACCAGTACCCGACAGTGAACTGAGAAGGGGCTTGCTTTCTTACGGTACTGACGGTACGACGGGTCTCAATAGCAGATCGTTTTCTCATGGCAAATAGCGTTGCCCAAAGTAACTCCAGGTCCGCTAATTTTACTTGGTTCTCGCAAAGTCAGCTCGTACTATCGGCGGGGGGGGATGGAGGGGCAAGCAGGAAAGTAGCTGTCGTAAGCTGTCGCGTGCCTGCTGATAATTTCACGAGCTTTTTTTGCTGCCGTCCCCAGAGCGCCTCATCGGCGCCGGTCACAATAATATCGGTATCGCGGTTTTTGGGGGTCGGCTCTAGTGCCTCGGGAGAATGTGTGGTACACGTACCACGTTTGTGGTACACGTACCACAAAAGTGGGCATCTTTGGAGCCCCCAGACAGACCCCCAAGAAGTATTTCTCATTCAAATATGGGTCAGGATCATGCATAAGCCCATATTCAACTCATTTTCTTTTAAAAATTGGAAATCGGCCGCAGCTATTCGCCATGGCGGCGATTTTGGCCTCATCTACCCACCCGAGCAGTAGCGCTCGGCACGTTCGGATAGGTCAAAGAGTATCGGCTCGTAGGGGGCCTATAGAGGAGGTAAGACCCGGCTCGACGCGCCATCAACGTGCTCGGAAGTACGGCTTAGTCATTGCGTCAGTGGGATCGAAAACGTGGACTGTGCGGTGGGATGATGGTGCCGAAACTACCGAGCGATCCACTCAACTCCGGTCCGAACTACCTACTGCCGGGCAACAAATTGCTTGTTCATCGCCTCCCACGCCCGGCGATGACCACTTGAATTGGAAATCAACAGCTCCTCACCCTTTCAGTACCTTGCCCGAGTTTCGTGGAGAGTTTTTGTGTGCCGACGCCGGTATGCGCGCGTTGCCGACGGAGGGTACTGGTAGTGAAATGGCAGAAAATTTGACTTTTGAAAACCAGCCGGCACTACCCACCGACGCATCTCCTTCCGCTGACGCGTCCGCAGCTCGAATCATAGCGAGTAATATCACTCAAGCAACCCATAGTATTGACCCCGACGCCCTTGAGGAGGAGGACCCTCAAGACCAGCCTCACCTAGCGTCAGATAGCGACGAGGAGGAGGATGGAGCGGACGAATACCCACTTCGCGAGGCTGAAGAGTACCTACGCCGACTGGTTGGTGATACTGTAGAGAAGATGACAACAGGAGAAGAGACTGCTATTTGGACGGTTGTTCCTTGAGTTGCCACGGACACTCGTAGAGAGAGGATCGCTAACTTTAGAGAGAAGGGAGTAGGCCTTAAAGGTGGAATCCCAACGTTTAAAGATGGCGAAGTTGACTTGCTTTCCCTATGGCTACACCTTTACCCAGGAAAAATCGAAGAAGATCTATACCGCTTAAACGAGGAGGGCTTTAGGAAAAAAGCAGGTTGGAAACCAGTCACACAGCATGAATGGGTTGTCTTTATTGGGATAATATATGCTACTCGACAGTTTAATCAACTCGAGAAGGAACTTTGGACATAAGAGGCGACATGAGTGAGGGAGGCACCTGATTTTGAACGCTTCATGAAGAGCTACCGCTTCAAGCACATCCGCCAGATGGTCATGTACTCTAAGGCAGACCTCTCAGCTTCCCAAATTTACCCTTGGGCTATGTTTCGTCACATGGTTAACGACTTCAACAACAATAGGGCAACGGCACTTCAACCGGGGATGACTCAGACACTGGATGAGTCCGTGTCTAGCTACAAGCCCCGTAAAGACAAGCGAGGAGGCTTACCAAACATCTTTCATTCTACGTAAGCCCAAGCCCTTGGGAACAGAGTTCAAGACGATGTGTGATGCTGACACTGGAGTAATGACGTGGGTTGAAGTGAGGGGAGGACGGCTATGAGACAGAAAGCATTTAGTCGGGAGATGGGAACGACGTGTGCTACTGTTGTGCGCGCGATGGAATCAATTGCCATCCAACCTGGGACAACACTACTTGGCGATAGTTGGTTTGCATCTGTTAAGGTGCGAAGGTGTATGAATGTGCATGAATCTTAGGGGACTTAAAAGTGATACTGAACATATGTTACACGTCCCTTTAGACTGCGTTACATGCATCCAAGAGGGGGCATCATTTCATTGGTATTGTGAAGACAAGCCACGCTCGCTTCCCCAAGCAATACATTGAAGAAAAATTAAAAGGGAAGAGTGCTGGGAGCAGGCTAGAGTTACCACCAAGCTGGAAGGGGTCGACCTCGTTGCGATGGGCTACAAGTACAACACAAGGAAAATCATCCACTTCATTGCCACGGGAGGAGCAACCAACACCTTCGACGGAGACGACCCCTACATGCAACGATGGGCCGACGAGTATGGCAACATATGTGTTCGAGCCATTCCACGACCATCCCTTGCTTCAGAATATTTTTCAAAGAGCCTCCGTGTCGACAACCATAACCAATCGCGCCAGCACGACCTTGCGCTAGAGGAGCTATGGCAGACACAAGACTGTTGGTTCCGCTTATGGACAACTTTTATGGGCATTCACCTGGTTGATTGCTGGAAGCTCTGCCGTTTCCATCTCCCGTCTTCCCACCAGCTCGCCACATGCAGTGTCGTAGACTTCTCCGACAAGTTAGCTGCCGCCCTCCTCAAGAACTCTCTTCCTCATGATATTGATAGGCGAACTGTGACGCCTCGTCGCATTTTGCCTGCAAAACGCGTGATGGCCGACATCGGAAACCCGCCGTCACGAGGACAACACCGCCGCGGACAATACCCTCGCGTACGAGTCGGCAAGCACATGAAAACAAAACAGAGCCGTTGCAAGTTGTGTCAAGCGGAGAAGAAAGAGAGCTATACCTCATTCTTTTGCCGTGACTGTGGAATACCGCTTTGTGTGGCTTCAAACCGCCATGAGCGGGACTGTTGGACGCAACACGTCGAGAGCTCCTTGAACGAGCTCCATCGCTCCGCCGTTCTCAACAGCGCTTGCACTCCCGACTTGGCACACTCTCGCGCAACCCCGACTACCCATGGTTCTTAAATCCTCTTGACTACTTGCTTTGAAAAGTGTAGGGCTTATGGTAGAGTTTGAACCGACTTTGGTCCTTGAATGGTGGGAGGATGGCCCGACAGGGAGGTAGTGCGCTCAAAGTGTGAGTAGCGTGCACTGTACCAAACGGACTTCTTCCTTGACAACATTTAATAATTAAGTACTAATGAAAAATATCGCTCCGTACCACACGTGTTTGTGGTACACGTACCGTACCACACATTCTCCCGAGGCAAGAAGTATCAAGCCTACTCTTACAAGAAAAGTGAGCATAAGCCACCAAGCAAAGAGGAGAAAAGAAGGGGGGGGGGAACAGGAATGCATGCCATAGCATCAGCATTGCCCTCATGCAAAGCATCGCGGAGATAGGAACCCAAAGTACCATGAAGAGCGGAAGAAAGACGTTGCATGGACTCTCGCCGCGCACCCCCCCAAAATCGCCGAAAAGGAACATAAGTAGTTCGACGAACGAAATGTTGCATACGGACATAACTATCACAACGCAAAGCCCCGATATTCGACAGCACCCATGCCAAGGAAGCGACGAACAACCACCAAAATAGCCAGTCGATCAACTAACTCAACCGCCATAAGCATCAACCGGCCCCCATCCTTCAGATCGAAGGGATAGTAGTCATGGGCCGATTGAGCCGAAGGCGTGCCAAGCAAAGCAGAAGTGCGGAGGTCCGCATCAATTTTGTCATGTTGAGCTCCCAAGCAAGGCTACCCGGGAGTGGGAGACGAGCACCTATACGAGGAACATTGGTGTTCGTGCGAGCACTTGTAACCGTCACATCAACGACAAGATGACGGTGCGGAGCCATGAAGTTTAACCAAACCACGTCCCCATGACGATCTCGAGAAGCTCCCGACCGAATACGGCGGACCTCCAACCGCAAGTCTCGTCCCTTAGTAGCCCCCGCTTCTAGCATAAACTCCTCAAGCACGTGTACAAGCCGGTCGTGGAGTTGGATGACACACCAAGAGCACGAGCACCGATGGATGTGGTCCATAACGACAGCGGTTGTGGAGCGCTCACCCGACATAGAGGTGCCCAATACCGTCGACGAAGATCCAGACCCACGAGACTCTTAGGGAGCCTCATTGCACCGAGGGCACTTCCGAACATAGGAGGCGCGCTCAGTAGTGAGGTCAAGCACCCGGTGTGATGCCATCATGAAACAATCGGATGGCACCTCGAAATTGGACTCGTGGGAAGCGAAAAAGAGAGCTATTGCCCCGCGACTTGTACCCGAAATCGCCCTCATATAGTCCGGTGGGGAAGGTCTGCAAAATGCCAAGAGTTCAAGGTAGGCTCGGGCACGAAGAATGCGCGAAATGCCCTGTTGAATGTGGCCCCCGGAATCCCCCGAGCGAGTAAGAGCATCGAGAGTCGGAAGTTGTAGGCAAGTCAATTGGGTAGCGGGCGCCACAACGTTGTCAACCGAAGATACCACCAACACGACATCGGGCCCAACATAATCGGAAAAGTCTTGATTTAGTGTGCTACTCAACACCACGAGATCCGATTCCGAGAACCCGCCCATATTGGAGATCGTATCACACGAACTGCCCAATTGGACCGCCCACGGTAAAGTAGAAATAGGAACAAACAATAGTTCCTGCCGGATAAGACCGTACATAGGACCTAGCGACTCGGACTCGTAATCAATGATCATATTGGCGAGGGTCACGGTGAATGAAACATAGTGAGCATGTGCGGCGTCTAGCACAAATATTAATGACGTATAGCACAATTCAGTTGATCGAGCGTTTGTACGTCATGAGAAACGCCCAATACTCGGAAAACTGCAGTACGCACTTCTATATGTGCAGCAGCAAGGTACGGGCGGCTGATATCATGGGGGGTGCGGAGCAAGAACCCATAGCGGCGTACCGCACACGTGGTCATCAAGCGAAAGGCGGTATGCGTCCCTCATAAGTCCGACATAGCAAAGCAAACGATCTTGTCCAAGAAGAGATGATGAGCCTCCACGGTATTTTTAAGCCAAGAATGAACATAGTTCTCATTGTGAGATGCCGGAGGGCCATCTGCCATGGAGAAGTCCATCGCCAAAGGGGCTCCTAGGTTACTAGTGCCCGTAACAACGGGAGCTATCGCCCGTATCACCTCAACAAGTTCAGGGGTTGTATCCGGGGGTACCATGCACGAATACTTGATTGGTTAAACCCGCGAGCAAACTATCCCCAATTCCTCCGTAGCCACCGTAATTACAGTCGGGACGAAAGGCGTTTTGATCAAGTTCTTGCCATCGTTAAAGAAGGCTTGGATCGCTGCTGAATTCTTACATCCCCGTTCACCAATATTCCGGAGGGGGGCGTTGATCAATAAGTTAAATAAAAGAGGGTCAAGAGGATCTCCTTGTCGGACACCCGTACGAGACTGAACCGTGCCGACAAAAGCGAAGCATCTTTTGGGTCGAAATAATACACCGTGGAGTCCCGTGAGTATATCATCTCAACCAACGGGATAATATATATAGGATGCAAGTCGGGATTCTTGTACAACTATGAAAGAAAATTCCGTGTGGAGGTGGTGTTGAAGGAGTTTTCCAAGTCCAAGCTGAGGAGGCGGCAATCGGGAATAGTTTGTAAGCCGATACGAGTGGTATGTATGAATCGCTCGATACCAGCTTGGGTGAAAACTAATCTTTGCATAGGGCCCAATTGGTCGGCCGCCATAGTCGCTATCCGCGCGATGGCGTGACAATGAGTCAGCCGCGACAAGACACCGCCATCAGCAAGCGGTCGAACTTTAGGAGCCTTGCCCCGAAGGCGAGTGGCATCACGGTCGACACATGTTTGCTTGTGGAGAGCCTTGTTGTAAGTAATACCGCATACGTATTAGTTGCAGATAGCTACCGTAAGCTACTCTAGATATGATTAGTACATGTCTAGATCGGACATACCGATAAACTGTTTGACTCGGTACAGAGCTGTCGCTAGGCTACAGCTCTCTCACTTCTGTTGTCCCGACACCACGCATGTAGGCTGGTTGTCGCCTTAACTGTTCCGTTTGCGGGACTGTGACTGTAACTACGTTTGCGTACGTTATCTTCCACACTAACTGTGTTTGCATGGTTCAATAGGTTATGGGCCCTCGCCTCACGTCACTCACGCGCGACAACCTGGTTCGGCGAGCTGCGATCGACAGCTCTCCCGCAGAAGGCAAGTTTCCTTAGACTCCTAGTACTTTCAACCTGTAGTCGGCGGTATCGCCAGTATAAACTGCGATTTTAAAACCCGCCACCACCCCTCTTAAGTCAGCCACCCGACGGAGATAGCCAGCTACCCACACCGACGCACTCGTCGTGTGTGGCCAGGGTGCACACAGGTCCAAGCTGGAGAACGGGGGGGTGCACTGTCGGGTGAATACGCATCAACAGGTCGCACGCCAGCCGTAGCTTACCTTTTATCTTTATTTTTTATCCTCGCCTAGCGAATCACCCACCAGCGCAGCGCAGCGCTCCACCTGTCCTGGCCTTGGCCTCGACTTGTGCCCCACACTGGGTGGAGGATACAGAAAAGGTGCTCTGAGACACCCCGGGGCTACAGGCCGAGGGGTCGGCGGGCATCAGGCCGTCTCTTTGCATACCGCTGTTAGGCACGAGTCCGGCTAGCGGTTTTTACCGCTGCCTGTTTTTCATCCAGCTCTTTCTTTTTTGCCCTCTGTCGAAATGGCGCAAAAAAACCCGCCTGTTTCACCTGTTGGTTCCCCTGAGTCAGGCTCTCACCAGAGCACCCTCGATCACCCCCCAGATACTCTCGCGCTGCTCGTTGCGCAAGTGGCGAGCATAACAGCTCGTCTCGACTCGCAGTCGGCCGAGGGTGCTGTTGCTGCTGCGGGTACTAATCCGCACCCCCCTGTAGCTCAGCGCCGCCACGATGCCCCACTCGAATCCGTCCGGGACAGCCACGACGGCCACACCCTCCACCTGCTTGAACATCCCCAGCCTGGCTTCGTAACCCCGGACGCAGAAACACTCTTTGCTGCTGCAGCCCCTGTTGGCGACCCCACAGTCGCACAGCGCCGCCACGATGCGCCCCGCGAGCCCGCGCGTGCCGATGCGCACTACGACCCCTCGCGTCACGACATCCGGGTTGATCACCTCCCACCACCTCCCCCCTTCCCCCACGCCGGATATGCCCTTCAACACCCCGGCCCCCATATCCCGGAGGCGCCCTCTCATTTCATCCCCCCCTACCGTGACCACCGTGACCACCCGCACTCGTACGGCCCTCCGCGTCCCATGGCCGGCCGCTCTCCCTTTCCCGGTGGACCACCTCCTCCCTTTCATGGCCGGCACTCTCCCCCACTCCAACATGGCGACCCCACCCCCCGGGGCCGTCGTCGCCCCACTATTGACCCGGTGGTCATCAACCGGGCGGCACACGAAGCCCCCGGCTTCGACAAGGACGCCCTCAACCGGTCCATGAAGATGTCGGTCCCCGTCATGTGCCCGACCACGGACTTCAAGCAATGGAAGAGGACCTTCCTTAATTTCCTCTCCATCAAGGCCGCTTACCTCATTCCTCAGCTGGCCATCCGTGACTCCGGCGTCTGGCTCGACGAACAAGCGCAACACTACGCCTACACGCTGCTTCTCCATGCAGCCAGCGCGAATAAGCGCGCTGACCAAGCCATGAAATGCGTTTCTCCAGCACGCCCTGACTGCGCCGCTGCCGCGTGGGACATCCTTTGTGAACGCCTCGACTGTAGGTCTTTTGCCCGCTCTTTGTCCCTCTTAGACAACCTGACGGTCAGACAGCGCCCTGGTCAGTCACTCAGTGACTATGTCCACTACATGCGCCAGACCTTTGACGAGTACAACGACACATGCCAGCTGGTTGATGGCTCCGTTGCCATCCACCCCCACCACCTCGGTCTCCTCATGCTGCGCGGTATTTCCAGCAGCGGCCCACACGGTCAGGCGAAGCAATGCGTCATCAACGCCTTTGACACGGACTACATCATGTCGGCTGATGAAGTTATGGCCAGCATTCTCCACCTTGCGCACAACATGGAAGACGACCCTGCTCCGGACGCACCCGCTCCGGCCATATCACCTCCTCCCATCTCCGCGTTCGTCGCTGCAGGCCGCGGCTCGCACAGCGGTCGAGGCCCACCACACCGTAACCCTCGCGGCCATCGACCCAACAAGTGTGGCGTTTGTGGCAGCCTCCACCATCTCATGTCCGCGTGCACTGCCACGGATGACGCTATCCTTAAGTGGAATCTCGCCAAGCGTAGGCTGACAGTCCAGAAGTACGGCGCCGCCGACGGCACCCCCTCTGCTCACGCTGCGCTGCTGAGCGACGTCCCTGCCGACGACGCCCCCGCCGATGACACCGACTGCCTACCCACCCTCGCGGACTGCGCTGATGACTACGCTGACGACGAGGTGAGTGTCCCATTCAGCTCTGTGGCATTCTCCTCTTCCCTCGCCCCGGGTCGTAATCTGTCAAAGTTTTGGGTCGTTGATTCCGCCTGCTCGATTAACCTCACTGCGTTCCGAGATGACTTCGTGAAGTTCACGCCCCCCTCCGCTCCCTCTCGCGTGGGCGGTGTCGGCGTTGACGTTAAGGGCAGTGGCTCAGTGCGAATTTCTGTCAGACTTGCCTCTGGCCAGCTCATTCACCGCACTGTGTATGCACTCTACACCCCTGACCTATCATCTCGTTCAGCACAGCGTATCGGCCGACTCCTTAGTGTGAGCTGGATGCAAACTAACAGCGGTTGTGAATTCATATTCCCCTCCAACTCTGACACTGGTTTGCTTTTGGTACCCACAGGCATGGGTGTGCTAGAACCGTCCGGAAACGGTCTCTACCTCCTTCCCCACCAGCCGGTCCTCCCCTCCAGCCCATCCGCACCGCCGGCACTTGACCCCTCACCTCAGGTTGCCCTTACTGCCCAGTGTGATCCCGTCCTGTGGCACCGTCGATATGGCCACCTCAACATGCAAAGCCTTCAGGCCCAACATACTCACGGTGTCCCGACTAGCCCTGTGTTAACTAGCGCTGTAACCAAAGTTTCGTGCGACTCTTGTCTCCTGCACAAAGCCACAGCTGCACCACGCAACACAGCCGCTTGCGCGAAGCCATCCCACCCCCTCCTCAACCTGTCCGCTGACCTCTGGGGCCCGGTCAATGTCCCCTCCCCACATGGCCTCCGTTACTGCTTGCTCGTCATCGACCACCACACCAACTACATGTGGGTGCGGTTCCTTAAGTCTAAAGACGACGCATGTTCGGAATTGGAAACCATCCTCTTGGACATCAAACACATGCATGCCCGCCATCACTCCCAGACGGGCGCGTTCGCACCGGTCCTCAAATTTGACTCAGACTCTGTGTTTGAAGCTGCTGTCACTCGCCGGATGTGCGCACACCTCGGCGTCGGGGTACAGTTCTCTGCCCCATACGCCCACCACATGCTCGGCAAGGCCGAACGTCCCTGGCGCACCATCCGGGACAATGCATCGGCGATGCTCCACAACATGGCCGTTCCCAACTCCATGTGGTCGTGCGCTGTCAGCACTGTTGTGTACCTTCGCAACCGCACGTACAGTCGCTCGGTCGGACCTAATGGGGGCGTCCCCCTCACACTCCTTACGTCGTCGGTGCCCAACGCCTCCAAGTTCCGCGTCTTCGGCTGCGCCGTTTTCGCCAAGGTCCCCGACAAACAACGTCGGAAACTCAGTGAAAAAGCATTTCGCGGCGTCATGGTGGGCTATCCCCCTGACGCACCCGGGTATCGTGTCTACAATCCGGAAACGCGTCGCATCACCACTTCCGTACATGTTGTCTTTCAGGAAGACACCCCAGGCTTCGACACACAACCCTCCGTCGACTCGGCCATCACCGACTCTTCGGACGACGTCCCCGCAGCCACACCCCTATCCCACCCCATTGACCTCACATCACCCACACCCCTACCCCCCCCGCCAACCCCTCGCCATGCTCGGCTCCGCTCCCACCCCATTCGCTACGGCGATATGGTTGCCCACCTGTCCGAATACCCACCCACACTCGTAACGGCGTGTTGTGATCCTGAACAAGGAAAAGCTCAAGAGGACATCTTTGAGCACCCTCACGTCCCCGACCTTGTCACTGGTCCCCCACACACCCCTGCCGGCACGTCCCCTACTGCCATCGCCCTCCTCTCCGCCCGAGAGTGTGTGGAACCAAAATCCTACCGAGCTGCGCTGGACAGCGCCCAAGCCCCCCAATGGCAAGCCGCTATGCAACAGGAGTATTCCTCCCTCATCAGCAACGGCACGTGGGACCTTGTGGACCTCCCCCCCGGCCGCATGGTCGTTAACAGCATGTGGATCTTTAAAGTCAAGTCGGATACAGCCGGCGACGTCTCCCGCTTCAAAGCGCGGTTCGTCGCCAAGGGGTGCAGTCAACGTGCTGGACTGGACTACACGGAGACCTTCTCCCCGGTCATCCGCATGGCCAGCCTGCGTCTCTTCCTGACCATTGCAGCCGCCCGCGACCTTGAACTCTGCCAGCTTGACATCGACACAGCGTTTCTCTACGCCCCCATCCGGGAGGATGTGTACATCCGCCAGCCCCTCGGCTTCACCGATGGAACGTCCAAGGTTTGTCACCTCAAGCGTTGCCTCTACGGCCTTAAGCAGTCCCCCCGCGAGTTCAACATGCTACTTCGTGCGTGGCTCGTCGACCATGGATGGCAACAATGCGTCTCCGACCCGTGCATCTACATCTATCGCGCCGGCCACGTCTTCGCCATGATCGCCCTGTACGTCGATGACATTCCCGCGGCCTGCAATGATGCCACCTGGCTCGCGTCGTTCAAAGCCCAACTCGGAGCACGGTTCAAAATCAAGGACCTAGGCGACCTCTCCCAACTCCTCGGCATGCACATCACCCGCGATCGCTCCACGCGCACAATCTCGCTGGACCAGTCCAAGTACCTGCGCGACATCCTCGCCAAGTACGGCATGTCTGACTCTAAGCCGTCGTCCCTTCCGATGGACCCCGGCTTCCTCGCCGGCCTTGCACACTTGACCTCGCCTTCTCTCACAGGAGTGGCCAAGGACGTCTACCCAAGCCTCCTGGGCAGCCTCCAGTACGCCGCCGTTTGTACACGCCCCGATGTCTCCACGGCGTTGAGCATCCTCGGCTCTGCCCAAGCCTCGCCCACCGAGGCACACTTGCAAGCTCTGAAAAAGGTCCTCCGCTACCTCCATGGCACCATCGACATGCGCCTGACGTTGGGGGGGGGCATGGACCACAGTCTCCAACTCACAGGCTTTGCCGACGCTGATTGGGCCAACGACAGCAGCACCCGCAAGTCTCGCTCCGGCTATCTCTTCACCCTCGGACGCGGGCCAATCAGTTACAAGTCCAAACAACAGACTTGTGTGGCTCAATCCACGTGTGAAGCCGAGTACTACTCTGCGGCTGACGCCACCAAGGAGGGACTCCACCTCCGACAACTCCTGGGGGAAATCTTCGACTCCCCCATCACCGAAACCACCACCATCTGGGAGGACAACCAAAGCGCCATTGCATACTCCCAGAATGCCTTGGTCAGCGAGAAGACTAAACACATCGGCCTGAAGTGGCACTTTCTCAAAGACCACGTGGAGCAAGGGACCATCAAGTTGAGGTACCTCCCCACTGACCAGATGGTGGCTGACATGCTCACCAAACCCCTCCCAGGACCTGCATTAGCACGACACCGAAGTGCGATCCTTGGAGGACAAGACCCAATGCAACGCTTCATCCCGTAGCTACCTTCAGGGGGAGTGTTGTAAGTAATACCGCATACGTATTAGTTGCAGATAGCTACTGTAAGCTACTCTAGATATGATTAGTACATGTCTAGATCGGACATACCGATAAACTGTTTGACTCGGTACAGAGCTGTCGCTAGGCTACAGCTCTCTCACTTCTGTTGTCCCGACACCACGCCTGTAGGCTGGTTGTCGCCTTAACTGTTCCGTTTGCGGGACTGTGACTGTAACTACGTTTGCGTACGTTATCTTCCACACTAACTGTGTTTGCATGGTTCAATAAGCCTACCCAGTCGCACTCACCAGAAAGTCTGCCGCAACATCGGAAATGTTTCCCGCCGAGTAGCGGCTGACCCACTCACGCCATGCCGGGACAAACAAGTCAATGACATGTTCCCACCGCGAGGCATCAACATGTGGGGCTGACAAGCGAGGTGCTTTTCTCAAAACAATGATGTGGCGGTTAGCCTCTGAAAGCTAAACGCTAGCACAAATCTGTTCTAGTCTGTCTAGTTCTGTTGTTGCAAGATGGCAAATGCTGTTGTCGAGAGGCAATTGATGAGAGTTGTTTCACTGCTGTACTTAGACAATATATGTTGTAAGTGAACAAAGGAATTGTTAAAAGGTTCTGTCACCTCCCTCTACTGCACTGGGCTTAAATAGGTTTCAGCCCAGACTAGTTACGCCTACAAGCCTCGCTTACGTGTCAGGCGTCAGTGCTGTTCAACCGTCGTCATCTGTCCTCGAGACACGGCCTGCCTAGCATTGGGTTTCACGACGCGGCTCCTTCTGCATTGAAGAGCTCGTTCTGGCGCGTCATCTGGCTGGTTAGATTAATTATGCATATCTGTACGTACCGGGAGGTACTGGTCGTACTGTAGCATCAGCACCATTACAATATTGCAGTAGCGACGTACCCACGAGTATACGTCCGTCCTGTGGAAAAGCACGAATTGGAATCCGTAACGAGTACCAGTACAATGTCATGCAATGTACTGTTGCATGACTGTACTCGTCACAATGAGCATAGACTCCTCCCATCTTTTGAGGCTGTCACGGTCATATAGGTAAGTGAGGGGTGGGCGCGCTAGAGGTCGCAAACATGGAGGTCGCAGTCTTGGTGGGGGTTACAAGGCGGAGGATGCAACTGCAAAAGAGTAGCTAGAGCCGCATCCGCGTCGTCCACCACTCCAAAGTCGGCTCCGTTCAAGGCCATACGGGCATGTTGCAGCTGGCTAACTTCCATTTGCTCCCGGGATCGACGGAGGGCAGCTCGGCGTCGGAGGTCACCTTCAGAAAAGTGAGTCGGGGGGTGATGCGCCTCCCGTTGAGTAGGTCGGGCCCGGCGACGGCGAGAGCCACCCCCACCCCGGCTTCGACCACCGGAGCGTCTACACACATAAACCCCCGGGTACGCACGGGCAAGCTCACCTCCATCCCGAATATCACGTAGAAGGGTGTCGATGCCCGTGAGTCCATCCTCTCCGGACTCAGAGAGCAAAAGACCGACTCGACATTGGACAAGGGAGCGGATATGAGCACCGGCCGCAGCCGGAAACGGGCGGAAGAGGAGGCCGCCAAAGGGATGAGTTACCAAAAAAAGCCCCGGCGGCACGTGAGTCCGTGGAGGGAAGGGAGGTCGCATATTCAAGTGTGTCTTGTAGAGCAGAGCTTAGGTCATCTCTTGCTATCGCAAAACCCCCCCGGGCCGCAATGACAAGTCTGACAATGACACGGTGCTCTTAGGTGTTGCCTTCCGAAACCTCTTGGATGAGTTCAACATTGCCGTGTAAATCACTGCGCCTTACGCGCACTGGCAACATGGCTAGGTTGAGCGGCAGTGGGGAACATTGGTCCCGATGGCGCCGTCAATGATTCGACAAGCCACGCTGCCTTCATCGTATTGGGCTCTAGCGATGGCCGCTGCGGTGCATGTCCGCAATCGTGTGCATAGTGGCGGAGCCGGCGGTGTACCTTTCACCTTGGCGACCGGTAGACGAGTTGATTTGACCTCCATGCGGGTCTTCGGTTGTCCGGCCTATGTCCACGTTGACAAGTCTCAACGCTGCAAACTTGACGATCGCGCGTGGAAGGGTGTCTTTGTGGGTTACGCTTCCGAGTCACCGGCGTGGTTGGTGTACAATCCTGCTACTCGTCGGGTGGTGAGCAGTCGTAACGTGGTGTTCGATGATGCTGCTGTCCTCTCCATGGGGGAGAGCAATGCGGAGCAACGCATTGATGATGAATAGACATCATCCCGCGCACCTTGTGTAGCGAAGAACCGGATACGCCTTCGGGGGTGTCGCCGCTACGGGAGTCGCTGCAACAGTCCGGGTCGATGGAAGATGAACGGGACAAGTATTTTAAGGAGACTCCACGTCCAAGGTATAATCCTTAATACATTGCTTCACCACATCAATGCGTATCCAGTCCACGGTATAATCTCCGTTCAATGAGAGCTCCGGGAGATGGATGGACTGCAGGAAGTACCGCAGCTATTAAGCCACATGCAGCCCGATTGTTCGAGAGCCTGTGTCTTACAAGCAAGCGCTAAGGAGTCCTCAATCGGGGGAAGGTGTTGTAAGTTATACCTTCAAGTTATTAGTTGCAGATAGCTACTGTGAGCTATTATATATATGATTAGTACATGTCAATATCGGACATACCGATACTGTGTTTGATTCGGTACATAGCTGTCGTTAGACTGCAACTCTCTCGCTTATGTTGTCCCGACACCACGCATCGGGTTGGTTGTCTCTGTGACTGTCCTATGTGCATGACTGTGACTGTAACTACGCACGCGTTAGTTACCTTCCATATGGAACTTGTCGGCATGGTTCAAAACGCTATGGGGCCCCGCTTCAAATCACTCCCGCGCGACAACTTTGTTCGGCGAGCTGAGATTGACAACTCTCCCGCGGAAGGCAAGTTTACTTAGTAACATAGTATTTTCACCTTGTAGTCGGCGTGTGGCGAGACATAGTTTGTGTGGAAATCAAGTTGCTACACAGCAATGCTGGTCAAGTAGCATCGTCATGGTACGGCTGTGACTCGGCACTATAAAATGATAAGCTAATCAGCAATAGAGAGGATTAGGTTGTTGATGGTGGCAAGTTGCTGAGCGTTAGATCTCATCTGAATGCTCAGAATATACGTTGGCGTGTGCTCACCACAAGGTGAGTGCGTGTCCTATGATAGGCAAGTGCTAGGCACTTACTGAGGGTGAGATGACATGCAGTGTCGCTCACCGAGTGTAAGCATTCCTTATCGCTCACTCAACTGTGACATGTTATGGGCCCTCAAGCTACTAGTTGTTGGAGTCATGCGCCCGCCGGCGGCGCAGCGGCGGCGGCCCCGGAGGGGTGTGCGCTCACAGGCCCGCCGGCATCCCCTCACCTCCCCGTGGTGGGCGCTGGAAACCCCGTAGCCGTGCCAAGCCTGGCACGGTAGGGGGCTAAGAGGGCCGACAGCTCGATCCGCGGGATCAGCAGCTGTCGGGAAAGCCCTGTACAAAGGGCTTTTGAAAAAATAATTTCTGTGCGATACCGGCGCCAAGATCTCCCGCTCGGCCCGTCCGATATGTTTTTTCGCATACATATACTACTAAGAACAGTCCTACCTCGAGGGGGTGGGACTTGTACTTCAGGAGCGTTTGATGGCGAGGAGGGTACGGCCGGATAAGCGGTGGGAGGCGGGTGTTGGAGCTTGTGGTGGCCAGCCGGGAAGCAGCGCCATGAAAGGGCGCTCGCTAGACGCCGACCATCCATGTGCCAGTCGACACTTCCCAGGGGGTGAGGGAAGACATGGCACATGTCGGTGGCCGGTCGCAGGCGGAGGAGCGGCTATGTGAGGCGGCGGCGATCCTTAGGATCAGCCGCCGCCGGAAAGCTATGTACGGAGGGCTTTTTGGAAAGCCTTGTACGGAGGGCTTTTTGGAAATTAAACTAATGTCCGTACCCGGCGTCGAGCTAGTTGGGGAGCAGCACAAGGGCAGGGAGCTCACTAGCGAGCCGCCACGCCGACATGATACATCTCCCGGGGGGGGGAGTAAGCTTGGGCGGCAAGGAGGATAGTCGCGACGGAAGGAGCGACAAGATCTGGCGGCGACGACCTTTTGGGTCGGCGCCGCCGGAAAACCCCGTACGGAGGGTTTCGACTAATTTCCGTGCGCCCGCGGCCCCACAGATCCGGCTATGGTGACCTCACCCCCCCCCCCCTTCCTCGATACCCACTACCGGATATACGAGACCCTTGCGGGCGGGCCCGGGTGAGCGCGGAGGCCCCAACCTCAACAAAGTCTGCTAGGTGGACGCGCGATCAGAGGGGGGAGGGTACGGACGCATGCCGGACTACCTGACAGGTACCCGGGTTCAAGACAGAGAAAAAACCGGGGAAATGAGCGGGGAAAATTCAGGTGCGAAGGCAAGAGCGCCCATTTTTTCTATGTCTGTATGTCTCGGTCCCCCCCACCTGCCCTCGAGGTGACGGGGGACCTCGACAAGGAGGACCGTCGCGTCGGCGGATGCGGCGGCGACCTTGGCGGGGCTTACGGGATGGGGCGGCGGGATCGACGAGCGACCACGCGAGGAGGGGTTTTTTGCCAGCCTTTCCCCTCCTATCTTCGGCAAGACCGAAGTCACGCGGGCGCTAGATTAGGCTGGCCCGGCGTCCCTCCCGAACGCCCGGTTCGGTGGGAGCGGTCCGAGCATCGTGAAGGTCGAGCAGCAGGTTAGTTTTGCATTTCTCGACATGGGGATTTATTTTTAGATATGTTTTTCTTGATTAAAAAATCATTACGCTGTTACTGCTTAGGCGGGGGGACTATGGCAATTACTGCGGTTGCTTATAGTTTTTTGTAACTCCCGAGGAACGTCGAGACACAGTGAAGGTAGGTGTGTCGATAGGTGTACCTGATCGAAGAGACCCGGGCCCAACTTGCTAATAAGTCATGAAAGGCAAAGTAGAGTGGCCCGAGAGACAACAATCGGTCCAGTTTGCCGGCACATGTTGTAAACAATTTCAATTTCAATTTTTGTTGGAGTCATTTGTTTTGACTGGAACCTAGAGCTTGCTTCTCGAAGAGTGGCAGACCTTTTATGGTGTCGCACGATACGTGAGGTGCGGCTGGCTCACAAAATGGTTGGCTCTAGCTTGCGTTTGTAGCTTTACTTTGATACCCGGCTGGTAGCGACTTGTTTTTGTCGCTTGGAGCCTTGAACCCCCGAACGCCGACTCGTGTGACGTGATGATCGGCTTGCTTTCCTTTGTACTAGCTCGGCGCTTTCTGGAATTTTATTCGCTTCCGGAGCTTGCCACCCGCCACTTTCTTCTCTCGTGAAAGCCATAGTGGTCCGGCCAAATTTTTGGAAAGGCATCTTACAACAAGTGTACCAGCGCTCATGTACGACGTCACTTGACCGACCTTTTGAGACTCGTTTCTGATTGCCTTGGCTGTATAGACTCCGGGAGTACAGCTGCGTCTTCGGCAAGCCCTGTGTCGTCTCCTTTTCTGAGCCGGGTTGCCAGCCTTTTGACCGGTATTTGGTGCTTTTCTTGGTGGCTTGATTTTCTCGTGCTCTTGAGAGCGCATCCGAGAGCGCACCTGGTGCTCTTGAGAGCACCTGCCATGGACTCCGTAAAACTACCGAAGTTCAGTGGGGAGAGACGAGATTTTGGTGTTTAGAAGAAACGTTTCCGTGCATTTGGCCTAATGCAAAAGTGGGCTCCGGCTTTGTTGCCGGATGGTGCCGCTTCCCCTCAACAACAAGTCGACATGTACTCCATATTGACTCGTGCCCTGCAGGAGGACGATCTTTCCATTATCGAAAATGTCAGCGAGGATGACAAGACCTGCGGCCACACTGCATAGACCGCGTTTGTCAATCATTATGAGGACGATGGTATTTACCGGTGTACGGAACTATTGCAGGACTTGGACACGCCGCAAGCGGACGGCGAGAGCGGCATTCCGTACCCGAACCGGTTAGTTCGTTTGCAACGACAGCTTGCCCGAGTTGGGGACGTCGTCCATGACCGGCGTATCATCATGTACTTGGTGAAGGGCATGTACAGCGAATACCACTCCATCACCGACACGTGGGACGTGCACAGCCTCAGCATGGATACCGTCAAGCGTGATCTTCGTCAAAAGGACATGCGCATCGAGAGTCGTGCGCAATCACATACAACGGAGCCCCAACACCCACGGCTTTTGCAGCGTCTCATGATGACACAACGACTAATCTTTGAAAGCAGCAAGTCTCCGAGCTCCAAGACCACCTGAAATCTCTTCACGGAGCTGTGACTACTCGTCGTACCTCATATGGCAGAGGCGCATATGTGTTTTTTCGTGGTGTTTGCTATGGCTGTGGTAAGAAGGGCCATCGCAGGTCCGAGTGCCCGGACAACAACACCGGAGGTAACTATGCGCATGTGGACTCTCCGGTTGCTTTTCCGGCGGTCATTGACGTGACGGCCACCCCTGCGAAGCCATTCTCGGAGGCTCGACACATGTTCAAGCGCGATGGAGAAACATGGATGTGGTTGGCCGACAACGGCGCTAGCCATCACATGACTAATGTGCGCCGTGACTTCTGTGAGTATCGAGCGCTCACCGACTCGCTTTGGGTGAAGGGTGTCAGTGCCCGCGCTGTTGACGTGGGCTCGGTCCGCATCATTGTGAAGGTTGACGATGGAGAGGATATTCCTGCCATGTTGAAGAATGTGCTCCACGTTCCTTAGCTATCCCGTCGCGCGTCGTGATCTTACCATAGGTTTTTCAGCCTCACCCAAGCTCGGCGACAAGGTAATTGTGTGGTGTTAGCTGATCCCGTGGACCACCTTCGTCTTCATGCCGGTCATGGTGGTGGTGTGGTGGTTCCGTTGGAGCGCGCGCATTTGTTTATGTGATTGCCGGCGGGTTGCCTCGTCGAATCCTACCGATTCGGTCGCCACTGCGCCATTGCAAAAACGGTTGTGGCATCACCGACTCGGTCACCTTGGCGAATCTCAATTGGACGGGCTTATGGGGAATGACGGGGAAATAGTTCCATTTCCGGCTATAAAGTGTTCTTTCGAGTACTGCCGGAAACTGCTATTAGAATTGCCGGAAACTGCTATCAGAACTGCCGGAAACTGCTATCAAAACTGCCGGAAATTGCTATTAGGACTGCCGGAAACTGCTACCAGACTGCCGGAAACTGCAATCAGAACTGCCGGAAACTGCTATTAGAACTGCCGGAAGCTGGCGGTATCAGAACTGCCGGAAAGTGCTATTAGAACTGCCGGAAACTGGTATCAGAACTGCCGGAAACCGTTATCAGAACTGCCGGACTCTCCTATTAGCACTGCCCGAAACTGGTATTAGAACTGCCGGAAACTGCTATCAGAACTGCCGGAAACTGCTATCAGAACTGCCGGAAAATGCTATCAGAACTGCCGAAAACTGCTATCAGAACTGCCGGAAACTGCTATCAGAACTGCCGAAAACTGCCATTAGCACTGCCGGAAACTGCTATCAGAACTGCCGGAAACTGCAATTCGAACTGCCGGAAACTGCTATCAGAACTGCCGGAAAATGCTATCAGAACTGCCGGAAACTGGTATTAGCACTGCCGGAAACTGCTATTAGAACTGCCGGAAACTGCTATCAGAACTGCCGGAAACTGCTATCAGAACTGCCGAAACTAGTATTAGAACTGCCGGAAACTGGTATCAGAACTGCCGGAGACTGCTATCAGAACTGCCGGAAACTGCTATTAGGACTGCCGGAAACTGCTATTAGACTGCCGGAAACTGCAATCAGAACTGCCGGAAACTGCTATTAGAACTGCAGGAAACTGGCGGTATCAGAACTGCCGCAAACTGCAATTAGAATTGCCGGAAACTGCTATCAGAACTGCCGAAAACTGCTATCAGAACTGCCGGAAACTGCTATCAGAACTGCCGGAAACTGCAATCAGAACTGCCGGAAACTGCTATTAGAACTGCCGGAAACTGCTATCAGAACTGCCGGAAACTGCTATCAGAATTGCCGGAAACTGCTATCAGAACTGCCGGAAACTGCTATCAGAACTGCCGGAAACTGCTATCAGAACTGCCGGACTCTCCTATTAGCACTGCCCGAAACTGGTATTAGAACTGCCGGAAACTGCTATCAGAACTGCCGGAAACTGCTATCAGAACTGCCGGAAACCGTTATCAGAACTGCCGGACTCTCCTATTAGCACTGCCCGAAACCGCTATTAGAACTGCCGGAAACTGCTATCAGAACTGCCGGAAACTGCTATCAGAACTGCCGGAAACTGCTATCAGAACTGCCGGAAACTGCAATTAGAACTGCCGGAAACTGGTATCAGAACTGCCGGAAACCGTTATCAGAACTGCCGGACTCTCCTATTAGCACTGCCCGAAACTGGTATTAGAACTGCCGGAAACTGCTATCAGAACTGCCGGAAACTGCTATCAGAACTGCCGGAAACTGCAATTAGAACTGCCGGAAACTGGTATCAGAACTGCCGGAAACCGTTATCAGAACTGCCGGACTCTCCTATTAGCACTGCCCGAAACTGGTATTAGAACTGCCGGAAACTGCTATCAGAACTGCCGGAAACTGCTATCAGAACTGCCGGAAACCGTTATCAGAACTGCCGGACTCTCCTATTAGCACTGCCCGAAACTGGTATTAGAACTGCCGGAAACTGCTATCAGAACTGCCGGAAACTGCTATCAGAACTGCCGAAAACTGCCATTAGCACTGCCGGAAACTGGTATCAGAACTGCCGGAAACTGCTATCAGAACTGCCGAAAACTGCCATTAGCACTGCCGGAAACTGCTATCAGAACTGCCGGAAACTGCAATTCGAACTGCCGGAAACTGCTATCAGAACTGCCGGAAATTGCTATCAGAACTGCCGGAAACTGCTATCAGAACTGCCGCAAACTGCTATCAGAACTGCCGGAAACTGCTATCAGAACTGCCGGAAACTGGTATTAGCACTGCCGGAAACTGCTATTAGAACTGCCGGAAACTGCTATCAGAACTGCCGGAAACTGCTATCAGAACTGCCGAAACTAGTATTAGAACTGCCGGAAACTGGAATTAGAACTGCCGGAGACTGCTATCAGAACTGCCGGAAACTGCTATTAGGACTGCCGGAAACTGCTATTAGACTGCCGGAAACTGCAATCAGAACTGCCGGAAACTGCAATCAGAACTGCCGGAAACTGGCGGTATCAGAACTGCCGCAAACTGCAATTAGAATTGCCGGAAACTGCTATCAGAACTGCCGGAAACTGCTATCAGAACTGCCGGAAACTGCAATTAGAACTGCCGGAAACTGCTATCAGAACTGCCGGAAATTGCTATCAGAACTGCCGGAAACTGCTATCAGAACTGCCGCAAACTGCAATTAGAATTGCCGGAAACTGCTATCAGAACTGCCGGAAACTGCTATCAGAACTGCCGGAAACTGCTATCAGAACTGCCGGAAACTGCTATCAGAACTGCCGGAAACTGCTATCAGAACTGCCGGAAACTGCTATCAGAACTGCCGGAAACTGCTATCAGAACTGCCGGAAACCGTTATCAGAACTGCCGGAAACTGGTATCAGAACTGCCGGAAACTGCTATCAGAACTGCCGGAAACTGCTATCAGAACTGCCGGAAACTGCTATCAGAACTGCCGAAACTGGTATTAAAACCCTAAAGCCCTAATGGCCGCTACCATAAGAAGGCTTTATGGGTTTGCGGCAGGTCGCAGGCTATTTGCTCTTATAGCTGCCGTGGACCAATAATTAGTACTATATCATTTGTCTCAGTAATTATATAATCCAAAATGATAACGCCCAAACCAAAACTAAAAACCAAAACATAATTACGGGTATTGCGAAAAAAGCAACCCTAACATTGGGTTTGAGGCGCGTCCGATTTTGTCAATGAAAGCGACCTCCGCAAAACCCTAAAGAACAACGGCCATTATAAGGCTCGATGATTGTGCGGCAGGTCGCAGGTTAATTGCTTTACATCACAATTGGATACTACAGCACAATATGAATTTGAAGAATAACAATATGCAGCTTATGGAGGCATCACGCGTATTCGCAATCATGGATATCTAAAAACAATGTACGCCTAGATCACACGCGCGAAATCCTCTCAAGCGCAAGTTCATCCAATTGGGGACATGTACATTGAAATCAGAAAGATCAATTTTAATCTGGCGTGCCAATACTCCACCTACAGTTGCTAACCGAAAAATATGCGTGATCAGAAGGAGCTCAAGCATACCACCAAATAAGTCTTGCTCCGGCGAGGCTACTTTCATCCACGGAAGCCTATGGTGGAGAGTAGGGGGTCTTCTTGCGTCGAGATCGCTTTGCGCCGCTTTGAAGGTTATGCCATCGTCCGGCTACGCCGCTGCTTGCTTGCCTGCCATCTTCCGTCTCCGCTGCATGAAGATCATCGCCCGCCTCCGCTGCTCCGTGCAAGCTTGTCATCTTTTGCTCCCCTTGCTTCACCGAGTCCCCTTTGGGCATGCCCCATCGCGGCTTTGGAGGTTTGTACGCCCCCTTGCGACGCCAACCACCGCTCTGCTTCGAAATGCCTGGCAGGTTTGTGAGCTGCGCCTCGAGCTAAGTCGCTGTGGCTTCACATATGTGCGCCAGCACGGCATGGCAGTGCGCGCAGTACATGTCGTGCATATATTTCGCGCAGTTACCTGTCACTGTGTACTGAAGAACAACATTGTCAGTAGACGGTGCTTTTTGGTCGACTTTGACAAGGCACATGGACAAACCATCACGCGCGCAGCTCCAAAACCGTTCCGTTGCAGATTGCAAGGCCTTTGCTTGCACTCCCCATTGCCCGTCAAGACTTGCCAAGAAAGCACGTATGCGGGCATTTGAAATTTGGCGTGGTTTTCCCATGTAGCCCTTCCAATCCTCTGTACTGATGAGGGGCTCCAGGTTGCAACACCAACGCCCTAAGGGCTGGGTTGTGCTGATCATAGTGAAGTCCACAGGTGCGTAGTCCTTAGCATTGAAAGCACCGGCAGTTTTCAGCAAGCCCGACGGGAGAATGCCTACGTGGCGAGCATTTATCGGCCCGGTGTCGTGCAGACCTACTTGCTTCAAAAAATGAGGGCCATTGTGGGTGAACAGCTACACAGAGGAAAAGACCGCACACACACACACACACACACACACACACACACACACACACACACACACACACACACACACATTAGTAAAAATACTTAAACAATTTATACGAAGTCAACATCAATGTAGAGCAACAAAATTATGATACTATGACAAACCTCTGCCAGGTTGCAGTGCGACTCCGGCATCCCCCGCGAACTTACAATGTTTCTATGATAAGAATCAACAAGCGAAACACTTGGGATGACACCGGGCTGCCCATCCGCAGCACCACAGTGCCATCCGTCATACTCATCACCAAAGTATGACTTGTCAAGGCGGTCGATAGTCGAATCTAAACCTGATTCAATAATAGCATCACGTCCGAGCTGCTTGTGCTCCTGGAATTGCGCAAAAGTTAGGCTATGGCGAAGTGTGTTGAAAATACTGCATACTTTGCCATGTAAGCGATCTGTAGGACATAGTCGGCGGTAGTCCTTGTTGTTGACGTTGCTCATGGCGTGGTGGTAGCAATTCAACCGAAAAGCGCCCGGCATCAAACTCTATCAAAACAATAGAATGAAGAAATGTGAGTTGTAAAAAGATTGGTACTTCAAAGCAAATCTTCCATAGACACGCACCACTAACAAGCGAAATATATGGAAACAAACGTACGTGAGTGTGGGTACATGGCTAGCAAAATGAAACAGTGTCACACTTACCTCGCGAGAGGCAGCATGAAAAGAACGACACATGTCTCCGGTAGCACAGGATATTGTCGTTTTGAAATTAGAAAATCCAAAGAGAGCGTCTGCTCCACTCGCTACACCTTCAATGATACACTTTATAGATTCCTTTGACTCTGTTTCAAAAAGTCCGAATGCAAATGGCCGAAAGCCATGGACAACGGCACCAACACGATTACAATCTTTCCGAATAGAATGGGTGCCAAAAGGGATGATTGGCCATTTAGCTCCATCGATGACCTAGGTTTGCAAAATAAAAGGTGCAAACAATATGCACATTAGTGAACAACATATACCTGTTCACAAATGCAATCATGCCTTACAAAAACATTTATCCAAAAATCTCCTTATAAATATTGATGACAAGTCTATCACAGAAATAGATGGGCCTATAGTCACCCCAACCTTTCCATCACCGCACACGGGAATCTTTCCGCCCCATCCAATGTCAGCTTCTAGGACGTTTCGCAATATCCTAAGGGAGGTCAAGACGAAACCCTTTCCAGCCGGCAAAATGGAAAGCACAATATACTCATCTTGCGGGAATGATGCTTGCTTCATTTCGTCAAGTGCTAGGCGGTTTCCAATAAACCGCGGCAGCAATCGCTCATTCAAACCGGCAACAATGTTGATTGCGACACCTTGAGCCGCCTTTTTTTTTGGCTCAATGTGTCCTTCGTGGTAAGATGCATGCGAATTAAAATTAGACGAGGATATTTCAAATTGTATAATTTAAGAAACGGAAAATACGAGTATGAGACTCGAGTATGTTATAAGAGCAAGCGTTTATTAAGGTTTTCGCGTACCTATTCCGAAGCCACTTCCAGCTTGGGGGGTCTTCTCCAAGAAGTACTTTGCCCGCCATGAGGGGCTGGATTTGCGTTGGAGTCATACCGGCGTCGAAGTATGCGTCCGCTAGTTCCATCATTCTAGCATTTGGTGTCTTTCTTACGACAGGCGGCCCTTGGGAAAGAGTGACGACATGAGGGCCAATAAGCAATCGGTCGCACGCATGAGTTGGATCCGGATCTTCAGGGTCGATAGAGTACGTCATGATGTAATTATTTCCGGTTGCTGGCTTCGCGACCTTTACCTAAAAGATCAAAACGTAAATACACGCGTTCAATACGATAAACTTGCTTCACGCGCACAGAGGTCAATGACGGAAATTAATGAATAAGTATTAAGGAAAAACAAAACACGACACATGCATGTTGGCATATAAAGATTAGTCGCTACGCCATACACATCATAAGTCGTCGCTATGTAAAACGAGCAGCTAGCAACTCTAATGGTAGATATAATATCCAATTTTACCTTATGACCACACACCATTTGTGTTCCACCACAGCGGCATTTGTACTATGTGGCTTTGCCACCACAGACGGTTCTGTCGTGTGTGGGCCTGCCCGGAAAAATCGCATGGATGGATAGCTTTGCTTCCTTGGCAGTTTTGAAGACAGCTACTTCGTTTCGGACAACGCACTGTGGTCATAATTGTGAAAATCAATATGTATCACCGGACATTTGAAAACAAGCGTGATGGCCGATCTACTTCATTTCGAGCAATCTATACATAAGAAGATCAAACGTCGTCGGTTTGCTAATTCGGAGCAAACTACATTTAGAACAGGTCGATACAACTCGCCTTTTACTAGACCCGTGTTTTGGCTTTGGGTTTTCCTAGATTAGGCGGAACATTGTCAAGGGCAGCAACACTGCCTTGAACGAGGTTATTGTAGTCAACATCCTCATCACGTAGAGCAAGTGAAGCAGTTGAAGCAAGGTGCTCAAACTTGCTTCCGCCTTCTTCCATCGATTCTACGTTGCTGCGTGTAAATTTCTGCGAAGCATGGTCACGTAAATCAGCGGACTCGGTACATGGTGCACGCTATGCTTGCTGAGTGCTTAGACCATGCAACAGTTTTCGCGCCTTGATGACAAGAAAGTACTGTTCTTGAGAAATTTCCGCTACATCCATTGCAACGTCCGATAGTTGAGCTTCTGTTGGGATCGAATTGGTTACATCCCGAAGCGCCATAGCTAGGAAAATAAGCGATAATCCTGCGCTATTTCTGATGGGCAAAGGAAGCGCTGAATGTTTGCTGATCGGTTGGCCGCTGGCCAGCAAGTGCTATGCTCGTGATGATCCCTCTGGTCGCCTTCGCGTTTATTATAATTATTATCTTACACCGACGCAGCACGCCTCTAATAAACCTATGTACATGTACTTAACGATACGTATTATAGAATATCAATGCACGTACACGTAGACGTATATGTTGGTGCATACAGATGTACGCGCTAGCTGAATATACAGGCAGCTATATATATTGCATAGCAATTTTTGCTTACAAGAAGAACCAGATGAGCGCGGACAGGGAAAGTGGGAGGGGAAACAAGAGGGCAAGAGTGACAAGAGGATCACGGAATCCAAAGCACAGCAAAAGGAAAGCACTACATTGTGCATAAACCTAGCAGATTATACTAAGGAAACTCTTAAGCCACGCCGAGAATGCAACACTTGGAGGCGACAAGCGGCGCCTCACGCGCCGCTCGAGGAAGCACGGGGACGCTTGCGGCCCATGGCGCGGGTGAAGAGCGCCGTGGCCGGAGAAGGCATCCCAGCCGAGGAAGAAGCGGCCTCCGTGCCATCCGCAGCGGCGGACAAACCACGCAAGACGTTGTCCGCGTGAGCAATATGGACGGCGAGAGAGACCTTTCGACGCCAGGAGGCCAACAACTTGCCCACGTGCATCCCTTTAGATGCGGCTGCCTGCTTGGCTAGCTCCGTCAAGAAAGCCGTGGCGTGGCCGCCAAGAGTACCAAATTCCGTGACTGCAAAGGGAATGAAGCGGATGTCGGGGCGACTCCTCAACCCCTCCGAGTACTTCTCGAACTTGGTCTTCTCAGCACGGCGGAGAGCGGCTTCGGGTGACGGGGGGCTAGACACGCCGAACAAACCGGAAACCACGGCATCAAGGGCAAGTTTTGAGCCTCGGATGCCGTGATAGTGCAAGACACCCACATCCGCGGGGAGACCGTCGTTGCCGTTGGGGAGTTGAACTAACATCGTGGGATCTGTGAGGACCTCGACGCCAACCCCGAGTGCGCCACGAACCTCGGAGATGATTTCCGCAAGGGCCGTCACTAACCAAGAGTGAGCGGTGTGGACTGAAGCATCTCCGCCGCAACGAACCAAATGGTCCGCAAAAGCAGTGGCCCACGCATCATCCGACATGTCAACACCCGCCGACGAGAACGCACCCCGCATAGCTTGAACCGAGAGATGGCAAGAAGCACAAGCAGTGGGGGAGCGTAGAGAAGAGAGGATGCGAGATGAGGGTAGGCCGAAGATGCGACAGACCGCGACGCGGAAAACTGCGTCGTAGTGCTCAGGGAACTTTTCACGGAGCTCGCCCAGGCGACCCGAAGTAGGCGGGTCCGAAGCCAAAAACGCAAGGGCGCCGTGGCCGAGACGGGATAGAAAACGCCTAGACACCGGCCGAGCGCGGTTGGAAAACGTGGGAGCGAGCTTCGCGAAGCGAAACAAGTTGACACGCTCACTGATGTCGGCTTGTAGCTTTGGAAAGATGTCCGTGGCAAACGCAGAAAGAGGGACGAGCGAGGGTAGGCCATCAAGGGACTGGGCAATCTGCTCGTTGTTTGATCGGGCTTCGGCAACGCAGCCGGCGCGAGCCACCGTTGGACGTTTCGGGGGGAGCATCGCTAAGGCTGTGGTTATCAAAAGGTTCAGACTCGGCGAGAGCGTGAGCACCGCACGCAGCGTCCAAGCGCGCCCACGACGAAGCGAGTTCTAACGACCACATGGGTTCGTTATCGCCGTCGTCTCCGTCCGGTGTACCATGCCTACGGGACACCGCTGTGGTCATAGCACTCGCTAACCGTCCATACATGGTCGGCTCCATTGGAACATCGTCTTGGGAATCCCCGCGCACGCGAGCGTCTTGTGTTGTAAGGAAACGAATAGCTGAGCCCACTGCCAAACCGGCCGCTCCGACATGGGCCGCATCCGCCAAGGCAGCCAAATCCCCCACCCCCATGCCGCCGAAACGTATGGGAAGAGACATCTCGGAGCGAGTGTTGCTGGGTAGGCTAGATGCGGGAAGGCCCAATATCTCAGCCGCCACGTCTAGGGTGGCATTGTCAGCGCGCTCGAGGAATGTTTCGACGGTGTCACCGTAGCCCTCACCCCTGCCAAGACCTCGGGGGACTGTACGGGCAAAGTGTCCGAAGCGGCGGTTGCAATGTTGATGGATACGAAGCGCAGTGTGAGTGTGCCGGTGAGCCGCTAGACCCCTTAGACGTTCGCCGTAGGCCTCATACTTACTTAAGGCCGTTTCGAATATATATTGCATCCGCCACAACTTCTCATATTCCCTCAACGTCTTGTAACTATCGCTACGAGCCATCCCGCGCACGCGCCAACAGGCGTCGCGAGGGGGCTGACGCCCCCTCCTCGACCGTGCTCCGATATAATATCGCTAATATGAGCAACTTCCAACCAGCGCACATGTACCGCGGTACGGGTAGAACACAAGAAGGCTCATCTAATATACTACCGACTCATCTACATGTCATTTGTAATAAAAGATTGTTGAGTTAGGGGTACAAGTACAGGTACAGGCAGCGTAATTCTTATCAGATGAGCGTCCCCTTGTGGTGGCAACCCGGCGCGATGCCAAGTACAGGTACATGTATCTCCTCAAAAGCCGGTACGCTTAGTGTAATACAATTTTTTACAATTTCTTAGGCTTAGTGTAATTATACGCTAATTATGTAATGCACGGGCAGGCGGCGGTTGGCTTTGGTCGCGCGCGAGTACGTGTAAGGATTATATTCTACGGATGAGCTTGGGACCAAGACTCCCCCAGCGAACGCGTGTATACGAGGGATGTGTACGGGCATACACTCCTTCATGTTCCTAGCTCGGGCTGCTCAGGTTTTTCTAGGGTTGTGCTGAAGTCCGAATCTGAGAATTCAGACTGAACTAAAGTCACTTGAGGGACTTCAGCCTGAATTCAGCTGAACATTGTTCATGCCTGAATTCAGATGAGACTTTAGGACCTGAATTCAGGCTGAAGTGATTTCAGTTCAGTTGTTCAGCTGAATTCAGGTCTTGAACTCAATACAGCCTTAATTCAGGTCAAGACTTCAGACTGAAGGCCCGCCAGAAGTGACCTGAAGAACCCCCTGAAGCGTTTTGAACCCTTCCATGAGCAGAGGGCATCCATCTAGAAACAACGCGTCCATGCATATTTGGTGCATGACACAGACAGAGGCAAAGGATATATAATATGTAAAATCAAATTTACATGTTGCATTGATTGATGCGCGTTCAACAAGAAACAATGGAAATGCATAATTGCTGTGAAGCATAGACAGAGGCAAAGGATGCATAATATATGAGAAAAAAGCCTACCATAATACTTATTACTGCTCAACTGCTCTCACCATCGCTGTCTACTAAGTACCTCTCCATGTACGCGTGGTATTCAAGCTCACTCTGCACGCTGGCCTCTGACTGGTCGGAGACGATCCTCTCGAACATGGCAGTCGTCTCCCTAGCCTCTTGAAGCTATGTTTTGATGTGAACCTCACGCGCCAAGGATGCGTTGTACGCTTGCGGGCCAAGCCCAGACTTCAAGATGCTGGCCACCTCTGCAGAAAGATCCAGATTCTTGGTGATAAAAACTGTCGCCGCCATGTTCTCCACGCCCATCTTGTTTCGCAAGTGTTGGGTAACCAAGCCTGCCAGTGAAAATATCCTCTCGCACTCTATCTGACTCGCCGGAATGGCCAACATAATGCGAGCAAGCTCTGCAACCAGGGGGTATTTGTGTTCGTTTAAACACCACCACTTCAACACATCACAAACCTGACCTGGGATAGGGGCAGCCTTATCCTGGCGAAACGCTTTCAGCTCAGTCTTTGCCAGGCTCAGACGGTACTCTTCCTCAGCAGCGACAATATTCTCATCGGCGTCACTGTCGTCATCATCACTGCTTTCATCGCAGAGGGCGACACGCTTCCTGCGCATCGGTTCTGCACTTCCAGGCAGCCCAACATCAACAGCAGCTAATGCCTTCGCGTCATCGTCTCTGCTTTTGGCAAGTGCACACAAGGCAGGTAACAACACCTTGACCTCATACTCTCGCATAACCACTTTGGCTGCACGTCTGCAGTTTCTTTCCTCCGTACATGTGCCAGTGTTGGCAAGGGTGAAGATCTCGCCAAGGCAGAAGCGCGGATCCAGCAATGTAGCCATAACCTCATGCCCTCGGCTCTCATCATATTCAACAAAGGGGGCCATCATTGCATCCAGGTCTGTCAATATGCGGTTCGTCATAGCATGCTGGACATCCCTCAGGTTTGCATCCAACCTGTCGCATGACCACAAAGTAAGCAACTTAATTTGAAACACAATTGCAAGCAATGGGGGGAGGGGGCCTTACGTTGAAGCGTCCTCCCCCCCATCATCAGGATCCACAACGTGGGTTGTCATAGGTGCGTCCAATTTCGTGGACATTGTGCGCTGTAGCTTAGCAACTGAGTGGAGTGCATCAGACAGTAGCCAATGCGAGTTTTGGGATTGTGCCTGTGTGACAATCATGCAAGGGTCGCGGAGCACATCATGGACAGCCTCACTGACCTCCCACTCAGTGGCAGTGGGCTTCCTGGTGCGCAAGTGTTGAGTCTCCGGCATTTCACCATACAAGTAGTCGATGACGGCCTTTGCTTGCAGCAAACCTGCCAGCATCCCAAATGTCTAGGCAGCACAAAGCAACAAAATGTAGTCAGTGGAATGAAAAAACAATATGCAAGCATAATACGTGAAACTAGGGGGGGGGCTCACGCTGGTGAATCTTGTCTTCACTGGTGTCACAAACTTAGTCACCTTGACTTTCATAGCAATGCATGCAGCTCTGAGTGACGCCCAACCCTTGGAAGACTTCTTTGTCCATGTGATGCAAGATTGGAGTTTTTTTGCGACTTCGGAGAACTTGAAAGCCTGCTCACAACAAGTTCAATAATATTAGACACATGAATATTGTTTCATGATAAAACAAAATGCAAAGCAAGCAAGGGTGGGGGGGGCTCACCTCCAAATTCATGCGCTTTGCTTCTAGGACAGCGGCATTGCACGCTCCATTGATTTTGTGTGCAAAGCACAGGGTCACATGTGGTACCCACGCACCTAACGCCCGGCAACCTGTCAGCCCTTGTTTGGCAAGGACTACCGTGGCAGTTGCCAAGTTGCCCCCGCCATCCTTCACCACAGCAGCCACTCTGTACAACAGGTCATACTCTTCCAGAATTGTTTTTATGCGTGGAGCAATTTCCTCGCCTGTGGAGCTGTCCTTGCACGATATGATGCCGATGTGCTTGTGGTGCCATTGCCACTGTTTGTCGATGAAGTGGATGTCGACAGAGAGGTTATCCTCTGTTTTCCTGGACATCCACAAGTCAAAGGTAATGGCAACACCTCTAACACCAACGAGCACACTCTTAATATGTTTGCTACCCTCAGCTTTCAGAGCGGGCAGCAAAGTGTGTGTAAGTTTTGTCCTAGAAGGCAGTGGCAGTGTAGCATCCAAAAACCAGATGAAGGCTTTGAAGAGAGGGTTCTCCACAATGGCGAAAGGTAGCCGACAGAAAACTACGAGGAGTGACAGCAGCCGCCAGAATAGTTGCACCCTAGGGTCAGAGGTGGGTCTCTTCTTCGTGGACTTGAAGTGGTCGGCGACGCTTGGCCGTTTCTCCCCCTCTCCTCCGGAGGAGGCAGAAGCCGCAGGACGACGTTTCGGACACATGGCATCACTCAACTGTGGCACACGACAACAACAGGACACGATGCGTGTTAGCACTTAGCAAGGTCAGACTCGCATGTCCATTGTCCATTCACTGAGTGAGGGGGGGGGGGGGGGGGGGGGGGGGGGGGGGGGGGGGCGTACCTTCGCGTACTCTTGCCTGTGGTACCTCCAAACGTGGTACTTGAGTCCGGTGTTTCCATCGGCAGGTCTGTATTGCATGACGTGCTTTGCCTCGCGGCCCCGCTTGTCGCGTGCGAGTTGCGGGACCCAGAGACCCACTGTTTCGTCGTGGGCGCGCAACTCCCCGTCATCGCCAGGATGGGGGAACTGCTCGTGCAGGAAACCGGTTTTCGCAGCGTGGCATAGAAAACAACACACCTCTAGACAACCGGACTTGTGATCCATTGCATCCTCCTCCTCCGCCAACGGTGGGTTATTGGGAACGAAAAACGCCCAGACAGGGTTGCCCTTCTGCGTTAACGACCAACTGTCCTTGAGGTTGCGGGCAAGCATATCCACGCGGCACTGAAACTCTACGGTATCGGTACCGGCGTCGCCATCTACCTCCACATTCACATCGTCGATCAATATTCCGTCGTGCGGGGGGCAGCGAGGGGGGCGGGGCGGCCGTTGCCGCAAGACATTGCGTCGTCACATCGGGTTCACTGCCGGTAGCGGGGTTCACTACGGACGCGGCATGCGGGTCCTCTGTTGCGTCCATTGCAGCGTGCCAGTAGGGCTGTGGGAGGTTAGGGGGGAGGGGGGAGGAGCTCTCCGGGATGGTGGGCTAGCGTGATGGTGCTTGGATGGACCACTATTTCCGCCACCCGCTACCCCACCATCCGCCACCCGCTACCCCACGACCATATCCCCACCACAACGGAGCATGCCACCCCATACAACGTACAACCACCCACCACCAATAGGAGGCATGGAGGGATAAGGCCTATCCGGTGCTAGTTGGCAAGAAGCCAGTTGGGCCACCCACGTACGCGATTTAGCTTGGTTCCTGGGACCTGGCACCAATCACAGTTCGAACTGGGATACAGCTCGAACCGAAAATTACGAATTTCCATACATAAGGCCTTATGTATGGAAATTCGTACTTTTCGGGAGCTCGGCGGGGTCAGGGTTTAGGGTTTAGGTTTTAGGGTTTGTCGGGGTTCAAAACGCTTAAGGGGGTTCTTCAGGTCACTTCAGGCGGGCCTTCAGTCTGAAGTCTTGACCTGAATTCAGGTTGTGTTATGTTCAGGGCATGAATTTAGCTGAACAACACAACTGAAGTTACTTCAGCCTGAATTCAGGTCCTGAAGTCTCAACTGAATTCAGGCCTGAACACTGTTCAACTGAATTCAGGCTGAAGTCCCTGAAGTAACTTCAGTTCAGTATGAATTCGCAGATTCGGACTTCAGCACAACCATGGTTTTTTCCAGGGTTGTGTTGAAGTCACTTCAGTTCAGGCGACTTCAGGTGTTCAGCCTAAACTGAAGTGACTTCAGTTCAGTCTGAAGTCTCGGCGAAAGTGGCCTGAACCCAACAGGAATGAAGTCAGCTTAGATTTGATTCTTTTTAATTGGGTGAGCTGTACTTGTTCGGCCGCCCTCTGATTTGGCGATATCCGTCGAGAAATACTGCGTACCGTTATTTGTCACCCATTTGTTGCCGTTTTGCGATGTACTGAGTAAGTACTGATAAATAGAATATTTGTATCATGGGATTACATAAGGCCTTATGTATGGAAATTCGTACTTGTCGGGAGCTCGTCGGTGTCAGGGTTTAGGGTTTAGGTATTAGGGTTTGTCGGGTAAGACGGTGTTCAGAACGCTTCAAGGGGTTCTTCAGGTCACTTCAGGCGGGCCTTAAGTCTGAAGTCTTGGCATGAATTCAGGCTGTGTTTTGTTCAGGGCCTGAATTCAGCTGAGCAACTGAACTGAAGTCACTTCAACCTGAATTCAGGTCCTGAAGTCTCAACTGAATTCAGGCATGAACACTGTTCAACTGAATTCAGGCTGAAGTCCCTGAAGTGACTTCATTTCAGTCTGAATTCTCAGATATAGACTTCAGCACAACACTGGTTTTTTCCTCGTTTCTTCTTTTTGCTTGCTGGTGGCCTCCATTGATTTTTCTTGTAAGATTTATTGATTTATAGTAAAATCGCAGCGACAATAATGTTACGAATTGAATAATACGGGTACACTGAGTTCAGATATATTGATTATTAATTAAGGATATATAATATACTTCGCCGCCACCGCATGCGCACCACATGCCACCACATATAATATATTAATTCGCCGCCACCGCATGCGCATGTGCGGCTGAGCTTGGGTCGGGAGCCCGCGAGCACGGAACTTGGTAGCGGTGAGCGTGACGCCTGCCCGCCTATTCGTGTTTGCTTTTGTCTCGGCGCTCTCCTACGCTGTGGCATCGCGCGGTACCTATACAAGTTCTCCTTTTTATCGTCCGCGGTCACTCGCCGTCGGCGGCTCCGGTGCGTTTTATTTGTACCATCGCCAGCGTGACCCTCCTGGGATCTTTTATTCGTCGCTCGACCCGTGACCGGGTACAACTACCCGTACCGCCCCTATTATCGGCATCCTCGAGACCCTTGGCCGCTACCGGTACCGCTACAACTTTCGCCCGCGAGTGGTCATCCCCTTCAGCAAGGCTCAAGGCATCAGCACGCGTCATCGCTATCCGTGTACGGGTACTGCAACGTCAGTACTGCTCTCAGCCCGCTAAGTTCATTCTAATCGCTACCCGTACTCGGAGCCCGCTATTTGCAAGGTCATCTTTTATCGCTGGGCGCCTCACTACCTACGATACGGCGTTGTATGGCGGAGTTTCCATCCGACTCTTGCGGCGGTTGGTACACGGGTACCAAATAGCTTCTTTGCTCTTTTCTTGAGCATCTCCATCGCGGGCTCCAAGGCTCTCCACTACAAGCACCGCGAGGGTAGAGGCGCGACGGACCGGCACCGAGGAGCCCACCACGTCGGCGGAGAATCTTCCCTCCAAGGCACGCCACAGCGCCACCTCGGGCGACTTCCAATATAGTCCAAGCCACATACCCCCCCCCCATTCTTCGACCCCGCGTGCTCTACTTATTTTAGGACGCGACACACGTGCCACCCCGGATGGCCGCCGCAGCGACCCGGCCGGGACATAGTCATCGGCGTCCTCCACCGCCACCTCTAGGCCGGTCGCCCGGCGGCGGGGCCGGGTCGCGCCCTATGGCCCCCGCTCCGGGTGACCTTCCGACATCATCACCTAGTGCTCAAGCGCCTTCGCATGCCTTACGACCTGGAAGTACTCCGTCTCGGTTTTTACCCCCCACTCCCTCAATGCGCTCCCCCGCTCCTTTGAGGTGCGTTAGTTGCTCCGCGTCGTTCCCGACCCTTCAAGCGCTATGCGCCCACCTAAATTCCCCCGCGACAACGTGCACTTTTGCGCCCGACAATTGCCCAGTTGTGGATGCCGATCGCCACCTTCTCTGCACTTTTTGCGGACGATACTTTCGGAGCGGTGGCCTTAGTAGACACCAACATTCTTGCTCTCACCGTACTTCTACGCCCTCCCAACCGCCGGCATGCGGTGCTTCGCTTCCGCGCGGTCGGCCGTCCCCGCCGCATCCCCAGTCCTTGCCCCCCGCCGTCCAATGGTGCCTTGACCATGGGGCCACTGGTGGGGAGAACTCCAAAGCCTTCTTCGAGTCCTACCTCCTTTCTTTCCGATCTAGTACGTCCTCGAACGGCGTCCCCCCTTCGGTGGTACGCCTCGTCAAGCCGGTCTTCGAGGAGCTCGTCGGTTGCGTTTTGTCTTTCCGCGGTAGGGCTAGCCAAGGGGCTTCCGCGGAAGCGGCTTGGGCGGCGTTGCTTTTATTTCCGCGCTTAGTTTTGCGCCCCATGGCTGATTTCACTTCCGCGGGGCATCTGCCCCCTGACCCAGTCGCTGATTACCGTGACAACCGCTTAGCCCATTGGGCGTCAGGAGATCTCGATACATTGTTTTCCGCCGCTCGCGCTCACGCATCCCTTACCAATGGGCGGGCATCGCCACCTACCTCACTTCCGAGGGCCGGTACCGACCCCATCTCCCCTTCGCAACCCTTTCATAACGGCGTCTCGGCCAAGGTCGCCCACCGGGCGGCTAATCTAGCTGCGGTTGGGGAGTACCGTCGTGCCATGGAGGCCCTAAGCTCCAACCCCGTTGCAAGTGGTCGCGGGGTGCACGAGGAATTATCACGGTTGCACCCACAAGACGATGACGACCTCGCGGACGTGTTGCCGGATCCCTTCTCCCTCCCTCGTATCAAACTCCGTGCTTCGGAAGTTGATATCATGGAGGTCGTTGCTAGATGCCCTCGAAAGTCTAGTCCTCACGTCGACGGTTGGAGGTTTGAAACTCTTCGCGCGTTGGGTACCCCTTGCACTCTCACCGGTTTAGCCGAAGCCATCGTGAATGCAGAAGTTCCACCAGGCGTTGCCTCATTCCTCGCCTCTGCCACACTTATCCCGCTAGACAAGCTTGATCCCGAACAACGACGCGCACAAGAGCAAGAACTTCGCGACCAAAAGGGGACGCTGCGCCCGATTGGAATTGGCTCCGTTCTAGTTCGTTTTGCGAATCGCGCGCTTCTCGCCGTAATTGGTGACGGAGTGTCTCAATGGTTGGCTGCTCGGCACCAATTTGGGGTCGGCGTCCGCGGCGGGGCTGAGATCGTACAATTCATGGTTCGAGCCGCGCTTGACGCTTCACCGGACTGGGCGGACATGCAAGGCGACGCATCCAACGCGTTCAACGAGTTCTTGCGGCGTCCCTTGTTTGAGGAGTTGTCAGCAAATCCCGCGCTTCGACCGTTGCTCCGCGTCGCTACTATGTTGTATGGCCGTCCATCTACCTTGTACGTTTACGACTCATCAAATGCTCACGGCCCGGCCATGCGCATCCCGAGTACCCGTGGAGTCCATCAAGGTTGCGTTCTCGGGGCCATGTTCTTCGCAATAGTTGCCTCCCGGGTATACAAACAGTTGGCTGCGATTGCCCCGAACGAATCCGTTGTATGCTGTTATTCTGATGATGGTCACTTCTTGGGACCCCCTGCGTCTCTCGTGGCTATTGGCGACGCTATGCCGGAGGCGTATGCTAGCGTTGGCCTCACAGTAACCATCCGCAAAAACTGTTTGTATTCCCCTTTGGGTGTCGGTGATGCTTTCGATAACTTACCCGACGGCCACATCATGCGGGGAGTAAATGTCTCCACGGAAGGGACGAAAGTATTGGGGGGGCCAATGGGTACATCCGATTTTGCTCGAGACGTGTTCGAAACGGCCTTAAGTAAGTATGAGGCCTACGGCGAACGTCTAAGGGGTCTAGCGGCTCACCGGCACACTCACACTGCGCTTCGTATCCATCAACATTGCAACCGCCGCTTCGGACACTTTGCCCGTACAGTCCCCCGAGGTCTTGGCAGGGGTGAGGGCTACGGTGACACCGTCGTAACATTCCTCGAGCGCGCTGACAATGCCACCCTAGATGTGGCGGCTGAGATATTGGGCCTTCCCGCATCTAGCCTACCCAGCAACACTCGCTCCGAGATGTCTCTTCCCATACGTTTCGGCGGCATGGGGGTGGGGGATTTGGCTGCCTTGGCGGATGCGGCCCATGTCGGAGCGGCCGGTTTGGCAGTGGGCTCAGCTATTCGTTTCCTTACAACACAAGACGCTCGCGTGCGCGGGGATTCCCAAGACGATGTTCCAATGGAGCCGACCATGTATGGACGGTTAGCGAGTGCTATGACCACAGCGGTGTCCCGTAGGCATGGTACACCGGACGGAGACGACGGCGATAACGAACCCATGTGGTCGTTAGAACTCGCTTCGTCGTGGGCGCGCTTGGACGCTGCGTGCGGTTCTCACGCTCTCGCCGAGTCTGAACCCTTGATAACCACAGCCTTAGCGATGCTCCCCCCGAAACGTCCAACGGTGGCTCGCGCCGGCTGCGTTGCCGAAGCCCGATCAAACAACGAGCAGATTGCCCAGTCCCTTGATGGCCTACCCTCGCTCGTCCCTCTTTCTGCGTTTGCCACGGACATCTTTCCAAAGCTACAAGCCGACATCAGTGAGCGCGTCAACTTGTTTCGCTTCGCGAAGCTCGCTCCCACGTTTTCCAACCGCGCTCGGCCGGAGTCTAGGCGTTTTCTATCTCGTCTCGGCCACGGCGCCCTTGCGTTTTTGGCTTCGGACCCGCCTACTTCGGGTCGCCTGGGCGAGCTCCGTGACAAGTTCCCTGAGCACTACGACGCAGTTTTCCGCGTCGCGGTCTGTCGCATCTTCGGCCTACCCTCATCTCGCATCCTCTCTTCTCTACGCTCCCCCACTGCTTGTGCTTCTTGCCATCTCTCGGTTCAAGCTATGCGGGGTGCGTTCTCGTCGGCGGGTGTTGACATGTCGGATGATGCGTGGGCCACTGCTTTTGCGGACCATTTGGCTCGTTGCGGCGGAGATGCTTCGGTCCACACCGCTCACTCTTGGTTAGTGACGGCCCTTGCGGAAATCATCTCCGAGGTTCGTGGCGCACTCGGGGTTGGCGTCGAGGTTCTCACAGATCCCACGATGTTAGTTCAACTCCCCAACGGCAACGACGGTCTCCCCGCGGATGTGGGTGTCTTGCACTATCACGGCATCCGAGGCTCAAAACTTGCCCTTGATGCCGTGGTTTCCGGTTTGTTCGGCGTGTCTAGCCCCCCGTCACCCGAAGTCGCTCTCCGCCATGCTGAGAAGACCAAGTTCGAGAAGTACTCGGAGGGGTTGAGGAGTCGCCCCGACATCCGCTTCATTCCCTTTGCAGTCACGGAATTTGGTACTCTTGGCGGCCACGCCACGGCTTTCTTGACGGAGCTAGCCAAGCAGGCAGCCGCATCTAAAGGGATGCACGTGGGCAAGTTGTTGGCCTCCTGGCGTCGAAAGGTCTCTCTCGCCGTCCATGTTGCTCACGCGGACAACGTCTTGCGCGGTTTGTCCGCCGCTGCGGACGGCACGGAGGCCGCTTCTTCCTCGGCTGGGATGCCTTCTCCAGCCACGGCGCTCTTCACCCGCGCCATGGGCCGCAAGCGTCCCCGTGCTTCCTCGAGCGGCGCGTGAGGCGCCGCTTGTCGCCTCCACGTGTTGCATTCTCGGCGTGGCTTAAGAGTTTCCTTAGTTTAATCTGCTAGGTTTATGCACAATGTAGTGCTTTCCTTTTGCTGTGCTTTGGATTCCGTGATCCTCTTGTCACTCTTGCCCTCTTGTTTCCCCTCCCAACTGCAAAGGCAAGGTGGTTGCCATGCAAATGCGACGCGCCGCTATTAACGGTAATAGTAACCGCTAGTGTTACTATCCCGTACACATGGAAGTTAGATATGCAAACCTCTAGATTCGAATCAATCTGACCATTTACCCTAGGGCACGTTTTTCCCAGTAACCTAAAGCCAAAGGCTTGCACATCCAAAATTAGTGTTGCGGGGGGGACGGAGTGAGCCAGCCGAAGAACCGCCAAGCAGCAAGTGTGGGGGTCATGGTTGGGTCAATGTACTTTCCTTCGGTCACGGAGCTGTTCTTGGCCCAGCCACCCATATATTTGATTACGGGAAGGGGCGCGCCGATGCAGCTCGCAACGGAAGCAGCTCCTTTCCGGAGGCTGTGCGATGTCCACTTAAAGCCGGCGGGCGCAGACGTGTTGCCTGTGAGGAGGGCAAGGGAGAGCTAGGCGGAAATGGTGGATGCGGCCCCCCAATCGGCGGAGGCTTTTGCAGGTGAGAAGCTCCATAAGGCATCAAGGGGTGGTCGCTTGTAGAAATTAGCGCAGAACGTGGCGCGTTGATGTGCGTAGTAGCCCAAAAGGCCCGCTAAGATGGGGTTGGCTGCGATAGGGATAGCGAAGACTAGCTTGTCGCGGGTGTCACGGCGTTGGTCGCCTTTGGACTTAAGCACGAAAAGACAAATCTGTTGTGAAGGTCTGTCGACGGTGAGGTCACCGGTCTGACAGCGGGCGCCAGTTTCTGCGCGGCAGAAAAAGATGTAATTGACGCAAATAGCTAAGCAGGCCCTGAAACGCTCTAGCAGGAGAAGGGGTCCAGGTAAGGCTGGCGCGTTAAGTGTCGGCTGCCAGTAGGATGTTGAGGGCGACGGGGGCGGGAAGCGGGAGGGGTGAGTCAGCCGGGACGAGGCGGCGTTGCAGCATTTCTAAGCCACGCCTCGCGTCGGCTAGTAGTTCGCCCACCGCAATGGGTTGGCGCTGGTGGTCCCAGAAAAAATTGTCCACTGCGGAGAAGCAAGGTTGCAGCGAGCTAGCGACGACTGTGCCTAGCATAGCCAACCAGGCGGTGTAGCGAACCATAGTGCCTGGTGGCCTTTAGCGGGGCGATATTTTCTTTTGTACAGAATAAAAAAAACTGTCGGAGCGCGCTGTCGTAGCTAGCGTACGTAGACGGCGCTAGCGAGTTGCTGAGTAGGGCGACTGCCGTAACCCCGAGCTTATCGGTTCCTAGGAGGTCGTGAAAAGTTTCAGCAATATCGGCGGACCAAGGCTCCGGTGCTGCTCCGATTTGTAGGCGGTAGCGGGGCGGTCCGGTGCGGAGGGGGCAAACTGGCTGTACTAGAGACATTAATCGGTCCGGGCGAAAAGCTCGGCCTATGGTTCCGCGTCGGGTGTATAGCCAGGAGGGGGTGAGAGCCGAAAGGCCACGATGCTCCACGCGGGTGGTCCGACCCCCTCGCGCCTGCCGAGCCCGCCGGGAAAGAAAAGGTCGCAGGCCGCCGGGAAGTGGAACGTCGCGGTGGCGAGCCGGGCGAAAGCGTGGAACCACGGTTTGTCCGGCCAGTAGGGGGCGATGACAGTCGTTGCGGCCTGTGATTGGGCAAGTTTGGCGGGCAAGCGCCGGTAGGGCGGTCCAGGGAGGGTTGCAATAGTTGTTTTCGCGACGCCATGCTGCGTCGGGTAGGCGTAGGCAGTCGACGTCTTCGCATTGAGGGTCCCTCCATCGGGCGTTGAACCGTGGGAGTTGGGCGTTTAGCATGGACGCGAAACGGTCGATCGTATGCGGGCCCCACCGTTCTTGAAGGTGTTTGAAAAACCGGGGGTTGAGCCGCCAGTCTTCGGTGTCCAATTCGCGGCTTAGCGTGTCCGCCCACACGTTGGCGGCTGGCCGGATGTAGCGCGGGCGGGTGTGGATGTCGTTGGTGTCGAGAAGGTACCACAAGCGCCGGAGCTCAGTCATCATGACGGGCGACCGAGAGGTGAGCGTGGTTAGGGCGGCCACCACCGCTGTGTTGTCTTCGTGTAGGAGAACTTGACGGCCTTTGAGCTGAGGTAGAAAGGACTCGACTCCGTGCCGAACTGCGCGAAGCTCCTTCCACGTTATGTGCTGCAGACGATCGGTAGCGCTGCAAAAGCCGCGTGTTTAGTAGTTGGAGTCGTCGTTTAGCGCGGCTCCTCATCCGTAGTCGCTGGAGTCGGCGTGGAGGTAGGCGGTCTCGATGGGCTTGTAGATTGACCGACCGTTGTGTTGGGTGGGCACCGTAAGCCACCACTCGAGGTCGCGTCGTAGCTGGTGGGTGAGGCGCACGCGCCCCCCATCCCCCAACCAGTCCGTGTGACTAACACGTTGTGGAGCTCGCGTAAAAAGAATCGTGCGGGCGCGATGGCGAGGTAGAGAAACTGGGCCTTTCCCGCGAAGGCCGCGAGTTGACGGGTGGGTAGCCATCTGGCGTTTGAAGCCGCTCAGCCGAGTAGGGATGACGCGTGTTGCGCGAGCTGTTGTAGTTTTGCGGGTGGTGCGCGAAACAAGCCGAGCTGTAAATCCACCGTTAAGCCTAAATGGTCGCCGACTTGCGTCGGCGTCCGCACGCCTTTCTTGGGGTTGCGTTGGAGGCCCAGGCTGTCCAGCAGGGCATGGACGCGATGGCGAAGGAGTAGCGCGTCTTGGTAAGAGTCCGCGAGGAAGAGGAAATCGTCCATGTAGGGGGGGAGTGTCGTACCGCGCCATCGAGCGTTTCGAAGAAAACTTTTGGACGGGCGCGCGCTGTCCTGCGTAGATGCTGGCGTGGGAGGAGGTGGGCGCCGTAGATGAATCGTAAACACATGTGTTAGCTTGCAAAAGTAGTAAGCTGAGCCGGACCAGCCCATCGGAAGGCACGCGAGGCGCCACATGGTGCCGCGGTAGTTGACCGTGAAGTAGTCTCGGTCTTCCTCCCGGATGCCAAGGGTGTAGTACCCATCGGCGAGGTCGAGCGAGACGAGGTAGTCGCCCGGACGGGGTAGGTGGCGGAGGTGCTTGAGGGTCTCGCAAGTCATGTTGAACGTTGAGCAATAACGGTTGAGTTCTCGAAGGTCGATAATCAAACGCCATTGGTTGCATCCGGGCTTGGGCACTAGGAACATCCGGGAAACGTAGCGAGGGTTGTCTGAGCGCTCCCACGCACCGCAAGCCTCGAAGCGTGGAAGTTCCGAGTTCAGAAACTCGAGTTGGACTGGTGTAGCGTCTAGCATAGATATGCCGTGGTTGAAAGGCTTGGGGCGGTTGTCGTGTTTGAACTTCACGCGCACGCCATGGCGGATCAAACTTAAAACTTGGTCGCTCGCGCCGATGCGCTCCCACTCCCGCCATCTTCGACGTACGCGGTGGCGCATGAAAGGAAATGTCGGGGAGCATGAATCGGCGCGGCGGGCCACACCATCATTTCTTGGACGGAGGCTTGGCCGGGACGGTCGGCTGTGCGAGTGGGGTGGCGCGGGCTACGGCTGTTGCGGCTGTTGCTGCCTTGCATTTGTCGGCGGCTGCTTTGCGGGCTCTTGCGTCGGGGCATGATGGTTTGTCCGGAGTGATTTTGGCGAATGCGGCGCCAGCGGCCGCCTTGCTGGCGGCGTGAAGGCTGACTTCCAATGCGCGGTCGACGAACGTCTGGCGTAGCGCATCCAGTGGGCCGGAGACCGTGGTAGGGCGTGGGCGACAGAAGCGTTCGTGAGCAAGCTCGGCGAAGACGCGGTCCGCATCCGTGCTCGCTTGTCCGCCCTTGGTGAAGCGGAGGAAGCCAAATCGAGTACGGGCGGCCTCCTCCGTCGCTGTGTGGGTGCGATGACCCGCTCGGATAAGGGCAATCGCTGCCGCCTGCTCAACCGATAGAGGTGGGCCGTGCGACAGCGTGTCCAAAGCCTCGCTAATTGCCGCGTTGGCGCAACTGTCGAAGAAGGCATAACAGCCGATGTGAAGGTACTCGTCGTATGCCGATTGGGTGCGCTTGTCGCTTAGAGCACGGGCTATGTCGTCTATAAGTGTCCACATACGTGGCTCCTCAACGTCGCGTGGAGGACGCTCGAGGCCGGCCGGGATGACCTCGCCGTAGTAGGCGAAGTCGACGAATTCGGACGCGGAGGGTTCGGGTTCGTCGTCAAGCAGGTCGATAGGTGGGTCAGGGGCCGCCTTACCACCGCCCTCCGTCGCTGGGGTCGCGTCGGCGGGAATGGACTGTTGTTGATCAATAATAGCATGTGTGGCTGTCGTCTGCTAGAGCAGGGCGAGTAAGGCAGCGTTAGCCGCCAAAAACTGCTCAGTTATCCGTTGTTCCGAAGCCAAAACTGCCGTACGAATCTGTTCGGCTGTGCGTTGTTCGATCGAGGTAGCATGAGGGTCGGCCACTGCGGCGGACGTAGACTGCTCACGCTGCATGATGCGTAACTGCGTAGCAGAACGAGGGGAAGTGTCGCGTGACGATCGAGTGCGCATGGGACGATGGTAAACTGACACCTTGCTCGACTACTAGAGTCGAGACTGCATTCGCGCGAAGCCTAGATTGGCTGAGCGCGTAAGCAGAGAGTGCCTAGGCTCGTGGCTAGCTACGGCTTATAAGGCTCGGGCTAGCTAGAGCTGACCGTTGGGGAAGTCGTTGGTCGTTGGTTGCGTCTAACTGCAAAGGCAAGGTAGTTGCCCTGCAGGTGCGACGCGCCGCTATTAACGGTAATAGTAACCGCTAGTGTCACTGTCCCGTACACATGGAAGTTGGATATGCAAACCTCTAGATTCGAATCAATCTGACCATAAATAAATTGACAAAGCCGCAGCGGGTCGCCCAGGCACGAGTAGCGACTACAGGTACCCGGCAGTACTCAGAAGAGCACTTTATAGCCGGAAATGGCACTATTTTCCCTAAATTCCCGACTTGTGGCCACTCCGGTGGAGGGCGTTGCGTTTTCTGCGTCGGAGAGGTTGGGCTCCTGTGAGACATGTGCTGTGTGTGAGTCGCACGTCCGTCGTATCTCGCGTGAGCCAGCTGACCGGAACGTTGGTGTCTTTGAAGTCCTAGGCTTGAAAATCTGCGCCTCTGCGGTCCTATGAGTGTTCCATCCTTGGGAGCACGGCGGTAGAGCTTGTGTGCGGTTGATTTTCGCAGTCGCATCATGTTACATGATGCGATCCGCTCCAAGGATGAGGCTCTCGCCTCGATCCGTCGCATGTTAACTGCCATAGGTTCTCTTGGGCATACGGTTCGTCGTCTTCGGGTGGACAATGACACGGTGTTCTTAGGTGCTGCCTTCTGAAACCTCTTGGATGAGTTCAACATTGCCGTGCAAATCACTGCGCCTTACGCGCATTGGCAACATGGCCGGATTGAGCGGCAGTGGGGGACATTGGTCCCGATGGCGCAGTCAATGATCCGACGAGCCACGCTGCCTTCATCGTATTGGGCTCTAGCGATGGCCGCTGCGGTGCATGTCCGCAATCGTGTGCATAGTGGCGGAGCCGGCGGTGTACCTTTCACCTTGGCGACCGGTAGACGAGCTGATTTGAACTCCATGCGGGTCTTCGGCTGTCCGGCCTATGTCCACGTTGACAAGTCTCAACGCCGAAAACTTGACGATCGCGCGTGGAAGGGTGTCTTTGTGGGTTACGCTTCCGAGTCACCGGCGTGGTTGGTGTACAATCCTGCTACTCGTCGGGTGGTGAGCAGCCGTAACGTGGTGCTCGATGAGGCTGCTGTCCTCTCCATGAGGGAGAGCAATGCGGAGTAATGCAATGATGATTAAGAGGACATCATCCCGCGCACCATGTGTAGCGAAGAACCGGATACACCTTCGGGGGTGTCGGCGCTACGGGAGTCGTTGCAACAGTCCGGGTCGATGGAAGATGAACGGGACACGTCCAAGGTATAATCTTCGATCCACTACCTCACCACATCAATGCGTACCCAGTCCACGGTATAATCTCCGTTCAACGAGCGCTTCGGGAGGTGGATGGACTGCGGGAAGTACCGCAGCTATCAAGTCATCCAGCAGCCCGACTGTTCAAGAATCAAGAGCATGTGCAATACAAGCAAGCGCTGAGGAGTCATCAATCGGAGAGTTGGAGGCAGCTATAAAGAGCGAGTATTACTCACTTGTATCTCGGAAAACCTGGACATTGGTCCCTTGTTCTGCCGGCCGCAAACTCGTAGATTTCAAGTGGGTGTTCAATCTGAAGCGCGATGCCAATGGGCAGATAATAAGGTACAAAGCAAGACTTGTGGCTCGCGGGTTTACTCAGGAGAAGGGTGTGGACGACCACGAGACCTTCGCCCCCAAAGTGAGGTGATTTCTATTCGAACGTTGCTCGCGCTTGCTGCTTATAATGATTGGGAGGTGGAGCAGCTTGATGTGGTGACGGCAATTTTGGAGGCCGATATCGATGAGAAAGTCACATTAGGCAGCAGGACGGATTCCGTCACTTCGACATCAATGGAGACGAGCGAGTGTGCTTGTTGAAGAAATCATTGTATGGCCTCAAGCAAGCTCCTAGTAACCGGAGTAAGACAATCACAGCATAGCTAGAGGAGTATGGCTTCAGCCAATCCAAGGTGGATCCCGGCATTTACGTCTTCATCAAGGAGGGTGAGCTTCATGTCTTGGCGTTGTACGTAGACGACAACATAATCATCGGACCAGCGGGTAGCTTCATCGTTGGGTTCAAGTCGGCTTTCGGCGAAAGGTTCAACGTGCAAGACCTCGGTCCAGTGTCTTGGTTGCTTGGCATGACTGTCGAGCGTGATCGTGGCAGCCGCACCATCAGGATTGGACAACAGCAATACGTCTTAGATATGCTGGAGCGCTTCAATATGATGGACTGCAAGCCAATGGGCTCACCTACGGCGGTCGATGCTTTGAGTAATTGTGTGGAGACGTCGACATCAAAGTTGCCTCCCGGTCTAGTGGCATACCAAAGCTTGATCGGTAGCTTTTTGTACGCTTCCGTAAGCACACGGCCCGACATCACCATGACTGTTAGCCACCTAAGTAGGTACATGTCCGGCCCCTCTCAGTCACATTGGGAGCAAGCCAAGAGGGTGCTCCGCTACCTTAAGGGGACCGCAAATTCGGTGCTGATGTTTTGTGGCGCACCTTCATCAAAGGTGGTAGGATGGTCATCTTCTAACAACGCGAGTGATATTGGCGAGCGGCGCTCTCGCACGGGGTATGTGTTCATGCTCAACGGTGCAGTTGTGAGTTGAAAAAGTCAGCGGCGACAAACTGTGGCGCTGTCGACAGCGGAGGCAGAGTATATGGCGCTGACTGCGGCCACTCAGGAGGTGATGTTTTTTAAGCAACTGCTCCATGAGTTTGACCAAGACTCCGGGTCTCCCATCACCATTCACGAGGACAATCAGAGTTGTATCGCAGCAAGAATAGCATGACGACCGGACGTGACGTACAACTTCTGTCGTAAGAAGGTGGAGAGCGGAGACATCGAGGTACAATATTGTGCGACGGAGAACGTGCTTGCTGATATGCTTACCAAGCCATTAGTGAGTGCAAGGCACAGCAAGTTGTGCAATGCCATCATGAGTTTGCCTGCGTAGCAAGGGGGAGTGTTGCGAGACATAGTTTGTGTGGTAATCAAGTTGCTACACAGCAATGTTGGTCAAGTAGCAACGTGATATTACGGCTGTGACTCGGCACTATAAGATGACAGGCCAATCAACAATACAGAGGATTAGGTTGCTGATGATGGCAAGCTGCTGAGCGTTATATATCATCTAAAGGCTCAGGATATACGTTTGTGTGTGCTCACCACACGATGAGTACGTGTCCTGTGATAGGCAAGTGCTAGGCACTTGCTGAGGGTGAGATGACATGTAGTGTCACTCACCGAGTGTAAGCATTCCTTATCGCCCCCTCAACTTTGACACGGCGGTATCGCCAATATAAACTGCGCTTTAAAACCCACTACATCACTCCACCTAAGTCAGCTGCCCGACGACGCCCGACAGCCACCCACTCCGACGCACTCGTTGCGTGTGGACATGATGCATACATGTCCAAGCTGGAGAAGAGGGGGGGGACGCAGTGGTGGGTGAATACGCATACATAAGGTGCACGACAGCCATGCTCCTATCCATCCTCACAACCTTGGCCTCATGTTGCTACGTGGCATTTCCAACATCGGCCACTTCGGTCAGGCCAAACGGTGTGTCATCAACGCTTTCGACCTCAACTACCTCATGGCCGCAGACGAAGAGATGGCCAGCATTCTCCACATGGCACAAAAGATGGACGAGGGACTACCGGACCCTGTTAGCACTAGCATCCCGTTGCCTAGTACTTATGTACAAGGTAGGTATTTGTCATCCTAGTACTTAGTGTTATGCTATTAGCGGTACTCTATTCCCTATTAGTGGCGGTCGGCCGGTTATGCCCGTGCCTTCGCCGGCCGCCAGCTCTCTCCTCTCCCTTCTCTAGTTACCACACCCGGCCCCTTTGTCGGGCCGGCACGACCTACGTGTAACTTTCCGTTCCCAACTCTAACAGACCCGGCTCTGACAACCCATCGGGGCCCCGCCCCTCCGATCTATGCGTTTGTCGCTGCTCGTCGTGGTTCCAACAGCGGACGTGGACACAATCCACGTCGCACTCGCGGCGGTCGTGGACTGCCTAACAAGTGCAATTCATGTGGCAGCTTGAACTACATATTGTCGTTGTGCACAACCTCAGATGACGCCCTTTTGAAGTGGACCCTCGCCAAGCGCAATATGATAATCCAAATAAAGTATGGCACCCCTGGCGGCCATGCCTTTGCCCACGCTGCCTTACAGAGCGACGTCTCCCCCAGACGATCATGAAGCCATGCCCACTCTCGAAGAATACACAGATGAATATGATGACACTGAGGTAAGTGTCCCATTCAGTTCAGTAGCGTTATCATCTTCCCTCGCCCATGGTCGTGACCTCTCTCAGTTTTGGTTGATAGATTCCGCCTCCTCGATCAACTTAACAAGGTTTCGAAGTGACTTCGTTACGTTCGACCCACCCACCACTCCCTCTCGCGTTGGTGGGGTCGGTGTTGATGTTAAGGGCAGTGTCCCAATTTGGATTTCCATTATGTTGGCGTATGGTCAGTCCATTCACCGCACAGTCCATGCGTTGTACACCCCTGACCTCTCATCTCGCTCTGCTCATCGCATCGGTCGCCCCCTCAATGTCAATTGGATGCAAACACACGGCGGTTGTGAAGTCACTTCTCCTACTAACTATTATACTCGCTTAGTCGTGGTGCCAAGAGGAATGGGTGTGCTAAAGCCGCCCGGCAACGGCCTCTACCTCCAGCCACATCAGCATGAGGTGCCCCCTAGCCCCACAGCGGAATTGTCGCATGGTGCAGGTCCCCGTGTTGCCCTCACGGCCAGTTCGACCCAATAATGTGGCACCGCCGGTTCGGCCACCTTATCATGCAAAGCCTAGATGCCTAGCACACCCACGGTGTCCCAACTAGCATGGCATTAGCAAGCTCTATAAAGTATATTTGTTGCGATTCATGCTTGCTCTACAAGGTCACTGCTGCACACCGCAACACCACTGCTTGCACGAGACCATCCCGCCCCTTGCTGAGCCTCTCCTCAGACATTTGGCGTCCTATGAATGTCCCATCCCCATATGGCCTTCGCTATTGCCTGCTCGTCATCGATCACCACACACACACTACATGTGGGTGCGATTCTTGAAATCTAAATACGATACATGCTCGAAACTAGAATGCATCCTATTGGAGATGCGCCACTTGCATGCACGCCATCACTCTTCGTCACGCACCTTCGCCCCAATCATCAAGCTTGACTCGGACTCTGTCTTTAAGGCCGCTACAACCCGACGGATGTGTGCTCGCATGGGCGTCGGTGTACAATTCTCGGCCCCTATGCCCACCACATGCTCGGCAAAGCCGAACGCCCCTGGCACACGTTCAGAGACAACGCATCCGCGATGCTCCACAGCATGGCCGTCCCAAATTTTATGTGGTTGTGCGCTGTCAGCACGGTTGTTTACCTCCGCAATCATACCTACAGCCGCTCGGTCGGACTCACCAGTGGCGTACCCCTTACTCTCCTTACGTCGTCGGCGCCCGACGCCTCCAAGTTCCGCGTCTTCGGGTGCACAGTTTTCGCCAAGGTGCCCGACAAGTTGCGTCGGTAAATCAGCGAAAAAGCGTTTCGTGGCGTCGTGGTTGGCTACCCGCCCGACGCCTCAGGGTACCGCATCTACAGCACAAAGACTCGCTGCATCATTGCATTTGGCCATGATGTTTTTTCAAGAAATAAGCACCCCGGGCTTCAGCGCGCGTCTCCCCGTGGACTCGGTGATCGCAGTCACTTCAGCTGACGACGGACCCAAGGATACCTCGCCTAAATCCCACCCCCTCGACACCCTTCCCACTGACCCCACACCGCTCCCCGACCCCCATTCCCCCCATGCAGCCGCCCGCACATCTCGCCTCAGGTCTCACCCTCTCCGCTACGGGGAACTTGTGGCCTACATGTCCGAATACCCGCCGGTGCTTGTCACGGCGTGATGTGGCTTTGAACATGGCAAAGCCAAATAGGATATCTTCGAACAACCCTCCATGCCCAATCTGATTACTGGACCACATCACATCCTAGCCGGCACGACATCGACGCCATTGCTCTCTTGTCCGCCCAAGAGTGTTGAACCGAAATCGTACCGGGATGCTCTATTCAGCGCCCATGCACCTAAATGGCAAGCCGCTATGCAGCATGAGTACTCCTCCCTCATGGACAACGGCACGTGGGAGATCGTCGACCTCCCCCCCGGCCGCGTGGTCATCAACAACATGTGGATCTACAAACTCAAGTCTGACACCATTAGCGATGTCTCCCGCTTCAAAGCCCGGTTCGTCGCCAAAGGTTGCAGCCAATGTGCTGGCATGCTCGACTATACGGAAACGTTCTCCCTTGTCATCCGCATGGCATACCTTCGCCTATACCTCACCATCGCGGCCGCACGCGACCTTGAATTGTGTCAACTCGATATCGACACCGCGTTCCTCTACGCTCCCATCAAGGAGGACGTCTACATCCACCAATCCCTCGGCTTCTCAGATGGCGCATGTAAGGTGTGTCATCTCAAACGCTGCCTCTACGGACTGAAAAAGTCCCCTCGCTAGTTCAACATGCTCCTTCGTGCCTTGCTTGTCGACAACGGGTGGCAACAATGCGTCTCGGATCCCTGTATCTACATCTTCCGCGCCGGTCACGTCTTCGCCATGATCGCACTTTACGTGGACGACATTCCCGCAGCCTACAATGATGCTACTTCGCTATGCTGAGATTGTATGGGACACGTGCGAGTGAACTCTGCAATATTTGTAGTACTTCGCGATGCCAGAAAATATGCGTGTACACTCGCTTACTTTCAACGTACGAACAAAAAAACGCAAACGGTGATAACACACTTTGGATCAGCATCACTTTTTAACAATCAAAGATTGCATAATGCCTTGTTGACGGCATGAGCAAGCACGAACGTTATCCCCATGTCTTTGATTACAGTTGTCACCAAACATGAAGTTCCACGAATGGACGCATTGTAAGTGACAAATAAATTTCCTCAGCCCCATACATTGTCGGTTCCGTACTTTTAACAATCAAAGATTGCAAATTGCCTCGTTGGCGGCATGACCAAGAGCAAACACTTATCATGCCGACGACAGTTTTCGGTGTCGATTTTAACGTGTTGTACGAATAGACGCACGGAGTAGTTTCTCAGTCGCACACGCAGCTGTCAATAACAAAAAACAATGTCTCATTAGTCAAGCAATGGCGCGAAGCGTAACACTGTAATGCGCATGTTCATCAATCATGTTTTACTAAACAAATTAGGGTGATGGATGATTGACAAATTATATTAATTATATGACATATCTAAAGAAAATTCATATGTAAATGAACAACATTTGGCATTATCAAGGAGTTTAACGAATGTGAAAGGATTATTCAAATTTCAGCAAGTAAGGACCGGCGCAAGCTACTATAACAATGACAAACCTTGCAAAAAATAATGACGCAATCTGAGAAATCTACATAATCAATGTTCTTTCTCGATTGAATACATATGTACGGGTATGGATTGTTACCGAATAATTGGAAACCAGCATATATATGCAAATCATCGTACGTACACCTTCTATACATGGAGCAAGAGAAGTTTCAAGTATAAACAAAACATGTATGGGTACCCGCAACCTTTTTTTGACATTTAAAACGACAATATCGCATGTGGTGTACATGCGCGAAACTACTGAATTTGGCTTCTTCTTTTTTTAAGTATATCGGGAATTATCGATATAAATGGCATTTATCGACCACACCTATCATGCAGCCATCAATGGTAAGGCCTTACCCATCACCACACCATCGATAGCACAATTACTGCCATCATCATTCCATCGAATGCAAGAGAGTGAATCATTGTCAGCCCCGATATTCAAAATAGAAACATTGCCATCCCCGATATTCAATAGTAGTCATCGCGTTGCCATCAATGGCACATGTATCCATATCGATGATACCATCTAATGGCAATACTTGCTTGATGGCAATAACATCGAATAATCATCGATGGCTAATCCCTAGCCTTACGCCATCATCATTCCATCGAGTGTTGGCGAGCGAGTTATGGCCATCCCCATTATTCAAGAACATAAACATTGCTATCCCCGAAATTCGTCAATTGCCATTACGTCGCCATCAATGGCATATGTGTCAATGTATTGATGGCACCATGTGATGGCAATAACATCGAAAATTCATCGGTGGCTGATCCCTAGCCTTAAAGCACCTGCGTCTTGTAAGTTCTCCTACGCTTCAAAGAGCAGAGCTTAAAGCAGCGCATTAAAAAGTTCTACTTCGGCCTTCAAGTACTAGGCGTATGTTGTGTCACATGGTAAATTTCAGTTTCGACAAAGAAAGTCGAGGACGATGTTTCAAACCTGTTAGTGCCTACGACGCAAAAGGAGGTTCGCATTTTCGTTCAATTCTACAACTTCTACGCTAATTTCATATATCATTTGACCTTACGGCACCATTGACGGGCTTACTGCGGAAGTCCTAGCCACATAAGGTTACGCTGACGCCTGGCTGTTTGAAAGCCTTTGAGACTCTCGAGTTACGGCTCATTTCCGCGCCGTGCGAGATCCTTCCGGAAGTTAGCTCGGACGTTAGGGATTGACATCGTGCTTCAACATTAGGGATTGCATGAGTCCTAATGCAATACCAAAGAGGGGGACTTTAGCCATTCTCTTATCGGGCGCGTAAGCCGAATCAACATGAGTGTATCACCACCTACCCTGCGTACGATTTAGAAGCTTTGGCCGTATGCGAATCAGTTCAGCCTTGGATGTCTTACCTTGAAGGTTGCTCTAAGTTTCTTGTCGTACCCTAAACCACGACACACTGCGACATCTGCTCAGGCAACCGAGCTAAAGGCGCAACAAGCTGCAAGCACGTTACCTGCGGGACTTGCAACCGTTTGTGGATTCGATGACACTTGCGTACCGCAAGGGAGCCTTGAACGAAGTTGACCCGTTAAATCGGAGACCAAACTTCGTACCTCAGGCCACAATTTCATTGCTTTGGGATGGTGAGGTTCTGTTAGACTCAGAATTACGACGGAAATCCCAACCGTGTTAGAAGACGCGCAGTAAAACTAATTGACTGTTAACGCGTTGCGGTTGAGGCATGAGTTCGTTCATCGCATTCGCGAGGGTTATTCCCAAGACTCGTTTGATGGGTATGAGGGTGAGTGGACGATAAACAACTAGATTGAAGCCAGAGCTTGGTACTTTTGGCGTCTCGATCACCTTTGTGCCATGCGCAACTCAAAGCTCCGACAGAGATTGATATATGAGATGCACGACAATTCGTTAGTTGGTCACATAGGAGTTGCTAGCACTCTTGCTAAATCGCTCGGCAGATTATGGTGGAAAAGAATCCGATACAAGATGTTTAAGATTTTGTTAGCGTTGCGTCGTGTGTTGACGAGCAAAACTTGAACCACAGATGGCCGCGACTCTTTACCCCTTACCTTTTCCACAAGACCGTGGCACACAGTTGGTCTCGACTACTTAACACACGTACATGTGAGCAATGGCTTTGACAGTGCGTCGATTGTGGTCGACCATCTGACTCAAATGGCCCATTTTCTGCCGTGTACAAAGAACGCAACAGCAGAGGAATGTGCTAATTAGTTCTTATAGGTAGTCTACCGATTACACGGACTACCTCGAGTATTGGTCAGTGATCGCGACCTGAAGTTCGTTAGTGGCTTCTCGCAGAGACTCCAGAAACGTCTTGGAAAGCGAGTAAGCGACTCAAGATGTCTTCCAGTCGAGACCCGGAGACGGATGGACTAATGGAGCGCGTCAAAATCACGTTTCAGCAACTTCTACGTTGTTTTTGTTGCTGCGCCGGATCAATCTAGACATATATGTTGCCTTAAGTTGAATTCAAGCACAATGCTACTCGTGCGCTTGGATTTGAACACACTTCCTTCGAGGCCAATTTTGGGCTCTCTCTTGAAGAGCCCCGTGACCTGTTGTTCAGCGTGCGACCTTCGGTTCCGGTTTCGCAAGATGCGTCAGAGCGGTTAAGCTTGCCATAAGAAGTACACGATGTGTTACGTTCAATGCTACAGCTACAAAAGGATGCGATGCAGGCTCGTTCGGAACCGCCAACAGCCCCGCACTTCGTTTGCGGAGACAATGTGACGGTGGCTACAAAGAATCGCTTCTTACGTGGACTAGCTAACATGAAGCTGCGTGATCGACAGCTTGGACCTTTTACAGTCGCAAAGCAGATTGGGAAACACAATTACAGATTAGGTTTGCCATCGACAATTCGCTTACACCCGGTGTTTCACTTCAACAATTTAAGACCACGTTCTATAGCTTCGCTGCAATTTGCTGTCCGAGAGATTGCTCTAGAGGCATATGACGAGGAATTCGACGTCGTTCACATCTCTACTATGTGCATTAAGTCGTTACATGTACGACGACGCAAATATTTGCTCTTCATGACGCATTTCACTGATGACGAACATTTTGTCACCGACTTAACGAAGTCCATCGTTCAATGGCTTTACAAGATTTCTTGGAGAAGCCCCAATAGCACAGGTCAAATTTTCCAAGACTCACGCATACCTTGACTCCATGCACGCTCACCCACCACATTCATAAGTTACAATAGCTGCTTTAGTAAAGGAGGTGTGCCTCACGGCTGGCCTCAATATCTGTCAAGAGAGGGAGGGTACAAGTGTGACGAGTACAATCATGCAACAATATATTGCATAATATTGTACACGTACTCGTTATACTAAATCTTATTCGTGCTTTTCCATCGGAAGAATGTACAACGTGGGTACGTCACTCCTGCAGTTTTGCTAAGGGTGTCGATGCGTATTGTGGCACCCGGTGTTTGCAAGGACGCACATCTAATCTAACTAGCTAGATGACGCGCCGAACGAGATTCCCAATGCCGACGAGCCGCGTCGCTAGTCAGTTTGCAACCGTGAGAGATCCCTCGCACATGGCACGAGGACCAAGCGAGAGCAATTGCAAGCTAGCTAGACTAGAGCTATTTAGGTCTAGTGCAGTGAGTGCACTAGAGGGAGGTGACAAAAGCCTTTTAATCATTTCTCTCTTCAATTACAATATGTTGTTAGACATTGACAATCAAACATCTTATAATCTCTCTCTCTCCATTTTCATTTCCACACGCTGTAGCAGAGCAAAAAGTAGAAAAGAGGAGACTTGCGTCTCAAGTTAGCTCTCAGAAGGCAAACTTCCACACAAGTCCCTCTCCGAGACAGAGTCACTCGGCGAACAGTGAGGTAAGTCACCGTGCGAGTTTAAACCCTCGTCGTTCGCACATCCCTCAAAAGTGAAGTCAAACCGTGAGCGTGCATACGGTCGGAAATCGAGTCAACCAAATTTCAATCAATCGAGCGTCTAGTTCTTACATGTCAACGACTGTTTCTGTGCTTCCTCTGTTGACGACGTCCCGCTACTCGGTTCACATGTGTCGCAACTTTTGTCGATGGAAGTTTTGATTTTGTGCCTTGCGCCTCAATCGCTAGTAATGTTTCATGATGACAAAAGGATGTGGCCAACCGCTCTATGTCATCCGTAAAGCAGCTATGCCACCATAATTTCTACATGTTGGGCGTGTCGACCGACTCCTTGCCTTTCAATTTAGAGCACTAGAAAACACGATGACCCTTCTTGTGACACTTGAAGCAAAGTCCCTCCTCATGGTATCGTTTACGCTATTGAGCAGTAAGAGCTCCAACGATGGCGTTGAAGTCAATTTGGCAAGTGCTTGGAGATGGTCGTCCTGTGCATCCATGATTGCCACGACCACGTCCTCAAACACAGCATTCACCACGCCGAAGTCGCTTGGAACCTTCAATGTTGGGGTTGTCAAGCTGACGTTGCTTTATAAGTCGATTGCCTCCTAGGTTGCAAGCTAGGGTCGGTGCATTCTTCATACGGCCATGATGAGGCGAAACCGTAACAAGGTCAGATAGGAAAATTTTCAACTCCACGAGCGGCATGATTTACCCCTTTTGATGAGAATCATAATACTAGGGTTGAGTCTGAAGCTGGAAATTCGCCTAGCCATTGATGAAGCGAACGCACTGAAATCAAATGTAAGAGGTTGTCGAGACCTCAAGAGAAAATCATTGAATTGTTGGGTGTAGCCGGCGATACTCCGCGAGCCTTGCGTAAGTTTAATCATGGTACTAATCGCGTCATCCCGGATGCTAGGCAAGAGGGACTTCTTGCGGATCTTTGTAGCCAGAGAGTCGAAGGTGTCTCGAATGGAACCCTCCAACTTAAGATTAAGAGACAAATTGTTCAGAGGTCTTGAAAACTGGGAAGTAATCCACACGACGGCGTTGTACGAATCAAGATTGATGCCCAACATGACAAAACGCTATGGCTGTATCTCCAACCAATCTTCATGCTTACGCGCGTCTTGTCTTGACTGGTAAGTGGCATTAATCGTTGCATTACGTTATGTCTTAGGCAGTGTCACGCTCAATCAAGCAAAGATGGTTGCATGGGCCGGAACTCCCATGCGTAAATTTGTAGGCATCTCAACACGCAATTGATTGACGTGACCCTTGAGTTAGATCCACACGGGGCTAGAGTCAACAGCCGTAAAACGGGAATGAAAGAAGTGTTGAATTGGTAGGGAAGTGTCTTGGTGTACGTAAATCTGCCGAGACAACACAACTACTTGAAAAGGCTGCTATTGAGCCCCGAAGCCAAATTGTAACTGTTGTGAGATCCCCATGGTGGGCACGATAATGGACACATCCGTACGTTGTACTCCGGGGGAATCTTGGCCCTACTATCTCGCCAATAGTGGATGTACTGCGGGAGTCCGTTGCTCGGGCAGTACGGGGGTATATATATGAGATATATCCCCAATGGGTACCGACTTTTAGGCGCGGTACTTGGTTACGGCGTACGGCTCCGGACACGGAGGTCCCGGGTTCGATTCCCAGTGATGGCACTTCCGTGTACCCCGTTGACAGGTTATGGGCCCTCCGCGTATGACGCGGGTTGCTAGGGTTTGGCCGGAGTTGATGGGATGGTGTCCATTAAGGGGAGTTTTGTGAGATCCCCGATGTGGGCACGATAATGGACACATCCGTACGTTGTACTCCGGGGGAGTCTTGGCCCTACTATCTCGCCAATAGTGGATGTACTGCGGGAGCCCGTTGCTCGGACAGTACGGGGGTATATATATGAGATATATCCCCATTGGGTACCGACTTTTAGGCACGGTACTTGGTTACGGCGTACGACTCCGGACACGGAGGTGCCGGGTTCGATCCCCGGTGATGGCATTTCCGTGTACCCCGTTGACAGGTTATGGGCCCTCAAGCTGCTAGTTGTTGGAGTCATTTGTCTTGACTGGAACCTAGAGCTTGCTTCTCGAAGAGTGGTAGACCTTTGTGGTGTCGCACGATACGTGAGGTGCGGCTAGCTCACAAAGTGGTTGGCTCTTGCTTGTGTTTGTAGCTTTACTTCGATACCCGGCTGGTAGCGACTTGTTTGTGTCGCTTGGAGCCGGCTTCAACCCCCGAACGCCGACTCGTGTGACGTGAAGATCGGCTTGCTTTTCTTTGTTATAGCTTGGCGCTTTCTGGAATTTTATTCGCTTCCGGAGCTTGTCACCCGCCAGTTTCTTTTCTCGTGAAAGCCGATAGTGGTCCGGCTGAATTTTTGGAAAGGCATCTTACCACAAGTGTACTAGCACTCCTGTACGACGTCACTTGACCGACCTTCTGAGACTCGTTTCTGATTGCCTTGGCTGTATAGACTCCGGGAGTACAATTGCGTCTTCGGTCAGCCCTTTGTCGTCTCCTTTTCTGAGCCGTGTTGCCCGCCTCTTCACCGGTACTTGGTGCTTTTTCTTGTTGGCATTATTCCTGATTTTCTGGTTCTCTTGCGAGCGCATCCGACGTACCTGATATGGACTCCGTGAAACTACCCAAGTTCAGTGGGGAGAGACGAGATTTTGACGTGTGGAAGAAACGTTTTCGTGCATTTGGCTTGATGCAAAAGTGGGCTCCGGCTTTGTCGTCGGATGGTGCCGCTTCCTCTCAACAACAAGTCGACATGTACTCCACATTGATTCTTGCGCTGCCGGAGGACGACCTTTCCATTATCGAGAATGTTAGCGAGGATGACAAGACCTGCGGCCACACTGCGTGGACTGCGTTAGTCAATCACTATGAGGACGATGGTATTTACCGGTGTACGGAACTATTGCAGGACTTGGAGACGCCGCAAGCGGACGGCGAGAGCGGCATTCAATATCTGAACCGGTTAGTTCGACTGCAACGACAGCTTGCCCGAGTTGGGGACGTCGTCCACGACCGGCGTATCATCATGTACTTGGTGAAGGGCCTGCGCAGCGAATACCACTCCATCACCGACACGTGGGACGTACACGACCTCAGCATGGATGCCGTCAAGCGTGATCTTCGTCAAAAGGGCATGCGCATCGAGAGTCGTGCGCAATCACATTCAACGGAGCCCCCAACGCCTACGGCTTTTGCAGCGTCTCATGATGACTCAACGACTGAACTTTTGAAGCGGCAAGTCTCCGAGCTCCAAGACCAACTGAAATCTCTTCAAGGAGCTGCGACTACTCGTCGTACCTCATATGGCAGAGGCGGAGCGAGATTTTTTCGTGGTGTTTGCTATGGCTGTGGTAAGAAGGGCCATCGCAGGTCCGAGTGCCCCGTCAACAACACCGGAGGTAACTCTGCGCAAATGGACTCCCCGGTTGCTTTTCCGGCGGTCATGGACGTGACAGCCACCCCTGCGAGGCCATTCTCCGAGGCTCGACACATGTTCGAGCGCGATGGGGAAACGTGGATGTGGTTGGCCGACAGCGGCGCCAGCCATCACATGACTAGTGTGCGCCGTGACTTCTGTGAGTATCGAGCGCTCACCGACCGGCTTTGGGTGAAGGGTATCAGCGCCCGCGCTGTTGGAGTGGGCTCGGTCCGAATCATTGTGAAGGCTGAAGATGGAGAGGAGATTCCTGCCACGCTAAAGAATGTGCTCCACGTTCCTGAGCTATCCCGTCGTGCGTCGTGGTCTTACCATCGACTTTTCAGCCTCACCCAAGCTCGGCGACAAGGTCATTCTGTGGTGTTAGCTGATCCCGTGGACCACCTTCGTCTTCATGCCGGTCATGGTGGTGGCGTGGTGGTTCCGTTGGAGCGCGCGCATTTATTGGTGTGGTTGCCGGCGCGGGTTGCTTCGTCGAGTCCTACCGCTTCGGTCGCCACTGCGCCATCGGAAAAACGGTTGTGGCATTCCCGACTCGGTCACCTTGGCGAGTCGCAATTGGACGGGCTCTTGGCCACTCAGGTGGAGGGCGTGGCGTTTTCTGCGTCGGAGAAGTTGGGCTTCTGTGAGACGTGTGCTGTGTGTAAGTCGCACGTCCGCCGTATCTCTCGTGAGCCGGCTCACCGGAACGTTGGTGTCTTTGAGGTCCTCGGCTTAGACTTCTGCGGTCCTATGAGTGTTCCATCCTTGGGAGGACGGCGGTACAGCTTGTGTACGGTTGATTTCCGGAGCCGTTTCATGCTGCATGATGCGGTCCGCTCCAAGGATGAGGCTCCCGCCTCGTTCCGTCGCATGTTGACTACCATCCGTTCTCTGGGGCACACGGTTCGTCGTCTTCGGGTGGACAATGACACGGTGTTCTTAGTGCTGCCTTCCGAAACCTCTTGGATGAGTTCAACATCGCCGTGGAGATCACTGCCCCTTACGCGCATTGGCAGCATGGCCGTATTGAGCGGCAGTGGGGGACGTTGGTCCCGATGGCGCAGTCAATGATCCGGCAAGCCGCGCTGCCTAAATCGTATTGGGCTTTAGCGATGGCCGCTGCGGTGCATGTCCGCAATCGTGTGCATAGTGGCGGAGCCGGCGGTGTACCTTTCACCTTGGCGACCGGTAGACGAGCTGATTTGAGCTCCATGCGGGTCTTCGGCTGTCCGGCCTATGTCCACGTTGACAAGTCTCAACGCCGCAAACTTGACGATCGCGCGTGGAAGGGTGTCTTTGTGGGCTATGCTTCCGAATCACCTGCGTGGTTGGTGTACAATCCTGCTACTCGTCGGGTGGTGAGCAGCCGCAACGTGGTGTTCGATGAGGCTGCAGTCCTCTCCATGGGGGAGAGCAATGCGGAGCAACGCAATGATGATGAAGAGGACAGCATCCCGCGCACCATGTGTAGCGAAGAACCGGATACACCTTCGGGGGAGTCGCCGCTACGGGAGTCGCGGCAGCATTCCGGGTCGACGGAAGAGGAACGGGACATGCATTCGGGGGAGACTCCACGTGCAAGGTATAATCTTCGATCCACTGTTGCACCACAGCAATGCGTACCCAGTCCAAGGTATAATCTCCGTTCAGCGGGCGCTTCGGGAGATGGATGGACTGCGGGAAGTGCCGCAGCTATTAAGTCAGCCAGCAGCCCGACCGTTCAAGAGCCGGTGTCATACAAGCAAGCGCTGAGGAGTCCCCAATCGGGGGAGTGGGAGGGAGCTATCAAGAGCGAGTACGACTCACTTGTATCTCGGAAAACCTGGACATTGGTCCCTTGTCCTGCCGGTCGCAAACTCGTAGATTCCAAGTGGGTGTTCAAGCTGAAGCGCGATGCCAATGGACAGATTGCAAGGTACAAAGCAAGACTTGTGGCTCGCGGGTTTACTCAGGAGAAGGGTGTGGACTACCACGAGACCTTCGCTCCCACAGTGAGGGTGATTTCTATTCGAACGTTGCTCGCGCTTGCTGCTTATAATGATTGGGAGGTGGAGCAGCTTGATGTGGTGACGGCATTTGTGGAGGCCGATATCGAGGAGGAAATCTACATGAGGCAGCCGGAAGGATTCCGTCACTTCGACATCAATGGAGAGGAGCGAGTGTGCTTGTTGAAGAAATCATTGTATGGCCTCAAGCAAGCTCCAAGGAACTGGAATAAGACCATCACAGCATGGCTAGAGGAGTATGGCTTTACCCAATCCAAGGTGGATCCCGGCATTTACGTCTTCATCAAGGAGGGTGAGCTTTATGTCTTGGCGTTGTACGTGGATGACAGCATCATCGTCGGACCAGCGGGTAGCTTCATCGTTGGGTTCAAGTCGGCTTTCGGCGAAAGGTTCAACGTGCAAGACCTCGGTCCAGTGTCTTGGTTACTTGGCATGACTGTCGAGCGTGATCGTGGCAGCCGCACCATCAGGATTGGACAACAGCAATACGTCTTAGATATGTTGGAGCGCTTCAACATGATGGGCTGCAAGCCAGTGGGCTCACCTATGGCAGTCGATGCTTTGAGCAATTGTGTGGAGACGTCGACATCAAGGTTGCCTCCCGGTCTAGTGCCGTACCAAAGCTTGATCGGCAGCTTTTTGTACGCTTCCGTAAGCACACGGCCCGACATCACCATGGCTGTTAGCCACCTTAGTAGGTACATGTCCGACCCCTCTCAGTCACATTGGGAGCAAGCCAAGAGGGTGCTTCGCTACCTCAAGGGGACCGCAGAGTCGGTGTTGATGTACGGTGGCGCACCCTCATCAAAGATGGTAGGATGGTCAGATTCTGACTACGCTAGTGATATTGGCGAGCGGCGCTCTCGCACGGGGTATGTGTTCATGCTCAACGGTGCAGCGGTGAGTTGGAAAAGCCAGCGGCGACAAACTGTGGCGTTGTCGACAGCGGAGGCAGAGTATATGGCGCTGACTGCGGCCACTCAGGAGGCGATGTTTTTGAAGCAACTACTCCACGAGTTTCACCAAGACTCCGGGTCTCCCATCACAATTCATGAGGACAATCAGAGTTGTATTGCACTCAGCAAGAATAGCATGACGACCGGACGCAGCAAGCACATGGACGTGAGGTACCACTTCTGTCGTGAGAAGGTGGAGAGCGGAGACATCGAGGTGCAATATTGTGCGACGGAGAACATGCTTGCTGATGTGCTTACCAAGCCATTAGTGAGTGCAAGACATAGCAAGTTGTGCAATGCCATCATGGGATTGCCTGCGTAGCAAGGGGGAGTGTTGCGAGACATGGTTTTGTGTGATAATCAAGTTGCTACACAGCAATGTTGGTCAAGTAGCATCGTGATAGTACGGCTGTGACTCAGCACTATAAGATGATAAGCCAATCAACAATAGAGAGGATTAGGTTGCTGATGGTGGCAAGTTGCTGAGCGTTAGATATCATCTAAAGGCTCAGAATATATGTTGGCGTGTGCTCACCACAAGGTGAGTGCGTGTCCTGTGATAGGCAAGTGCTAGGCACTTGCTGAGGGTGAGATGACATGCAGTGTCACTCACCGAGTGTAAGTATTCCTTATTGCCCCCTCAACTTTGATAGGTTATGGGCCCTCCGCGTATGACGCGGGCTTGTAGGGTTTGACCGGAGTTGATCGGAAGGTGTCCATTAAGGGGAGTGTTGTGAGATCCCCATGGTGGGCACGATAATGGACACATCCGTACGTTGTACTCCGGGGGAATCTTGGCCCTACTATCTCGCCAATAGTGGATGTACTGCGGGAGTCCGTTGCTCGGGCAGTACGGGGGTATATATATGAGATATATCCCCAATGGGTACCGACTTTTAGGCGCGGTACTTGGTTACGGCGTACGGCTCCGGACACGGAGGTCCCGGGTTCGATTCCCGGTGATGGCACTTCCGTGTAACCCTTCGATAGTAACAATTCGTACTTACGTTAAGTCTCTTTACAAGGCCCGGAACAGACGGAGTCATGGTAACCCATCAGTGTTAATCGTAGTCAGAGCGACGTAAGAACCATCAAGATGGTCGGTCGACATAGCGATAACAACTTGCTCGACCTTGGCTGGCGTACGGAGGTAGCGTTTGCATTCACGTAGTCACGTACGGGACGGGAACGGAAGCCGAATACGTGTACACGATATTTAATGTCCCTTATCTGCGGGTAGTGGCACTCGAATAGCAGCGCCACTCAACATGGTCAAATAGTCGGCCGTCAAAGTAAGGCCGATTTCCTCAAACAACTCACGAACGGTCGCATCGAGAGCTCTTTTCATTAGGCAAAACAATACCGGTAGGAAATGACGGTGTACCGGTGCGCGGTTCGCGTTGAAACACGAGCTTAATGTATGAGGCCTTGGTGCCTCCGACAAATAGTACGACCACAACGTAGTTACCGGGACCAACGACTGCCATGTCGAATCAAATAAGCAGCGTCAATCGAACAAAGCGACAATGAAATCTTGTGAATATTAAGACTCTCCGAAACTAGTGTGGTAGTTTGTCTCTCAAAGCTAAATGCTAGCACCAATCAGTTCTTGCTTGCTTATGGAAGTGCAGATGGAGATAGATGGAAAATGCATGGCTATTATATGATATTGCATGGTTAAATGTGCATGTCACCTCCCACCACTGCACGAGGCTTAAGTATGTCTAGCCTAACTAGCTCGCAAATGGCCTCGTGTGTCCTCGTGCCATGCGCTAGGGCTCTCGTAACGGTTTGATTTGACTATCGACGTAGCTTATTTGTCTCGGAAAATCAAACCAATTCGTCGTGTAGCGTGTTAGATTAGAATCACGTATTGTACGTACCGGGAGGTATTGTAAGAGTAAAAATGTACATTGCCCTCGAGCTAAACTGCAGTGGCAACGTAATTGCGGCACGTCCTTCCAATGGACAAGCACGAATCAAATTAATAACGGGTAAATTTATGTACAATGTCATGTAATGTAGTGTTACATGACAAAACTCATCACACATGGGTATACATATAGCGTTTGTTAATGCCGCGTTAGCGCATCTTTACACGAAGAGTTAAGGCAAGCACGACCGTTTAAAGTCCGAGTACGTTTTCCCGAGCCCGCCCGGGTATATTGCAGAACGCCGCCCGTAGAGGGTGCGGATGAGGGTTAACTTGCGGACCTCCGCTGTATTTTGCACACCTTCTTTAAAGTCGATCCATGACCATTATCCATTCCCTCTATATGATGGAGGCTGGCGGGCGTCTATTATTGAAATTGAAATTGTTTTACAACAAGCATCGGCGAATTGGACCGACTGATGCCTGACGGCCATTAATACTATGCCATCTAGGACACTTAGGAGAGCGATTGGGCCGGGTACTCTTCGATCAAGTATACCCATCGACACACCTATATGCAATGTGTGGCGAAATTCTTCGGAGGCTAGAACTGTAATCAACCACATTACTTGACACAGTCCCCCGCCTAAGTAGCAACAGAAATGATTTTGTAATCAAGGAATAAGATCAAAAAATAAATCAACTTGTCAAGAAATGCTAAATGAAAGCTGTTGCTCGACCTTCACGATGCACGGCCCGCTCCCACCGAACCGGGGTGCCGACCTGCCTAGGCCGATTGGCGTTCGAGAGGGTCGACGGGCCAGCCTAATCTAGCTCCCGCGTGACTCCGGTCTTGCCGGATAAAGGAGGAGAAAGGCCAGCGAAAAAAACCTCCTCACGCGGTTGCTCGTCGATCCGGCCGTTGCATCCCGTAAATCGCGCCCCAAGGTGGCGCCCGCCGGCGGCGCAGCGGCGGCGGCCCCGGAGGGGGGTGCGCTCGAAGGCCCGTCGGCATCCCCTCACCTCCCCGTGGTGGGCGCTGGAAACCCCGTAGCCGTTCCAAGCCTGGCACGGTAGGGGGCTAAGAGGGCCGACAGCTCGATCCGCGGGATCAGCAGCTGTCGGGAAAGCCCTATATATGGGCTTTTGTAAAAAATAATTGTTGTGCAATACCGGCGCCAAGATCTCCCGCTCGGCCCGTCCGATATGTTCTTTCGCGTACATATACTCTTGAATACAACCTTACTTTGAGGGGTGGGGCCTGTACTACGGCAGCGTTTGATGGCGAGGAAGGTACGGCCGGATCAGCGGTGGGAGGCGGGTGTTGGAGCTGGTGGTGGCCAGCCGGGAAGCAGCGCCAGGAAAGGGCGCTCGCTAGCCGTCGACCAACCCTGTGCCAGTCGAACCTTGCCGAGGGGTGAGGCAAGACATGGCACATGCCGGTGGCTAGTCGCAGACGGAGGAGCGGCTATATGAGGCGGCGGCGATCCTCAGGATCATCCGCCGCCGGAAAGCCCTGTACGGAGGGCTTTTTTCGGAAACTAAATAATGTCCTTACCCGGCGTCAAGCTAGTCGGGGAGGAGCACCAAGGTAGGGCGCTCACTAGCGAGCCGCTACGTCGTCCAGCGTCATCTCCCGGGGGGAGGAGTTAGCTGGGGCGGCAAGGAGGACGGTCGCGAAGGGAGGAGCGACACGAGAGGGTCGTCGCCGCCAGAAAACCCGCCACGGAGGGTTTTGTTTAATTCCGGGCGCCCGCGGCCCGCCGGATCCGGCTACGGTGACCTTCCCCCCCCCCCTCTTCGACACCCACTACCCCGACAGACATTCATAATCCTAGGATTCCTTGAGCGTGGGCCCGGGTGAGCGCGGAGGCCCCCGCTCAAGAACAGGCTGCTCGGTGGACGCGCGATCAGAGGGGGGAGGGTACGGCCGCAGGCCGGAAAACCGACAAGTACCCGGGTACCAGACAGAGGAAAAACCGGAGAAATGAGCGGGGAAAATTAAGGCGCGGAGGCAGGAGCGCTAGTTTTTTCTATGTCTGTGTGTCTCGGTCCCCCCCACTTGTCCTCGAGGTGACGGGGGACCTCGACAAGGAGGACCGTCGCGTCGGTGCACGCGGCAAGACCTTGGGACGGGGTTTACGGGATGGAGCGGCGGGATCGACGAGCGACCGCGCGAGGAGGGGTTTTTTGCCAGCCTTTCCCCTCCTACCTTCGGCAAGACCGAAGTCAGGCGGGAGCTAGATTAGGTTGGCCCGTCGTCCCTCCCGAACGCCGACCGGCCTAGGCCGGTCGGCACCCCGGTTCGGTGGGAGCGGGCCGTGCACCGTGAAGGTCGAGCAGCAGTTTAGTTTTGCATTTCTCGACAAGTGGATTTATTTTTAGATCTGTTTTTCTGGATTACAAAATTATTACGCTGTTACTGCTTAGGCGGGGGGACTGTGGCAATTACTGCGGTTGCTTACAGTTTTTTAACTCCCGAGGAACGTCGACACACATTGCAGATAGGTGTGTCAATAGGTGTACCTGGTCGAAGAGACCCGGGCCCAACTTGCTAATAAGTCATGTATGGCGAAGTAGAGTGGCCCGAGAGACAGCAGTCGGTCAAGTTTGCCGGCACATGTTGTAAACAATTTCAATTTCGCCCCAAGGTCGTAGCCGCTTCCCCCGTCTCGACTTTCCCTCCTAGTCGAGGTACCCCGTCACCTCGAGGGTAAATGGGGGGGACCGAGACAAAAAGAGCCAGCGCTCTTGCCTCCGCGCTGAAAATTTTCCACTGCCATTTCCCGGCTTTTTTGTACTACTACCCGAGTACATGTCTCGAAAATCAGTCAGCGATCGTACCTTCTACCCACCGTTTGCGCGTCCATCGAGCACCCTTGTTTCGAGTGCGAGCCTCCGCGCTTATCTAGGCTCGCACTCTCTAATGTTAGGAGTGCATAGCGATAGTGGGTAGCGGTGGGGTAGTGCACGGTCGCAATGGCCGTATCCAAAAAGGCCGCGGGTGTGCGAAAATTATATTCAAACCCTCCGTACCGGGTTTTTTAACGGCGGGTGATCCTGCGGATCACCCCGCCGCTAGATCTCGCCGCTCCTCCCGACGCGATAGTCCTCCTCGATGTTGTTGTCGTGCTGCCCCCTTTCGGCCGGCTCGACGTTAGTAGGCTGGTCAACGTCGAGCGAGCGCCGTACCCTAGCAATGCTTCCCGGCTTTCCGCCGATAGCTCCAACACCCTCAACCCACCGATGATCCGGCTGTACCCCCCTCTCCACCACATACTCTTGAAAATATAGCCCCCCCCCCCCTCCCCCCCCAAATGGGATGGTATCTCAATAGTATCTTGTTAAAAAAAACATATCGGACGGGCCGAGCGGCACATCTTGGCGATGGTAGCGTACATAACTTTTTTTCAAAAGCCCTATGTACGTGGCCTTTCCCGACATCTATGGATCCCGCGGATCGCAATGTCGGCCTTCTTTGCCCCCTACTATTGTGCCAAGCCTAGCACGGCTACGGGGTTTCTATCGCCCACCACGGGGAGGTCAAGGATGCCGACGGGCTTGCAATCGCACCTCCCTCCGGGGCCGCCGCCGCTGAGCCGCCGGCGGGAGCCGGCGCCTATTACTTTGGTGACATTTCGTCGCTTTCTTGGCATGGGTCATGCGGACTCTCGTTTATTGCGGTGTGACAGTTTTGTCCGCATGCAACATTTTGTTCCTCGATCTACTACTTATGTTCCCTTTCGACGGTGTTTGGGGGATGTGCGGCGAGAATTCATTTGCAACGTCTCTCCGGTGCTCTTCATGGTACTTTGGATTCCCGTCTTCGCGATGCTCTGCATGAGGGCAGTGCCGATGCTGTGACATGCCTCCCTGTTCCTCGGGCTTAAGCAAGTGGGGGTTTTTTCTTCCTGTTTCCCCTCTTGATTGGTGGTTTTGTAATCATGGTTACAAGAAGAACAAGATGAGCACGGACAGTCGTTTTGTCTCTGAAGCAATTTCAGGGGTCAAGTACTAGCTATCAGTACTATATATGTCTATCTAAGGGCACCGCACTGAGTGCGGTAAATACCGCACTAAGTGCGGTAGTGGCAAAAATACCCTTGACAGCCCGCTAGGTCTTTTTGGCTCATTTTTCGTCAAACAAGTCTTCTTTATACCCTTGTCCATGCCCTGTTTACCTGCGAAGTCGATCTGAGTAGTAGAGCCGCGGAGCGCTAGTGCGCATATGCCCACACCGAGTTCCGATCACACCATGGGACTCCCAGTTGGTATAAGTGTTAAGTGCCGTCTCACAGCCCTCCGGGCTCCTCTCCAAGCCCGTTGGAAGCGCACATATCCCGATGGAGACCCCGTGGAGGCTTGGCTAACGGGTGTGGTGACAGGGCAGTCCGTAGCGTGGGTTTCTGTAGCGCTATCGTACGAGGAGCGGGTTTTTGCGAGCGACGTACGCGTGCGCGGCAAGGACCTGCAAGTCCTAGCACAAGGTCCCGGCACCTCCTTGGCCCACGAGCCTGAAACAAGGCCTACAGTTGTTGAGGATCTCAACTTGGCCACTTTGAGGCGGGCGGAGGAGGATTCCGATGCTGAGAGTGACCCTGGCGCGGAGGACCCCTCAGCCGAGGAATACGGCCCGCCCCCTTCAGAATATCGCGGTTCGGCGGGATGGGCTGCCATCGGCGACGACATCAGCTTTACTTGCCCTACGGACGAGTCAAACTGCCAGCCTATCCGCAAGGGGGGCATGAAAACTGGCGTGCTACCGGAGCTAATGGATGTAGTGGGTTTCTTTATGTGTTTCTTTCCGATGGCGTACTTTCATGCAGCTTTAGACGCAATGAACGAGGCTGTAAGTGCTGAAGCAATGCGAGCATGCCCTTCTTTTGCTTCTGCTGAGTTATGCATATTTTTGGGGTTGCTTATGTTGATGAGCAAGTACCCCGACGTCACTCTTGAGGAGTTGTGGGATCGGGCAGATGGAGGCGAGGAGGTCTCTAGCACAACAAACGTGGTGTATGGCTTTGGAAAGATCATGTCGTGGACACGCTTTAGGCAATGGATAACTTACATGCGGTTTTCACAAATGCAGTGGGGAGCCGGCGTACTACACCAACGTATGCAATGAGTGGAAAAAACGTATCCTACCGTCACTTAAGACAGGAAAAAGATCCAAAGTACTACTAAAGTACTATTGAACCACATATCGGGGATGGGTCGGCAGTTTGAATGAGCTATACCGACCGTCTTCGCTCCGGGCCTGGCCTCCCGATGAGCGACGGACTGGTGGACACAGGGCCCGTTGAACAACATGCACCGTCCACCTCTCCCCAACCGAGCCTAGCTCACCAAGGTCAGTGGATCCGTAGCGACACCAGACGGTACACACAGCAAGGCGCAGCTTCCAGAGTTTTGAATTTTATTTCCTCGACAGCTCTCGCGCCACCCACTTTGAAATCCGAACATGTACCCACTCCAGTACTACGACGTGCCAAAAAACAACCATCGTTTACAAAAACCTCCCCCTCCCGGGGACGGCGCACCACACCGCGCCCCACCGAGCGTCCGGACGTTACCGTCCGCCGCCTACATCCTCCAAACCCAGGTCCCACCTTACCTGGTCGTGTGCCGCCAACACACGCAACCTACTCGAAAACCGAAAACAACCCAACGAAACTCAACCCCACTGATCGAACCCCACTCGACCACCATGTCCTCGACACCTGACCTTCTCCCCACTTACAAACAGGTGCTCCTTCGGCCTCGCCCGGCGCATGCGACCTCTGGAGACCTCTACAACCCCAGGACCCGCCTCGCAGGACACCCTCTCGCGCCTTTCATCACAGTGCCTCAACAAACCCCGGTAAGGTACCACTTGGGCACAGCCTTGGACCCCTCCCCTGGTCGAGGACTCCAGACACCTCTGGTCCAGGCGCCCCCCCGGTCAACTAACGACCTCGGGCCGGCCGACGACCTCCCTTCCCGTATGATCGACTCCTACCTCCTCACATGACAGTACTCCACCACCTCCCCCCACGTCGCCAGCTTCTGGCTACACGGTATGCTCCTCCCGGACCAAACCCTACCCAATGATGCAGTAACCTCGACGTGCTCGGTTGCCCGCCGCTGGCTTCTCGAATGCATCAACCGGATCGCAGACCTCCCTTTCCGGACAAGGAACTCGATTGGCCGGGAACTCGCCCACCTCTCGCGCTGGTCGGCGCGAACCACCAGAACCCCTCACCCCTCCTCCCGCCCGTGTCACGATGCCACCCCCCTGCCAACTGAACTTACATCGGGCTTTCAGGAGATCAGACTGGACATCCCCACCTCCTGCATCGCGACCGGTTTTCTATTTCAGCTCACTTCACAGCAACGTGAACTCCACTCGATCGGTCCGACACCACCCAACGCATCCCTCCCCCCCCCTCTCCTAACGAAACTGAAACAGCAGAAAATCCAGTTCCTTCGCGCAGCTTCGATTCCCCCAACCACAGCTCACCGGATTAAACTTCGCTCTCCCCTGTTCACTGACATATCCGGCCGAGAAGCGATCGCCCTTATACACGACCTCTTCACCTCGCACCTTTCGACCGAGCTCGCCCCCGCCGGCGTCTCACCCTCGACTACACCTATCAGCCAGATGGAAGACCTACCCGAATCGGTTCAATTCCTCCTCCAATTCGCGGATGCGATCCAGCCCGTGGACGACCCCACCCAGATCGAAAGTGACCCCTCCTCCCTGTGGATAAATATCCTCCACCTACACAATAACCCCAGCTTTTCACAATCCGGCCCTGTACCACTAAACCTATTTCCTACCTCCCTTCACGAACCAGTACCCCCCAGCCCCCATCTTCACAAAATTACAATCACACCCCCCCACGTCACTGGACACGTCCCGGGCTCCTCCTGGGCTCACACCTGCCTCACCACAGTCCTCGTCCAGTCCCGACAGACTCTCTCCCTACCCTGCCCCAACGCCGACGGCGTCATTCCCATCACACACTGGTTATACACACTACTTCACCAAACAGCACATGAATTCTCAGCTCACCACACCACCTCCTCCTCCACCCCACACACCCCTCTAGACCTCACCCACTACACCTCCCTTCAAAAATTCCCGGACGGCTCCTACTTCCGCTCCCATCCTTCACCCTCACCCATCATCAACACTAGCATCCAAATTTCACTCACCACAGACATGTACTGCATTCTCATCTCCACCAACGGCACAACCACTATCCCCCTCCGCCACACCTACATCCACAGAGGCTCACTCACCCAATCCTCCTGCACCCTCACCATCAACCCCCATCACTATTCCACCTTCGGCCGCGCCCGCCTCTCAGACCCCGCCTTCACTGCCACCCCTTCCCCCCCACCCCTCACTCTCACAAAACACAAAGTCCTCTTCCGCACCCCCCCCACCCTCCTCCTCCAGTGGGCTCACCACCCCCACTCCATTGACGTCTCCAGCCGCTGGCAAGCCGAGACAACCGACATCTCCATGATGGATGCTGAGGACGACACCCCCCTCGACCTCACCTCCCTCCCAGACATTCAGCTCTCCTCCACCTCACATGCCCCCACCCCTACCCAATCGAACTCGTACCACCCCCCTCACTCCACTCGACCCACTCCCCCCCCTCACCACATCACCCCCCCCACACTCCTCCCCCGCCCCCCCCCATCCCCCACACCACAACCCCCTCCGCCCTCCTCCCAACTATCACGGAGACCTCCACCGAACCCATGGACTCCTCCTCCTCCCCCCTCCTTCCCCTCAACCCCGCCCCCTCCCACACCAGCTCCGCCGCTCCCCATCCCTCTCCCCCCACTCACACCCTCCAACCCCCCACCCACCAGCCCTCCCCCTCGCCGCTTCCCCCCACTTGGCCCACATCCTACCGAGCAACCTCCCCCCACCCCAATCGCACCCCCACGGACCCCTCCCTCAAACCCGCACCCCCGGCCGGCATCACCAAACCCTCCCGCCCCTCCCGCAAGAAAGCCTCCCCGTCCCCCCCCCCGCGCGCCTCCCCACCCCCCCCCCCCACCCCGCACGACTTCAAGACACCCCCCTCCCCACCCACACCCGAACCCCACTCCGGTTCCACCCCTCGACCCCCACTGCTCCCTGGACCCCTCCCTGCTCCCCCTTCCTACCTCCTCCCCGGTAGGAGACGAATACAACCTCGACGAATACGAAGACCTCCAAGAGGAAGAACTAGACGAGGCCCGCCCACTCCCGGCTGCCACCCCTGCCTCCCCTGACTACAACAGCCCCCGCAAGTCACCCCCGGCCGACAAGGCCGAATATCATCATTAGTCCCCCACAGGCTACCCCCGAGGTTACACCCCACTCACAACCCCTCCCCCCTCAGCCCGATATCCGACTCCACACTGTAAACACCGCGGTACGACCACCTCTCCCGGCCCACTTCACCCCCCGCACCTGCTGCATTACTTTACACAACTACATGTTTGACCTCAACCTAGAATACGGCCTCCCCACACCCATCGGTTACCTAGACTCCTCTGCGGTCCTCTCCTTCCAATGGGAGCGTTACCATGACCTCTCCAACCTCTACTGCCTTGCTACAACAATATCAAAGCTCCACTCCACTCCCTCCGCTTCCTATACAGTTATCACTAACAACGAAGTCGACAACCACCACCACTACTCCCAATACCCCTGCCAATGGACCAACCTCTCTGACCGTGGCTCCCCCCCCCCCGCCTGGGCACGCCTAACCACTCACTCCTCGTCCTCACGTGGCAGAACTCCCACTTCGGCCTCCTACACCTCACTCACTCTTCCACCACCTTGATTGACTCTCTACACCACCCCCCCCACACCCAACCTCCTCGCCCGCTCTCTCCAACTCCTCTCTGACTGGAACTCCTCCACCCCCCCCTCCCGTCGGAATCCTACGCTCACTCAACCCGCCTCGCCAAAATGACTCCGGACGTCCTTGGTCGTGCGGAACCCACGCCCTCCTGCACACCTTGAAATTGAAATTGAAATTAAACACAACATGTGCCGGCAAACTTGACCGACTGCTGTCTCTCGGGCCTCTCTACCAAGCCATACAGGACTTATGAGCGAGTTTAGCCCGGGTCTCTTCGACCAGGTACACCTATCGACACACCTATCTGCAATGTGTGTCGACGTTCCTCGGGAGTTAAAAAACTGTAAGCAACCGCAGTAATTGCCATAGTCCCCCCGCCTAAGCAGTAACAGCGTCATAATTTTGTAATCAAGAAAAACAGATCTAAAAATAAATCCACTTGTCGAGAAATGCAAAACTAAACTGCTGCTCGACCTTCACGATGCTCGGCCCGCTCGCAACGAACCGGGGTGCCGACCGGCCGAGGCCGGTCGGCGTTCGGGAGGGACGACGGGCCAGTCTAATCTAGCTCCCGCGTGACTTCGGTCTTGCCGAAGATAGGAGGGGAAAGGCTGGCAAAAAACCCCTCCTCGCGTGGTCGCTCGTCGATCCCGCCGCCCCATCCCGTAAGCCCCGCCAAGGTCGCCGCCGCATCCGCCGACGCGACGGTCCTCCTTGTCGAGGTCCCCCGTCACCTCGAGGGCATGTGGGGGGGACCGAGACACATAGACATAGAAAAAATTGGCGCTCCTGCCTCTGCACCTGAATTTTCCCCGCTCATTTCCCCGATTTTTCCTCTGTCTGGTACCCGGGTACCTGTCAGGTAGTCCGGCCTGCGTCCGTACCCTCCCCCCTCTGATCGCGCGTCCACCTAGTAGACTTTGTTGAGGTTGGGGCCTCCGCGCTTACCCGGGCACCCCCGCAAGGGTCTCGTCTATCCGGTAGTGGGTATCGAGGAGGGGGGGGGGGGTCACGTCGCCGTAGCCGGTTCCGTCGGGCCGCGGGTGCACGGAAATTAGTCAAAACCCTCCGTACGGGGTTTTCCGGCGGCGCCGACCCGGAGGGTCGTCGTCGCCAGATCTTTTCGCTCCTTCCGTCGCGACATGCCTCCTTGCCGCCCAAGCCTACCCCTCCCCCCTCGGGAGTTGTATTTCGTCGGCGTGGCGGCTCGCTAGTGAGCGCCCTACCCTGGTGCTGCTCCCCAACTAGCTCGACGCCGGGTACGGACATTAGTTTAATTATCCAAAAAGCCCTCCGTACAGGGCTTTCCGGCGGCGGCTGATCCTGAGGATCGCCGCCGCCTCACATAGCCGCTCCTCCGCCTGCGACCTGCCACCGGCCTATGCCATGTCTTGCCTCCCCCCCTGAGAAGTGTCGACCGGCACAAGGATGGTCGGCGGCTAGCGAGCGCCCTTTCCTGGCGCTGCTTCCCGGCTGGCCACCACCAGCTCCAACACCCACCCCCCACCGCAGATCCGGCCGTACCCTCCTCGCAATCAGACGCTCCTGAAGTACAGATCCCACCCCCTCGAGGTAGGACTGTTCTTAGTAGTATTTGTACGCGAAAGAACATATCGGACGGTCCGAGCGGGAGACCTCGGTGCCGGTATTGCACAGAAATTATTTTTTTCAAAAGCCCTATGTACAGGGCTTTCCCGACAGCTGCGGATCCCGCGGATCGAGCTGTCGGCCCTCTTAGCCCCCTACCGTGCCAGGCTTGGCACGGCTACGGGGTTTCCAGCGCCCACCACGGGGAGGTGAGGGGATGCCGGCGGGCCTGCGAGCGTACCCCCCTCCGGGGCCGCCGCCGCTGCGCCGCCGGCGGGCGCCCCTGCACACCTACTTCATCACCACAGCCCCCCCGGACCTGCCGTACAACCCCCCCTCCTTCGACCCCCGGTCCTCGGTATACTCCTTACACACTCTCCTATGGAACCACACCTTCCGCTCCGCCCCCCTCCCACAGGGACGCCACCACCTTCTCGACGCCCTCCACCCCCCCACACCACCCTCCCCCCCTCAGCCCCCACCCACTCCCCTCCCCCCCCCCTCCCCTCCTCTCCTCCCCCCTCCCTTCCAACCACCGCCCGTCGAACGCCCCCCCGACGGCCCCCCCAGCACCACCCCCTCCCTCCCCTCCCCCATCCTCCCACACCACACACCCCAACCACTACACCTCATCACCCTCAACACCCGCGGCCTACACACCTCCATTATGGATGTTGAACACCTCTACACCTCGCACCGTCCGGACGTCCTCATCCTCACCGAAACCAACCACGACACCCACAAATCCCGCTGGCGCGTAGCCCTTCCCCAATACCACCTCAAAAGCTCCCGACCATGCTACTCACATGTGCCCCTACCCAACGCATGCGTTCTCTTCGCGGTCCGCAGAGCCTCATTCTAATCTGCCTCTGTCCTAACCCCGCCCCCCCACCTCATCCCCCATATCGCCGGACTAAAAATCGTTCCCCACTCAGGCACCCCTTACCTCCTTATAGGCACTTACATGCCCCAGCTCCACACCCCCCAACTGACCCGCCTATATGCAGAAGTTGCAGCATGGGGCCTCCGCCTAGCTGACGACCACCCGCAACACCGCACCTTCTGGGGAGGGGACTTCCAATCGACCACCACCACAGGTACATGACACCCTGCCCTCACCTCCCTACTCAAATCCCACCTCCAACCCCTCCACAACCCCATCCCTACCTTCCCCCGCAGCGGTGGCTGCCTTGACCACTGGCTCACCACGCCCCCTTCACCTCTCACCCTCCCACCTTCCTCTTGCTCGATATTCCCCTCCCCCTCCCACTTTACTGACCACTCTGCAATCCACCTCGTCATTCCCGCCCCTTTCTCCCTCATGGCACACCCCCCCCCTCCCCATACCCACCCCCACACACATAACACGACGCGCAAACTCAACTTTCGACTTCCTCTCACACCCGACCACATAAAAGCGTACCAATCCAGCACCCCCGACCTCATCAACCAAACGGTCGCCCTGGACGCAGAAATCCTCAACACGTCGCACACCTCGGCCTCCACCGACACCCTCGACACCCTTGCCTCACAATTCACTACACTCCTCTCCCAACACATGGACCACGCAGCCACAATTTGGCCTCTTCTCCCAGCCAAAAAACCCCGCCCACCCCAAGCGTCCCTTGACCCTACTTGGCTTACAAAGACAACACGCACTCACATACTCAAACTCCGCAAATGCAGTAAGAACAACGGCCCCCTCCCCTCCGCCCAAGCCCTCTTAAACACAACTGAATTTCTCTCCCCTATCGCCATCAAACAACAATGCCAAGCAGGTATACGCCAGCTCCTTCACGCCACCACCACAGATAAGCTTAAGAAAATAAAAACTCGAGCCAATACGGCCTACGACACATGTCCCAAACTCTCCCATCGCCGATTGAAAATTAAAAGCGGCCTCCTACCCCCCGCCGGCGCCGCCTCCACCCTCCATCGTATTACTCGACCAGATACAACCACCGCATCCTCTCCCTCCGCCGTCATTGAAGCGGTACACTCTCATTTCGCCAACGAACTCGGCCGCGCTACCCCCCACGAACTGCCCAACCCCCCGTGGGAACTCCCCGACAACCCCGACAACTTTACCATCGAACCCCGCGGTGACCCTTCCCTCACCCTCGCCGACATGATTACCCGAGACACTTTCGATAAAACGCTCAACTCCCTAGGCACAGGCAAAGCCCCCGGCCCCGACGGTATCCCCAACGAAATAATCAAATTCCTACCACCGGCGACCCGCTCCGCCCTCTTCTCTCTCCTCTCCCTCCTCGCCCACAAATCCTACACCCCTCCTGATTGGTGCCACAGCACAACATGCCTGCTACATAAAAAAGGCGACCCCTCCCTCCTCGATAACTACCGCCCTATCGCCCTCATGAATAACCTCCTCAAACTATGGACAGCACTAATCAAAGATGCAGGCTCGAAATACGCCGAAACCCACGGCAATCTCAGCGACCAACAGGACGGATTCCGACAACACCGCAGCATCCACGACGCCCTCTCCTCCCTCATTATGACGATGGAGGACGCGAAACTCCACAACAAAGACATCTACGTCATGTACGCGGATTTCAAAGGTGCCTTCAACGCCGCGGACCACCGCATCATGTTCAAACACATGCGTAAACTCGGTATGCCCCCCACCTTTGTCGACACATGCGAACACCTCTACGGGGTCTCAACCACAGATTATATTACACCACATGGCCCCACCCCTTCTATCGACATCAATCGCGGAACCCTCCAGGGAGACACCCTCTCCCCCTTTCTATTCACCCTCTTCCTTGAACCCTTCCTTCGCTGGCTCACGGTGGGAAGCCGGGGCCACCGCCCAGGCCCACCCGCCACTAACGTCGACCCCACAGAACCCGCAGCCACATACCCAGGACACGGCTTCGCTGACGACCTCAGCCTCGCCACGGGCCCGACCCCCAACATGACCATCCAGCTCATGAAACTCTCCCTCTTCAGCGCCTACACGGGCATGACCGTCGACATCCGCAAATGCTGCATCACCGGCGCCCTCTGGCGCACATGCAACGCCCTCACCCTCGCCAACACTACCCTCCTCGCATCCCGCCTGCAAACTCACTAACTCAGTTCATCTCCCTAAACTCCACCCCGGCCCCCATCCCCTCCATTGGCCCCAAGGACACATACCGAGTCCTAGGGGTAGAACTGAACACCTCCCTCAACTTCACCAAACACTGGCACGAACTCAAACGTACCACTGCATCCCTCATCACCACCCTTTCCACCTCCCCACTAACACAATCCCGCAGAATCAGGGTCATCCGTGGACTCCTCATCGGAAAGCATTTCATCCTTCAGCTCGGCCTCTTCACCGACTCCCAACTCGACACTCTAGAAGGACAAATCTGCCGCGCACTCCGCTCCGCCGTCTCCTCGGTACGTAATCTTCCCCGCACCGCCCTTCACCGCCCTACCTCAGACCTAGGATACGGCCTCCCCTCCCTCAAAGCCCACGCCGCACAACTCACAGTATGCCACCTACATAAAATCATGAACAACTCATGCTATAGAGGCCACATGCCCCGCGCACACATCCGCACCTTATCCACCACGTACTCCCACTGGCCCTCTGAATCCATCATGTCAACCTGTACCACCCCACCCACACTCAAGTGCTTAGTCAGAGTTCAGCGCGATGCGGGCACCCTATTCCACAACATCCCTCCACTCTCCCTCACCAACCCTATCGCCTCCACAATCCGCGCCCACTTCACCACTCAAGACAACGCCCTCCTCGCCTCACTCCGGGACAAAGCCACACACATCACCGACCCTCACACATATAAGCAAGCCTACTGCGATTTCTCTCCCCGAAAAACACACGCCTCCCTCCTCCCCCGCCTCACCCCCCTCTGGAAAAATAACATCACCACGTGGCCACAAGTCCTCCTCAGAGCCACCTCAGCCTCCTTCATCCCCAAATCCTGCAAATCCATCACCACACTCACGGGGTCCACCACCCCACTCTCAATTCCCATCCGCCTCCTCGCCGCAATCCTCACCGAACACCTCGATACTATCCACAACCGCCTCCCCCTCACTAACCCCACTCTCAAACAAGCATCCCCCACCACCACTATACACCCCTCATGGATTCCCCTCCTCTCCCCACACCTCCCTCGCTCACCCCCCACCCTCTCATCCGGCATCTACACCTCCCGCATCACTCACCCAACCCCCACCGCACCCACCACACACTTAGACACAGAATACCTCACCCCATCAGACCACCACTACCCCCCCTGCGACGTAACGCGTATCATTTCCAAACACAAGGACACAGAATACGGCCAAACGCAGTACATGGTTGAATGGGCCCCGGAACACCTCACGGAATGGGACATTCAGCTACAACTCGACGACGGCTTCCGCCTCATCTCCTCCACTCCCACATCGGTATGCCTCCCCACCCCCTCCCCCACCGCCTGCTCCATCTGCCATGACCCACTGCACACATAACCCACCTCCACCTGCTGCACATGCCTGCACTTTGCCATACATCCCCAATGCCGCCCAGCTCAGGGACCCGCCACATGGCAGTGCGAGTGGTGTGCCCGCGGCCAACAACACGACCTTTCCCGCCTCCACGAGGTCCAGTGGGCCCCATGTCTACAACTTCACGACACCATCAATGAGACCCCCTCCGGCCCCACCGCCCTCGCCGCATTCAACTCCGGTTATGTCCCCTCCACGACACCCATTCTGCCAGAACCATGACCCCCTCCATTGTCACACCCCCTAATCACATTCAACCACGTCCCCATCAACCCCGACCTCGACATGCTCCCTACCGGTAAATTCGCCATCCACGCACACTCATCACTCCACGACACAACAATACTATGCACCCCCGACGGCCGCGCGGTCACCACCCTCAACGGCCCCCGCGTCCGCCATCTCTACCAACTCTTTCGCCCCGACCTCTCGCAACATACGTTCGAAGAGGAGGTCTACCACCTCCTCACTCGCCTAGGTTCCCGCTCAGAAATCCACTCACCCACACCCACCACCACCACCCACAACAGATGGGCCACCAGAGAAGACCTCCTCACAGCACTCCGTCACACATTCCGCATCCGTACAGAACTATACTCCGACCCCCTCAATAAATCCCTTCACTCCCACACCTACCACTCCCTCTACCCCGAAGACTTAATCTTCTCATCTAGTGGCAGCAATGCCCCACACACATGGCAAGGCACCAACATCGCCAACCCAGAATACGACCACGAATGCATGCGACGCGCCATGGAACACGCGATCACCAGCGCACACCTCACAGCCCCTCACACACCCAGCGTAACCATCCTCATCCTCCCCCGATGGGAACACACACCTTACCGCCACTCCAAATACATCAACTTTCCATACACCCACCACCTTTACACCCTCCCCAACGACGCAAACACCTTCCTTCCCTGTGACCAACACACAGGCACTCCCATCCCTACCCCATTCGGCACACGCTGGATGGTCGACATCTACCTCGTCGCCAACCCCCTCGCACTCGCCACCCTACCGTCCCCCACAGCCATGACCGCACTCCATAACACTCTCGAATCTATCTACGATACTCACCTCCCCAACCCCGACATTACCGCCCCTCCTCCTCACCTCCTCGACACCTACTCACCCCACTCAGCAGGCATATACCACCTCCCCCCTGACCCGATTCATCCCATCACATACCCCCTCCCGGAACGCATGCTACTAACGTACCACCCCACCAGAGGCACTCTTGCTTGGAACTGGCAGGACTTTGTCTACACAGACGGCTCGAAAAAAGGAGGCTCGTCCCCCCTCGGAGCAGCAGCTACCCACCCCGCCTCGGACACCCGCATCAAAATTCTGGTGACCTCTACCCCTCCCTCGCACACAATAAATCGCGCTGAATTAGCTGGCATAGACACAGGCCTCCAACTTGGCCATACCCACCTCCTTACAGACAGTGCGTGCTCTCTCCGCCTCATACAAGGATACTTAAACTGCCCTTCAGCTTACACACACAACATCCACCGCGACACCCTCCTGTCCATCACACACACCCTTAAAACCCGTTGCGACGCAGGCATCCGTACACACCTCGGCAAAATCAAAGCACACAACCGCTCCCTAGGTAACAACCTCGCAGACACCCTCGCCAACCACGTAGCGGATGGTCACCCATCCGACACAACATACACCACAGGTTCAGACGTCCCGATAGGCCACTGGACATGGCCATACACCCTCATTCCACAAACCCTAGGGGACCCGTTACCCTACACATACACCAACCTCAAAGCCGACGCACACACCTACAGCACCAAACACTCACACATACCCCTCTCGCAAACAACCAAACACGGTGCCCTCCTCGCCCACGCCGCGGAGGACGGCGCCGATTTCTCTTTCCACAAAAAACACTCAACCCTCACAAATATCCAATTCACACACAAGCAAGAATTCATGTGGGGAGTTCACAACACCCACCTTCTTACTCATAACCCCACCCTGCGCTGCCCCCTATGTGGCCAATTCACTAGCAACGGCGACATGGCCGGTAACTGCCCCAACATGTCTGGCCTAAGACAGGACCGAAACAACAGCGCGCTACAACTCCTTCTCTCCCTCCTGGAGCGCCACAACGGAGGACGCTTGGAAACCATCACTGCAGAATTCGGTAACAAACCCATAAAATCATTTGCTTCCCCAACTCCTGCCCACACTCCACTTGACTGCCACCCACCTCACCCCACCCACATGCCCACCCGCCTTGTTGTTGCTGACGAAGGTCTCTCGCCCGATTCCCTCACCTCGTGTCCCGCCGTCCTCCCACCTGAGATTCTCCCCCCCGCGCTACGACGCTCCGCACACAAACCCGACTTCATCCGCATCCTCGAACCTCGATTCGTGGGTCACTCAAACGGTCGCCGACGTTACGCATCCATAAAAAAGATTCAGATAGGGGAATGGAAGTACTGCACAGACAATAACCTCTCCCACACGGCTAACCTCATACGTGCCAAATACACACCCCTTGCAAACGCCATCCGCAGCCACTGGCCAGGCACAGTGGTTGACATCCTTCCCATCGTCATGAGCCGCACAGGTACACCGCACTCCTCCACCATCACGAGTCTCACCTCCCTACTCACAGCCCGCACCGACCCTCCTGACAAACTCGTCTCCAAAGCACGCCTCGACACGTCTCGCATCCTTGCACGCCTCCATACGCATATTGTCCAATGGCTGCATCACCTCCTACTCATATACCGCATCAAGTCCCGCACGACCTCCCGCCGCGCCTCCGCACATTGCCCCTTCGCACGCCCCCGAATGCACACCGCCATCACCCCGCATGAGACCCTCCCCGGGGGGAGTAAAACCCCCGAACACCCTTGGAGAGGTTGGATATAGGTGGTTCACGGTCTAGCCCTGACTTGTAAGTTCCCTGTATGGCATAGTTGGGAGGGCCCAGAGATAGCAGCCGGCGCATACGGCTTTTTGGTGAAAAACCGGCGCATACGGTACATGTTGTAAACAATTTCAATTTCAATTATGCAATGAGTGGATTGAGGCTCTGAATGACCACTGGCTCAACAAATTTTCTCCCGGTAGCATTCTAACGATTGACGAGACAATGTTCTCTTGGGTGGGCGTGTGCATGGACCTCCACCTGACCTACCTTCCACGGAAGCCTCACCCATTGGGCTGGATGGTTAAGACTCTTTCGTGCGCGTTGACCGGAGTACTTATTCGCATGGAGCTAGTGATGAAGAAAGAGGCGATGGCTCAACTGAAGTACGTCGCTGCTTTTGGCGCTACCACAGCATGCTCGCTTCGTCTTACGGAGCCTTGGCGCCACTCGAAGAGAATCTTAGTGGGGGACTCTTGGTTCGGATCCCTCCGCGCAGTTACCGAGCGTATGAAGAAAGGAATATACGCAGTCATGGCCATCAAGACTGGCTCAGCAGGTTTTCCTAAAGCGGAGCTAAATGCCAAGATCCATACCGGACGTTTCACTTTCTTTGCCATGCAGCGTGTGGTGCAGCTCGGGACAGATCTTGTTGGGGCGGGCATGCGAGTCTTGGCAGCAGGTTGGATGGATAAGAAAGAGATGTTGGTTGCATGCTCTTGCCGGACTACCGATGTGGCGCCTCCTGCTGACCGCATTCGCAACAAGTACAAAGATGACGCCGTCCGCCGAATCAAATACACCATGGAGCAACGGGACTGCCATGCATTCTACCGACAACACTTCAATGCAATCGACATCTTCAATCGCTTGGCCTTGGGACCCGGCATTGTAGCTAGCTCATGGGTGACTAAAAATGGACGTCAAGCAGTGCTAAAGCGTTTTTTCATGTACACTTTGGCGTGCATTGAGACAAATGCTTTCAAGTGTTATACATCTTTTACTCAGGAACAAGACCTCAGCCGGCGCGCATGGAAAGTCAAGCTTGGCGATGCTTTGATCAAGTTCGGGAAGGATAAAATGCAGTCAACAGGCAACAAGGGCGCGAGCACCACCCCGCCAGCAAAGAAAAGTCGCACAAACAGAAGGAGTAGCGTCAAGTCTTCCAATTCAGTTACAAACGCCCAGGTCCATGACAGTTTGCTCGGCAAGCCTGGAAGTTCTGGACTGCTCAGCCCTATGGGTACCAAGCCAAACCCTCAAGCCTCCCCAAGGAACCCTAAACAAGCAAAAAGGCAAGCTTACCTTGTATGTGGCGCTCCTACTAGGTATGTTTGCAAACGTGTTGCTTGTGAGTGCCCTGTTTGCCCTAGCGGTGCGAACGGTAGGTCGTGCTTTGCTAGGCACGTTGCGTGGCACCTTGAGTGTGGGGGTTGGCAAGCCCGGATGCTATAGTTCGTAAGCGGGTAGTTTATGTCTGTACTACCGGAGCCGAGCCGCCACCTACATGTAACGTGTTGAGGCGTTGCTAGCTTGTAAGTTTGCACCTCCCACCGTTACACGACACTTTAAAGTCCATGGTTCTGTGTGTGCTTCACACGCGTCGACACGCCGTCGAAAAATTATCGACTGCCCCTTGCATGCGGTCGACTTGCTTTCCCGAAGTCGCCAGGCAATCTTTTTACACAAAACTCCAGCAACATAAACACACACATGTAGACGGTATGTCTGTGGTATTTTGGGCTTAGTAGTCCCCGGTTGTCGTCGTGTTGCACGTCTCTTTCATAGGTGCCTAGCCGAAAAGTAGAAATCCCGCCGATCGTCCATCATTGCTTGCCCGCTTTGCCGGCCCCTGAGCCCAAAAACAGGAGGTAGGAGGTCCAGTGCTTAGATTAATGGGTTTGCAATATTGTGTCGAATTTTGGGACCAAATATAGCACGTTTAGCAAGACAACCGCCCGGTCGACAAGTTACCGCACTCAGTGCGGTAAATGGTACAGTACAGGCCTCCGATAGAAAGCATATATGGTCAGATTGATGTAAATCTAGAGATTTGTAAACTTACTTACATATGTGACAGAACGCACACCTTAGCGGTAAAGCGTTCCTGTAAAAGCGGTGCGTCTTGCCTAGTCCTCGAGGTAACCCTCGAGGACTGAGGAAACGCCCAGCGCAACGCCCCAAGCCCTGCCCCCAACAACACTAGCTAGCGACAACCCTTAAGCCGGTGCAACCCCCGAGCACTGGCACTCTTTGCTTTGCGCTCGCCCATCTGGCTTGCGCAAATTGCAGTCTCGACTCTCGTAGTCGAGTAGGGTGTCAGTTTTACCTTTCGTCTCGGTGTGCTCCTAGCGTCACGAGACACTTCCCCCTTTGTTCATGTTACATCGCATTCCAACATGCCGCCTACTGATATTGCAGCTCGGCCCTACCGCGGCCCCGTCGCTATCCCGTCGCAGCAAGGCGTGACAGAACAAATTCAAGCAGCGTGCGCGGTTTCCGAGCGTAGACTGATTGAGCAGATCGAGGCAAATTATTTTGCCTTACTCGCCCATCTAAAACACCTCGCAGAACCGGCTACTTGTTTGAACATGCAGCAACCCATTCCCGCTGCCGCCACCATTGCGACAGAGGGTGGTTATACGGCGGCCCTTGCGCCGCCTATCGAGTTGCTGAACGACGACACCGAGCTTATCGAGCCCGAGTTCGTCGACTTTACCCGCCGTGGTGAGGTCAACCCCACCGGTCCGGAGCGCCCCTTGCGCACAGTCTGCGAGCCCAGCTTCAAGACGCCGACCGAAGACGCCACTAGCGCCTTGACCACCAACCTCTTGCAATCGCCCCTCAACGGTTGCTACGTGGTCTGTAGAACCCACGCCCACTCCATCGGCATAGGTTCTGATGCGCTACAGTCTAGACATGCTCTTCCTATAGAGCGCACCAAATTTATTTTGCGCCACCCGCGACAAGATAGTTTCACACGGCTGACACCGGCGGCCGACCCTCCACGTGCCGCATGTCCACAACCGCGTTCTAACGCACGCCCACCAGCCGCCCCCGACTTCGCGGAAGCTAACTCGCGTGACAATAATGCGGCACCACCTTTGCGGGCAAACCTACAAGACCGAGACGCTACAGTCTTACATACAGGGCGCTCAACCGGCACGTTTGACTGCACAAGGCGAAAATCGATCAGCGCCGCTACACCTTTACGGACCTGGCGCACAACTTGTGCGCCCTACCGCGCCATACAAGAACCGTCTACGCGGCTAAATCACCTACAGCCAGCTACGGCCACCTCATGTGGGACAACAGAGGGTGGTGATGCGGCGGCCCTTGCGCCACCTATCGAGTTGCCGAACGACGACACGACCGAGCCTATCGAGCCCGAGTTCGTCGACTTCCCCCACCGTGGTGAGATCAACCCCACCGGTCCGAAGCGCCTCGTGCGTACAGTCTGCGAGCCCAATTTAGAGGCGCCGACCGCAGACGCCGCTAACGCGGACCATGCGCCATCGCGCGTATCGCTAGACGGCAACGCCGAGCCTACCGAGCCTAAGTTCTTCAAGTCTACACCGCTCACGATTACCGTAATGGCTCCAAGGCCTCCAGCCGACAGTGCTTCGAAGCCTTGGCGAGCGAACGTACCGATGAGCGCCCCGACACCCCTACGGACCGGGCGCACGACTCGTGCGCCCTACCGCGCAGTACAAGTCCCGACTACGCTGATAAATCACCTACAACCGGTTACTACCACAATAGGTGGGTATCCGACCCCACCCGCGGCACGCCTCGAGTTTTTGGACGGCAGCACCAAGGTCGGCGACGCTACCCACGAGGGTTGGGTCAACACGTCTGAGCAAGTGAGCCCCTGCCTCAAAGGCAACGACTCCAAAGCCGCGACAGAGACGACGGACACAGCTACCATTCCAACGCGTTACGCCAGCCTTTTGTTCGACCCAAGACATGCCGAGGACGCTCTGCGCGGTGCGACGCCGCACCCGACTACTGTACAACTGCCACTGCCCGTTTCCGCCACCACGGCGGCACGCGGGCGGAAGCCGCCTACCGAAGGGCTATGCCACGACGACGCGCGTTCCAAGACCCCGTTGGACAATCAGAACCCCACGAGCTTTAACTTGACTAGCGAGCTGGACCCTCGCCAAGATCCGCCCGGGAGAAAGGAGGCTACGCCACACCCGCGACATCAAGTACACTGGCGACCGCAGCTGAAAGCCACACATACTACAACCAACCCGACTGCCAAGGCGACTTACAAGACCGCTAACACTATCGCTTTCCCCTCGCCACTTGTCGACGCGCCACATGCTGCCGGACACCAAGGTCACACAAGACTACGTCGAGCTACGCGCGCGGCCATGGCATTTCAGTTTGGTTTGCCGATCGGGGCGTCTATATATGCCACAGGCGGACAACTATAACACCGGCCGGTACCCAAGAAATAACAGCAGCCCAAGACCTACGCTGCCCACAGAACGGCACAGGCTGCCAGCGCGTCGTTTCTGACAACCCTCAGAGTTGCTACATCTGAGCTACCCAAGAGGCGTTACGAAGCTACGGGTCAGCTCGCGCCGCCAAAAACAGCGCCACCGGCCTCTTTACGCAAGCCGCGTAAGCTCCCGGTACAAGCGGTCGGGCTACGTCAGCAGCTACCCATCCCAGCTACCGTCCCCACACCGGCACGAGACGGCTTCACGAGACTGCCCACGGACCCAGTTACCATCGTCAGCGATATCGCCAAGACATCGCTACACGGTGTTTCGCCCCACAATCAACACCCGCGTTCAATCTCCCCGCGCGGTTTACGGAACGACCGCGTTCAGTGGCGCGCCGCTGTCTACTGCAAGTCACAGCGTTTCCACACGCGACAAGCACTCCCGTTGCTACAGCACCCGCGGTTACCGCGGCGCAGCAAGATGGCCGACCTACGCCATACCTACGGCTACGAGCTGGACGCATATGCCTACTTGCAAGCACAATCTTTCGGCAGAGCTGGTCGCCCGGCACATCCTCAGGCCACCCCAACCGTCCGTCGACAGCCGATTAGTGGCACCCACCTGCTACTCGCAGAGCCAACAAGCAATCAAGAATCACGTTCGCCAGTACGGGATCAAAGGGCCGCACACCAGCCCCGACTTGCTCGATCACGACCCGGCCCGACGCCTCACTACCAAGAACAACTTAAACTACATCAATATCGCACAGCCCACGTCCGGGCGCCGCGGCTCTGCCTCGTCGCATCGCCGCGCCCCCGCCTCCCCTTCCGCTGGCGGGGGTTTTCAGCCCGCCCGGTCGTTGCACTAACGTAGGCTGCACAAGCCTCTGGCTTTATATTATACTGGCAAAACGTGCCCTCGGGTAAATGGTCAGATTGATGTAAATCTAGAGATTTGCAAACTTACTTACATATGTGACAGAACGCACACCTTAGCGGTAAAGCGGTAAAGCGGTAAAAGCGGTGCGTATTGCCCAGTCCTCGAGGTAACCCTAGCCCTGCCCCCAGCAACACTAGCTAGCGACAACCCTTAAGCCGGTGCAACCCCCGAGCACTGGCACTCTCTGCTTTGCGCTCGCCCATCTGGCTCGCGCAACCCACCCACCCAACCCATAATTAGCGCTAATCTTCCCCCAGGCCTGGCTTGTGGTGGTCTTTTGGCCAATTTGTAAGCAAACTGACATCTTTGGCAAAACGTGCCCTCGGGTAAATCTATCAGTTTCAGTATCAGTACTGTATATCTATCAGTACTATATACTAGCTATAGTACTAGATATAATCCCCGAATCGTCGTCATGTGACGCTGCGTATTTCACGAATGATGTGCTCGTTTATGTGTGCTCGCTTGAAACGGTGACGATACACTGTTGTACATAGCGCGCAGAATAATCAATTTATCTACTCTGCAAATTTCGCCGCTCCTACGGGTTTGCAGACATAAGTACGTAGCGAAATACAATACGACTACATACATACGCGGGCGGAGCAACAAGAGTTGGTTAAGCCTGTATTCCAATTAGACGTGCGGTACACGGCTCGCGAGCCCTGTACCGAAAATATCAAAAATACAGGTATTCCAATTACGGTACACGGCTCGCGAGCCGTGTACCGGCCAAATAGGAACACGGCTTGGGCAAATAGGAACACGGCTTGAGGCTCAAGCCGTGTTCCTATTTGCCCGAGCCGTGTACCGGGAGGAGGTACACGGCTCGGGAAACTAGTACTTTATACAGTACATACCGCTTATCGCGTCGCGCGGGGCTCTTCCCCCCTGTAGCTGGAAATAATCGCTACGCAGTATCGCTTCGCAGTATCCCACCACCCACGGCCCCGCAACATCGCTAGCACAGTCCGCCCAATATCCCTCGGCGCAAACGTTCCGAAGAGGGGGCCGCGCAAGCCGGAAGTTGGCACTGGACCGAGGCGGAGAAACAAGTTGCGCTTGAGGCGTCCCTCTCCGCCTCGGAGCTGGGGCCCACGAAGAAGGAGGCGCCCGATGGCGGGCTGAAGGGGGTGGAGGTGCCTCTTTGCGAGCGTGCCGCAGTTCTTTTCAAGCAGCTCGCGCTCGGCCGCATGAGGTACCTCTTCGCAGGGGGCAAGGTAACAGCCGAACAAAGCGTGGAGCTGCGGTGCCACCCTTCGCGCTCGGTGCGAATATGGGAGAGGTGGCTGGACATCAAGGCGGAAGTTGCGGGCGTGATCTTTGAGGTACCCGCCCGCCTTGCCCACCTGCCCGACTTGTCACTACCCGACTCGCGAACTTTTGTATAGGGCTCTACCCCACCCGCTTTAGGTTGCTGGCGAGTTCTTGGACGGCGAAGGGAACCCCCTTTCTACTTTGGTCGGGAGCAAGTGGTCAACAGGTGGTCGGGAGGGCGTGACGGTAGCGGAGAGCGCTTGGGATGCACTTGGCCGGGCAAGTTCCCGGTACCAATCCGGCCCGCGGGAACGGAGACTACCTTCGAGGAGCGCGGGATAAAAAAGAACACGCTGCAGGACGGAGACGGCTCTAGTAGGAGGGAGTTCCGGCGAGTGGGCGCGTAGGCGATTTTCGCAAGCGTCTGATACAAAAATAGCGGTTGCTGTGAGGGGGTAGAGCTTGAGTGTACGCCACCGCAAAGACACAACAGGATCACCAAACTTAAGCTGTAAATATCTGTGTCGTTATACTTATGTTTGGGAAGCTGATGCAACACACACACACACGCGTGCGCGCAGAGGCGCATTTCTTCTACTTGTGCAGCTGCTGTTTTTCTTTATAAGTTTATGCTTCTACTTCAACATCTTTTATTGCTGCTGCTATTGTTGCTGTTGTTGATGCACACAGGCACACATGCGCGCGCGCGCACACACACACACACACACCTTGAGAGAAAGAGAGAGAGCCACACACACACAAGCACACATGCACAAATACACACACAGCGAGAGAGAGAAAAAGAGAGAGTTCCATGCACACACACACACACACACACACACACACACACACACACACACACCTTGAGAGAAAGAGAGAGAGCCACACACACACATACACACGTACACACACACACGCGTGTGTGCACAGACACACTTATGTTACTTGTGTAGCTAACGTTTTTATTTATTATTTTATGCTTCTACTCCAACATCTATTATTGCTGCTGCTGTTGTTGCTGTTGTTGATGCACACAGAGACATACGTACACACCCGCGCGCACACACACACATAGATACACACAAAGAGAGAGAGAGAGAGAGAGAGAGAGAGAGAGAGAGAGAGAGAGAGAGGGGCACACAGAGACATACACCCACCCCCCCCCACACACACGCAATCGGGCTCTCGCAAAAAACGGTTGCCTGACGAGCTGGCAATATGTAGGCGCGCTCGTGCACGGGCAAACGACTGTTTCGAATGCACAGTTCGCGCAGAAAGAATGGTTACATGTAAGCACAGCTAGACGGCAGTCTATTTCGGGTCCGACAGGTTACGCGGCTGTACGCCGGAAGACGCATCACGCATCCACTTATATATCTATGTGGGTCTGACCGTGTGACTGTACTATGTGTGCGGGAGAGTGCGTGCGCGTATGTGCTGTGACCTTATGCGTGCGTGTGTGTGTGTGATCGCGTGTGTGACCGGGTGCTTATGTATGCGCGCGTCTGTGTGTGTGTGTGTGTGTGTGGCCGTGCGTGTGTGTTTGCTTGCACCAGTACGCTGAGGTTGCGCTCCCGCCGGAGGGGTCCGTACCCATCACCACATCTGGCGCGGGCGGAACGGCATTCACGAGTGCCGCCAAGCCGAAAATCAAGGCCACGGCCCATACAAGCGTGATGCGCCTCGGATCCAGCATCGTGGTACGGGCGCGGGTGCGGTAAGGTGTTGGTGAGAGAGTGTGTGCGGGCGCGATGACTGCGCAGAAAAGGCCGTAGGATAATAAGCCCGATATAAAGTCCGTATGTACTGCGGTCCGAGCCGTGTACCGGCCTAATTGGAATACCAGAAAGCGCGAGGAACACGGCTCGTGTTTTTTTTGTCCCGCGAGCCGTGTACCGGCCGAGCCGTGTTCCTACGAGCCCTGTACCTTTTTTTAATTGGAATATAGGCTTTCGCCCGGCACTCCGCCCGATGCGCAATTCTTCATATCACTCCATCAAAACACACAAGTTGACGCTCCGCCCGCTACTATCTTCCCAACTCAGGGAGAAGAAGGCACAACGCTAGAGCTTAGACCACGGGGGTTTTTGTTGTAGACGACATACCGCACGATGCCCTGCCTATACGGCTTGGTCGCCTCCGGACCTGAGGCCACCGCCTCCACAAGCTCAGCGCCTCAGGCCGAGGCCTCAACCTCGACGCCGTCCTCTGGCACTCGAGGCATTGTACTGGCTGACTACGCCGCGCTGAAAGGGAACTTCCGTGAGGTTGGCGAGCAATGCATGTCTAAACTTGACGCAAACCATCCGGGCAAGGTTACGTTCGCTGTGAAGGACTACCTGCTGCTGTACCTACGACGCGAAGGTTTCATATTTGGTACTCAACCCCGACATCTTCGAAATAGCATCCACTCTCAGATACTCCCCTATCTTTTGGTCCTCCCCTATTTTTTCGAAGCAGACGTCCGTAATTATTTACCGCTTATTGGACCATAGTTTCGTGCGTAAGCTGTGCTGAATGAGTGATTGCATGAGACGGGCGCTGCTCTCACAGGCGTGATAGCGAGTGCGGACACTCCCAAAGCGGTTGCCGGGGGCGTGCTTCAGCAGATATCTGACCAGTTCGTGGCGTCGGGGCACAGCACGAAGGCAGCTCCGCAGCGAAAGGGTGCGCTACAGAGTGCGTTCGGCCCCAAAATTAAGCAGGCGGTGGAATATGGAAACGACAACCCTGAGCCGTTCGATAAGGTCGCCAAGGCGCAAGCCGAGACGGAGGTGGTACGGGACGTGGTGATCGAAAATATAGACAAGCTGCTACAGCGGGGGGAGAACCTCGAGGCCTTGGAGAAGAAGACCGACACGCTGGAATTCCAGGCGGCGAAGTTCCAGAAGCTGGGGAAGCAGGTGCACAACAAAATGTGGTGGCAGGAAAAGAAAGCCATAGCCATTTTCGCTGCTGTCTCCCTTGTCGTGCTTTTAGTTGTCGCTCTAATCATCACAGGAGCCCTAGGCCTCCTGACGCCTCAGCAGTGACGCATGTGCCGTTGTGAATGAAGCATAATATTTGCATTGATAACTATACAGGGCCTCATTCGACACAAACACAGCTGTTCTAACATCTGAGCACTCGCTCGCGAATCAAGGCCTCTGCATATCAACTGCATTCAAGAAAACACGAATAATCCATAGTAATGCATTACACGGTGCCGCTGTTGGCAAGCACTATCAATTTACAGGTAGCGTCTCGGATCCAAACCGCCCATCGGAGGAGAGCTCCCCACCTGCAGCAGCGCAGGGCGGAATGCTCGTGACACAGGATGTAGCAATCCCCCTTACGAGGCGACGTTGGTGAATAGCATGTTGTAGATGCTGAACTGCCCTCCTTCCTCTTCAGGCACCTCCTCTTTCATAGCCTGCCAGTCCGATAACTGCTCTTCCCAGGCCGCCTGGAGCACAGCATCGCGCTCAAGGTATTGCTCTCTCCAGTTCAAGCAGTCACGGATAAAATGGAGATAGGCGACGGCGTTACCCTTAGCTTTGCTAGTTGCGGAAGGTGCTTGAAGCCAAAGATGCCCCTATCCGGAATCATGTCTACCGGCCCCGCAGCACCCTCCTCAGAGATGGCCGCTGTCCAGTCTGCGAGCTCCCGCTCAATGACCCCAATCACTAGCTCGCCGCATCCCACAAGCGATCTCACCTGCATCGCCAAATGATACGAACTTAAGCCACACCTCACTTGAATGTAGCAAATCCTTAATGCACTTTCAGATCCCCAACCTTACCATACTGAACACCCAGCTGAACGATAAGTGCCCTTGTCACCCCCCCCCCCTCCCCCCCCAAAAAACAAGGGGGAAACCTTGATCCCGATTTCACGGTCGACACCGCCAGGAACATTGAGAGCCTTCCTAAGCGCATCTGCCTCGCGCATCTTCCTACCCAGATCTGCCTGGTTTGACAGCAGCTCCACAACGAAGATCATGCGACGGACAAGTGACTGTGGGGGTGCACGGCAAAAGGGTGCACCACAATAAACAGGTTAGAAAGACTTCAGATATGGCGGCCTAGCAGACGCGGGATGCTCTGCACATTAAGACGCACATCAGGCTACCAAACTTTATGCGAATGGTGTGGGTGACCGAGCTTTTTCTCCTACACCTGTAGGTCGGGTTTGAGGGCTGCAAGGTGCTTATTTGCCGCTTCTCTGCTTGGCAGTCTATTGAGCTGCAGTGCATCGGAAAAGAGCGCATCCAGCTTTCCCATCTCTCTGGGGACATTTGGCATCCGAATCTGCTGCTGCTGAACACCATTGAGCAACTTCTATGGTCAGCTCCAAGTCACTTGCGGAGATGACAGCTAAGAAACACACACACACACACACACACACACACACACACACACACACAGGACGGGGAGGGGGGAATGACAGGACACACAAGACGGGGGGGGGGGGGGGGGGGGGGGGGGGAGGGGGGGGTGAGAGAGAGAGCGAGAGAGAGAGAGAGAGAGAGAGAGAGAGAGAGAGGGGGGGGGGGGGGGGGAGGGAGGGAGAGAGAGGGAGAGAGGAAGGGAAGGAGGGGTTGGGAAGAGAGAGGGAGAGAAAGAACGCACAAAGCAACCTTTTTGGGCGATACGTGCACATCCACCCAGTCGACAAGCAAAGCCTTTGCGTCCTTGACCTTCAACTCTCTCGGTGTGTCTTCTTGGCCTGCCTTCTTACTGCCTGGCCCGTCTTTTATCTCAGCCCCCGTCTCTACAGCAATCTTTGAACTTACACCCTCACTTGCCTCATTCGCCTCCGTTTTTTCGCCCTTCGCCTCTGTCGTTGCGTCTTTGCCGTTTTCCACCGCTTCGTTGGACTCTACCGTCCCAGATTTACTGTCATTAACCCCCTCTTCGTCCTCCTCCTTGTAGGCGTCCCAGATATCCGGCTTCTCCTCCTCCAGTGTTCTAGCATACAGAAACATTGCCTGGGCATAACATGGCGTCGATAATGTGGTCACTAATGACAGAAATCCGGAAAGCTCGCATCATATCCGTTAGAAGGGTGACTACCGGATATGGGTAAGGGGAGTGGGAATGGCTTCGTACCTCCAGCGGATTCATGTTCCCGAGCCTGCTGTATGCCATGTGCTTTGCCGCCGCAGCTGGATCGAAAACCGACGGGCGCGGATCGTTACACGGTCCGTCGGTCGCTTGACGGAAGAGGGCGTACAGCATGAGTCTATGCGCGTCGTCGAGTCCGGTCTCCTCATGCAGTGGGGCACCCGCCAGCTTCGCCGCGGCGTGAAATTTGTCAGGGTATGGCAGTAGCGCTGCTAGCTTGGCACCGCTGGGTTTTTCTACCTCGGCAGCTATCGTCTCCGGCTCCTCGTGCTTGCCTTTGCCCGACTCAGCCATTTGCTCCTGCAGCTCGCTCTGAGCCTGTACCTCCAATAGCGTGCTCGCCTCGCCTGGTTTCCCTTCCAACTTTTCGGGCATGGGCTGCACGGCCAGATCTGCGGCCATGGCTCACTGTGTATTCACTATTCACTTCCCAGAGCTTGCGGTGTTACTATAACACAAGTCGGTGGCTATGAGTAGTATGGGACAGGGAACGCCAGCTCACCAGATGAGCGCTGTTGGTTCTGTGTTATTTCGTCCTGTCTTGCGAATCCGGTGCCAGCTTTTTTAGTCAAGCTATGGCTGCCACAATAAGAATCGATAGTCTTCCGGTGCTTTGGTCGCCGTCCCCTCACACCTTGATGTTGTAGCGATGGCCATGACCCATCACCCTCTGTGTTTTACAAATAAGGAATGATGCAATACATTACATCATATTAACAATCTGTCTTCGCAGCAATAGTTGACTAACGGTCGTTGACTGGTCATTTCAGGCTTGAGTATGCTGCTGCCCTGTTGCCTCCGTAGTACTGTAATTCCGTTGACCAATTGCAAAATATATATTATAATCCTTATTAAATTGGTTACAAGAAGAATAAGATGAGCACGGACAGGGAAAGTGGGAGGGGAAACAAAAGGGCAAGAGTGACAAGAGGATCACGGAATCCAAAGCACGGCAAAAGGAAAGCACTACATTGTGCACAAACCTAGCAGATTAAACTAAGGTAACTCCAAGGCCACGCCGAGAATGCAACACGTGGAGGCGACAAGCGGCGCCTCACGCACCGCTCGAGAAAGCACGGGGACGCTTGCGGCCCATGGCGCGGGTGAAGAGCGCCGTGGCAGGAGAAGGCATCCCGGCCGAAATTGTAATCCTTACATGAAAAAAGATTTACAAGAAAAAGCTGTGGACGAAACCACCAATCAAAAGGACCAAAAAAGGAGAAGGGGGGGGAACCCACACGCCTAAGCCCGAGGAACATGGAGGGATGCCACAACATCGACATTACCCTCATGCAAAGCATCGCGAAGATAGGAACCCAAAGTACCATAAAGAGTAGCAAAAAGACGTTGCAAGAATTTTCGCGGCACATCCCCAAACACCGTCGAAAGGGAACAAAATTATATCGACGAATAACAAAATGTTGTATGCGGACATAACTGTGAGACCGTAATGCATGAACGAGAGTCCGCAACACCCATGCCAGGGAAGCGAAGAACTACCACCAAAATAGCCAGGCGATCAACCAATTCATCCGTCATAGGCGCCAATAAGGGTCCGAATCAGAGATCGATTAATGATCATTAATCGATGCATCGGCGTTTTTTGCAATTAATCAATTATCGATCTTTAGGCACTAATTTTATCGGATGCATTGATCTTTAAAGCTTGACTTATCAAATGCATCAATATTTGAAGGCTTGACTTATCAGATGCGTCGATATTTTAAGGCTTGACTTATCACATGCACCAATCTTAAGTGCCTCGATTTATCATATGCTTAGATCTTTAGGCCGCGATTTAGCAGATGCACCGATCTTTAGTGACGCGATTTATTAGATGCGCCGATATTTTGGCCGGGGTTTATTAGACGCATCAATATTCATTTCTCGTTTCTACTGTTGATTCATTCTTGTATCCCGCGTGAGCTTAAATCGAACAATAATTACACCGCGCCATTTTGACCAGCCTCCGCGGCATGTACCTTTTCATGTGTTAAGAGCGTGGTACGGGTTTGTGACTTCCTTGTCACGTGCGTCTCTCACATTCTTTCTCACTGCATACGAGGACATGATACGATGTACATCATTAATAAACCGCACAGAATCCAAGGAAGTCTTGTGACCATCTCATATGTTGTTGATATGTGACCCACCCGCAGAGCCTCGAAAATCAAAAAGGCCACCTCCGCCGCTCCCAGTATTCGTTGTACTCTTCGCCGTTGCATCTCGGCAGCGCTACTTGGTCGTCATGGCGGCGCCCCATCCACCCCAGTGGATAATCTTACGGAAGAACATGAGGAAATCCGTGGCTAAGGCCGTGCCTCAAGCTCGATGTTGTGTGACAGTAAATTGGGCGAGTAAATTTGGCGGAGGACTTGGTAGAGTACGTAGACGCTTTCAACGACGACCCCGACGAGGCAGCGGAGCGCGAACCATGGAACATGTGATACGGGCCGAGTGAGTGGAAAAACAAGAAGACAACAAAGTTTGGTGGGGAAGTCAAGACACGGGTGAGGAGCTGGCAATTCAATTTGATGAGGTGAGCTCCCTATATAAGTGGTGTTACTGACGATATATTTTTTACATATCGATTTGCTTATTTTCTCGCTTGCCCGTATGGGTCTACTTCGATCTTGACTTGCGCGCTGTCCCTTATTCACCCCAGCAATATGCGACTTATGGATATTTGTAGATTTTTTCGTTACTCTCCGCCCACCTCAACAAGAACTGCTCATCTTATCGTTGTTGTTGGGCTAAAAGGGAAGTCGGAAAGCTTGCGAACTTCCAAGACCTTTCATACGGGAAGAAACGGGGGGTTAGGAACGTCGTGTAAGTTTACCCGCTCATTTTTTTGGTAGTTTAGTTCCCGCGCTTTGATTTCAATATATGCTTCAAGCGAACTTGAGCTGATATAGCGTCTCTGTGCTGATAATCGGAGGTTCTTGCCTTACCCTGAGTAATGCCCGAAGGATAAGAGGGGGGCTATAGCGATGATGCTCCCGCCCGTGACGTTGGAGCTGCACGAGACAACATACGTCCCGTTTGGTTCGACGGAGTACAGGTTTTCGGCGATTTTCTCGACCGCCACCATAATGGCGGTCGAGAACGCCCCGCTGGTCTACACGGCGAATAACCAGCCAATACCCTCGGAGGAGACGTGGTTCTATGGTGGTCGGTGGGCGCTTCTTCCGCCGTACTCGAACAAGGAGGTAAGAGGTACCCCCCGTCCTAACACCCCGACCGGCATACAACCGCTAGCGGCTAGTTGGCGTGATGCATCGTGCGGAGTATGTTGTCACCTTTGTGCTGAATTGGTACCTTTAAAAGTTCATTGAAGTTCGAGTCAATTCCATGCAGGCATACGTGAAACAATTGTTGAAAAACCTTGTGCTTCACGAGGAGATAAAGCGTTTTTTTCCGGAAGCCAATAAGGAGGGCATTTGCATCCTTGGTAATTCCCGAGTTGCAGTTCCTGCCAGAGCGCTCCGGCTACAAGCGAGAGCACCCGAAGCTTACTTGCAACAGAACAAGGTCGGTTCCCTTTACCTTTAGAACAAAAAACAGTTGTTGTTGCTTGTGTTTTGCGATTGTTATTCTTGTTTGTATAATGTTGTTACTATAGTTTTGGCCATCATAAGCAGGTCGGTGCCATGATACCCTTTATCTATTAGAAAGATAGTTGCTATTGCATGGGGTTTGTGATTGTGATTTTGTTTATTGTATGATGTTGTTTTATTATAGTTTGGATGTCAATACATCACACCTTTTATATGATCTGATACATAGGCATTCACGGCGCCCGGGATGCTGCTGCGCGCGAGGAGCGAGCCCTAGCGCGTAGGCTAGGGGCACGAGGCAATGCCTGTCATGAGGCGCCTCGCGCGGGGACCGGGCAGGATGTGGGTGCTACGTCGTTGCCTTGGAGGGTGGGGGGAGCTACGCAACGGAGCCGCCGGTTGAGGATACAGTAATCTTCTCCTGCGATTCTCCAGGTGAGTTAAAGGAAGAGGATGACATAGTGGTTGGGCCGGTGGGGTCAGAACCTGCAGCACGGGCACTGGCGGGCAGGGCGGGAAAGGAGCCAATGCATGTAGACGGAGGCGGGTCGTGTCTGGTGGGCGCGCCGCATGTTGGGGCAGGTACCGTGCAGCATGTCGCCCCGGCAAATAATGGGGGGATGCCCATTGCTGAAGTGCGTACAACATCGAGGGTGCATGCGCAGCGGCGCAATAAGCCTCCCTCGGCAATGTCAGATGGGGCGCGGATACCGCACGCTCTAGGGCGGGGAGCGGAGGTAGATGAACGTATTAAGGCGGCACTTAAACGTTATAGAGAGGATCCAAATCGTATGGCGCAAAACAAAGCTAGGCGATTGGAGGACTTGAAAACTCGCGGCGCTAGATTAGCAAAACTGGTTACAGATGACCTTGCCAAGTGAACATGTTATGGCGTCATTAGCAACATTTAACATGTAATAATATTTCGATCAGACACGACATCAATCTTTTTGTGCAATGACCGCCAATGCATACGGGGCATTGAGCATTTGTACATACATCCCGCATCGGCCCACTCCATGATTGTAGATGACACGCACCATCATCATTCACATGATAGGCATCGCGCGATTTAAATGCAAGGGTATGAGGTCGCGACTCTAGGCATGGCGAGCACACATGCTTAAAGTGTAAAGTTGTAAAAGAAACACATGATCATCACCTCTCCGGTTACTACCGCATTGCATTGTTTGATGTAAGGGTTAAAACGCACATGCAACAAGCAATTGCATTTGTAGCATTGACAAAACAGTTTTGCGATTGTAAATTAAATTGAAGTGTGTGATTTACAGAGTCGGTAATGGTCATTCCCCTTGGTGTCTGGTGAGACGCGGTCGTCTTCGGGCAGCAACGCTTTCTCCGCGATAAGACCTCGGCGAAGGTTTTCATCGTGGTCTGCCGGTAGGTTGTCGAAGTAGTCATTACACCCCTGAATCATGGCTGCATTCCTTGCAGCACATGCCTTGCTGCGACCATCTCTTAGCTGACGGGGCGCCCTATAGTTCTGAGGGTGACCCTTTTCAGCAACGAGATCTTGATAGGTCGGCGCCCGCCGGCGGCGCAGCGGCGGCGGCCCCGGAGGGGGGTGCGTTCGCAGGCCCGTCGGCACCTACCTCTACCTCTACGCGGTGGGCGCTGGTAACCATGTAGCCGTGCCAGGCCTGGCACGGTAGGGGGCCGAACGACGTACCGACAGCTGCGATCCGCGGGATCAACAGCTGTCGGGAAGCCCGGTACGGAGGGTTTTGGAAAAACATAATATCCGTACACCATCACATGGATCTCCCGCTCGGCCTGTCCGATATGTTCTTTCAGCGACTAAATACTCACAGATACTCTCCCGCCCTGACGGGTACGAGGACTGCGGAATGTTTGTTGGCAAGGAAGGGTACGGACGGATCAGCGGTGGGACGAGGGTGTTGGAGCTGGCGGCGGACATCTGGGAAGCAGCGCTAGGGCACGGCGCTCGCTAGCAGCCGCCAACCTTGCGAAACCTTTTGGTCTCCCTTGGGGGAGAGGCCCGAAGATACGCCGGACGGAGGCGGGTCGCAGCCGGAGGAGCGGCACGGTCAGGCGGCGGAGGTCGGGAGGATCATCCGCCGCCGGAAAAACCCGGTACGGGGGGGTTTCGGTTAAATATTCCCGTACCCACCATCTTTTGAGGATAGCCGATCCATGGGCACTCTCCGTTCCCCTCCCTCAGTCGGTACCCGGTTATCGACAGGCTGTCTCAGGCAGTGTGCCCCGGGTTATCGCAACGGCACACTGCTCGTATAGGCGGCCCCCTAACGACGTAAATCACCGGGGGAGGGTGCGGCCAGCACAGCGCGATCAGATGGGTGGTGGAAACAGACGGCAAACGGACAGGGGACAGGAGACATCTGGCTCGGAGGCGGGAGAGCCAGCCGGACACCGTTTGCAGCCTAGCTATTTTCTCCTCCCAGCCCCCGCAGGAGGGGAGAAGGCTAGACTAGGTAGAGAGTCGCGCCGAGAAGAGCGACTACTATCTCCGATATCTCGGACGGGGACGAGCACGGATCGAGACGAGTCCGACGACGACCTGAGCGAGGGGGTTTTCCACTTGCCTTTCCCCCTACCTCCGGCACGACCGGAGTCGCACAGGAGCCGAGGTCAGGCAGGTTCGACTCGACCAGCTCATGCTGACCTGCCTTGCTGATCAGCGACCCCGCCGCGGCTAGAGCAGGCCGCGTATCGTGGAGAATAGCGACATCTTATATTTCATACTGTTTCCAAAGAAAAACACGTATAGATCAAAAAATCACAAAATACCTGGGTACGGGTATGTTTTAGACGGTATCGTTACTGCCATTGGAGAGGTTGGGATCAGTGGTTCACGGTCTACTCCCGCTTATAAGTCTAGTTAGGCATAGTACAGGGGGGGCCCACAGACAGCAGCCGATTTATACTGGTATTGTTGTAAAAAAATTAATTTCTTGATAGGTCCGCACTTTGCACATGACTTGTTCTGCCAAGTTCCTCCACATGCATGTCACTGCGTTTCAAGGCGACGTGGCGCGTCTTTTGGTGGATCTCCTCTACACCTTGGCTGCAAAACTTGTCCAGGGAGCCATGCATCTCAATCAGCTCGTGACAGTGGCACTGCATGATATGCATGTACACTATCACGTGTTCAGGGCCGCATCGCATCAAGTAGGCTGACATAAACATCTCGGCATACTTCTTCACCTCCGCGGCATGGGCGTCCCGCGACGGCTGATCGTCCTCGCAGCCACTCCCAATCAAGTGATTCCAATAGGAGAACGTGCGCCACAGGTGCTTCGACCATTGGCACAACGCACTGCCTTGGTCCTCGAACACTTGGTTCATGAGCTCCTCGTGGAAGTCATCCATCACGGTCGAGGAGATCTCCCCTGGCCATGACTCCGCTGACAAAGACGATCCGCCCTTGGACCCTGCGCGCCGCTGGCCAGGCTGAATCCCAGCATTGAGCTTGATTTTCATCTCGTCCTCAACCCAAAGCACTGCATGTACAAAGACAAATTATGTCGTCAAAAAGACTATTTATCATAATTAGATAATGCGCTCTATAGGTATTGATATAAAACCATGAACGAAATGTAACCAACTAACGACATGTCTCACCTCATCCAACTGCTCAGCCACAATGTTTTGAGTCACCGTCCACTTGAAAAGCTGAGGAACGATGCGCAACCTGCAGTGCAAAATGTCGAACACGTAGTGCAGGATCGGCAGGTCAAGCATGGGCCTTAACATGGTGCCGAAATGCTGTTGATTGACCTTAGTTCTCCTCGCGACGCCGTAGTCGTCGGGCCCGGGTTTGGCCTTCCGGGGTAGGGGCAGCCCGTTGAGCTATTTGTGGTCAAGTCCTATGGACTTGCTGCATCCCGGACAGACGTAAGATGCGCAGCCCTCACCATCAGCACATCCGGAGGCGCTAGAAGTCTGCTTGTCGGTGCTTTGCTCCAAGGGGGTGTGAGCTAGATGGATTTGTTCTGCCTTCGTTCTTGGTTCCATGTGGTCCACCGTCTCTTACCCCACAGTCTCATAGCGCTCGGAAGATTTTAAATGCAGAAGAGCCTTCATTATCTTATAGTAGATGCATGGAAAGCTGCTAGAGCATCCATTAAGCCCTATGATAATGTTCAAGAACTTCAAGTCGCCCGTCGGGGATGAACACAAGATAGTACTTTTATCATATACAATAAAAAACGTTAACTAAGACGAAGTGACACGGGCATTCATTAGAAAGCTTAATCTCAGCTACACAACGATCGAACAACAAGATGAATTATTTGCATCTAATACGAAATAGGCATTTAAAAATGCATAAAAAACGACTGAAAACACACATTAACGGACAAATTCAAATAAAAAATGACAATTTAAAGACATGCAAGAGAACGTCATAATGTCATTATTCCACCACAACTAACACGGAATGACATGGGCATTCCTTATAGAAAGTTCAATCTCACCTGCACAACGATCGAACAGCAAGATGAATTATTTGCATCTAATGCGAAACATACAGTTGATAATGCATATAATAAATCGACAGCAAACACACGTTAACGGGCAAATTCGAATAAACTGACAATTTAGAAACATGCAAGAGAACGTCATAATGTCATTATTTCCACCACAACTAACACGGAATGACACGGGCATTCCTTACAAAGTTTAATCTCGGCTACACGACGATCGAACATCAAGATGAATCATTTGCATATAATGCGAAATGGGCATTTAACAATGCATAAAAAAATCGACGGCAAACACACATTAACAGACAAATTCAAATAATTTCAGACAATTTAGAAACATGCAAGAGAACGTCATAATGTCATTATTTCCACCATAACTAACACAAAATGACACGGGCATTCCTTAGAAAATGTAATCTCAGCTACACGACGATCGACAAACAGCAAGATGAATTATTTGCATCTAATGCGAAACATACATTTGATAATGCATATAATAAATCGACTGCAAACACACGTTAACAAACAACATAAGCCAGCTTACCTCCAAAAGTCACTTTAAACGTGTACTTCACGCCATCTACCTCTAGTCCTTCCTCAGACAACAGCCACGAAACCACAACCGCCAGCTGCGGTACCTTCTCATGGATCTCCTTGTACTTGTCGTCCCCCAAGAAAAACCCCAAAATAGTGCAGTTCTCGACGCTGTTGACTCCGCACCGATACAAAATCTCGTCCACAGCGGCGCCCGCACCCCCACCAGAGTTGTTGTAGATTGTCTTCAAGATGAGGGATGTCCCCTGCACTTTGTTCTTTTTGAAGATGCCACATGCGTCCCCGAGAAGCTCAACTTGCACATGGTTATCGGTCCCAGAAAAAATGAAGTCCCGCGCGTTCTCAACTAGCCAGTGAATACGCGACGTTAATAGAACTTTCGCGTCACGCATGGCGGCTTAGAGATTCCTTCTTCTACGCCAAGGCATGCCATTAGGCCCTCCACCCGCCCTGCGATGAGTCTTAGGGAGCCAAGCTTAGGGAAGCATGTGCCGTACGGCAGCCTTGCTCTCACCAACCGTTGGTCCTCATGAACACAACTATGGAGGTTCACAGCCTTTTGGTAGCCTCGAGTGCTCATGTCCGCGTGAATTAACACTTCGGCAGAAACGTCGTCGTAGTGGCTAGAAATGATATCAACGATGCCCTCCTCAATCTTGCGCATGACACTCCCCCTTAGCATATCGTCCAGGTCCAGGTTATAAACGTGTTTGCGCAAAAACGCCCCGATGACCTTAGTAGGGTACGCCGCCTTGCTAGGGTTAGCGGGCTCCTCCCTACCCCCTTCGCCTATGGCCTTGCTGCAATTCAAACCAATCGGGGCCAAAATGTTCCGTGAAGTACTCCGTCAATTTGTTGACGTCCGTGGCCAACGTCCAGCGGCTCGGGTTGTCGTAGTTGATCCTCCGCCGAAGGACGCGCGATGATGACTGTAGGGCCCTATGAGCAGCGTCTAGCTGTCCGCGGAGGGATTCAACCGTCTCCGCCAACTGATCAGCCCGGTAATTGGCTGCCTTGGCTGCTTCTGTAATTGCGGCGAGCCGCTACTTGTGGGACTTCTGCACTTCCTTCAAGTAGTGCCGCTGACCAGGGAGCGACGCCTTGAAACGTCCCCGCTCGAGTTTAAGGTCCACAACCTCTTCCTCAAGTCGGCGCCCGCCGGCGGCGCAGCGGCGGCGGCCCCGGAGGGGGGTGCGCTCGCAGGCCCGTCGGCATCCCCTCACCTCCCCGTGGTGGGCGCTGGAAACCCCGTAGCCGTGCCAGGCCTGGCACGGTAGGGGGCTAAGAGGGCCGACAGCTCGATCCGTGGGATCAGCAGCTGTCGGGAAAGCCATGTACAGAGGGCTTTTGAAAAAATAATTTCTGTGCACTACCGGCGCCAAGATCTCCCGCTCGGCCCGTCCGATATGTTCTTTCGCGCACAGATACTCCTAGATACATCCTTACTTTTAGGAGTGGGGCATGTACTACGGCAGCGTTTGATGGCGAGGAGGGTACGGCCGGATCAGCGGTGGGAGGCGGGTGTTGGAGCTGGTGGTGGCCAGCCGGGAAGCAGCGCCAGGAAAGGGCGCTCGCTAGCTGTCGACCAGCCCTGTGCCGGTCGAAGCTTGCCGAGGGGTGAGGCAAGACATGGCACAGGACGGTGGCTAGTCGCAGACGGAGGAGCGGCTACAGGAGGCGGCGGCGATCCTCATGATCAGCCGCCGCCGGAAAGCCCTGTACGGAGGGCTTTTTTGGATACTAAAAATAATGTCCGTACCCGGCGTCGAGCTAGTTGGGGAGCAGCACAAGGGTAGGGCGCTCACTAGCGCGTCGCTACGCCGTCCAGCGTCATCTCCCGGGGGGAGGAGTCAGTTGGACCGGCAAGGAGGACAGTCGCGATGGGAGGAGCGACACGATTTGGCGGCGACGACCCTTTGGGTCGGCGCCGCCGGAAAACCCGGCACGGAGGGTTTTTGCTTAATTCCGGGCGCCCGCGGCCCGCCGGATCCGGCTACGGTGACCTGCCCCCCCCCTCTTCGACACCCACTACCCCGACAGACCTTCATACTCATATGGGTCCTTGAGCGTGGGCCCGGGTGAGCGCGGAGGCCCCCGCTCAAGAAAAGGCTGCTCGGTGGACGCGCGATCAGAGGGGGAGGGTACGGCCGCAGGCCGGAAAACCGACAGGTACCCGGGTACCAGGCAGAGAAAAAACCGGGGAAATGAGCGGGGAAAATTCAGGCGCGGAGGCAGGAGCGCTAGTTTTTTCCATGTCTGTGTGTCTCGGTCCCCCCCACCTGTCCTCGAGGTGATGGGGGACCTCGACACGGAGGACCGCCGCGTCGGTGGACGCGGCAAGACCTTGGGGCGGGGTTTACGGGATGGAGCGGCGGGATCGACGAGCGACCGCGAGAGGAGGGTTTTTTTGCCAGCCTTTCCCCTCCTACCTTCGGCAAGACCGAAGTCACGCGGGAGCTAGATTAGGCTGGCCCGTCGTCCCTCCCGAACGCCGACCGGCCTAGGCCGGTCGACACTTCGGTTCGGTGGGAGCGGGCCGTGCATCGTGAAGGTCGAGCAGCAGTTTAGTTTTGCATTTCTAGACAAGTGGATTTATTTTTAGATCTGTTTTTCTTGATTACAAAATTATTACGCTGTTACTGCTTAGGTGGGGGGACTGTGGCAATTACTGAGGTTGCTTACAACTATATAACTCCCGAGGAACGTCGAGACACACATTGCAGATAGGTGTGCCGATAAGAAATGAACCTGGTCGGAGAGACCCGGGCCCAACTTGCTAATAAGTCTTGTATGGCGAAGTAGAGTGGCCCGTGAGACAGCACTCGGTCCAGTTTGCCGGGACATGTTGTAAACAATTTCAATTTCAATTTCCTCAAGTCAGTTACAAGCGAATTCAGGGCGACCCCCTCCGTCACCATCAACTTAAATAATTGCTCATCTATGCAGAGCAGCGGAGCCGCTGTGACAGCTGAAGGTGGTCGTCCCTCTTGAGGCTGCCCGTTTGTGGCAATCTCCGGGTCTACACGGCTAGTAGGCGCGACACCGGTAGCATGCGCTAAAGGCATACGGTCGACGGTCCGCATGGGGTTGAAGGCTTCATTGACACCGGTCGGCGAGCAAGCATTTGTAGCGATGGCATTTCAAAATATTTGAATTGACGACTTGCGGCTGTCACTCGACATAATAAAAAAACTAACAACGACCGATCGCAGTAGTATCCACGTCAACCGCGCCCCGTAACGCAATTAATCGATCGACTGCTATTAAACAATCAGCGTGCTTACCGTTATGGTCTTTTGGTATGTGCCTTTTCGCACCGCGTGTCGAGTGACTGTCGTTGCTGCCGCTGCCATCCATCTTGAATAGCGGCGGCGCGGGGCGATCCAACCTCCATGCAAGACATATTAGTGAAAAGTCTTAGATATCGGTTTTAATGAGCTAATTTGGCCAGAGCTTTATCAATGACTTGCACGTAGGAAGGTGCTAAGTTTGAAGTTCGGGATGGGGAATACTTGCTGCCGGCGGCCGATGAATAGACGAGCGTTCGACAGGCCGCGCGCGCTTTAAATGGTAAATTACGCAATGCAAGGTCAGTAGCGCTGTCTAGAAATCCAACAAGTCCACCGAGCGCGTTGGTCAGGACGCGCGACTACATCAGATGGCGATCCAACCACCTGAGGACATTTTCATAAAAACATCCTAAACATCTATTAAGATATACAAATTCGGTAATGTCCGCCTATATCATTCGTAATAAATATATAAGGGGTTTCGTTTCGTATTAACGTCAGGATGGGGACCACCTGCCGCGCGACGATCGACGAAGAGTCGGGCGTTCGACTGGACGCACACGTCTCATGTAATGACAAAATATGCGCACTTCAAGTTCATTCGCGGTGTCTATAATTCAAATTTTCGACTGTTCGCGCTGGTCAAGACGCGCGACGAGAGCAGACGGCGCCGCTCACTGTGTCCGGTGGACGTCATCACCGTGTTCATGCGTGTTGTCGTTGAAACATTTACCTCTACGCTACATACTTTGATGATAGTATGAGACCTTAAAATGTCAGCTTAATGTGGCGGGCCAAGCTCGGTTGCGTCCTTTCGTTTTCTTTTTGTAGTCTCGTACAGTGTCTACACTGAGAAGCCGGGATGCGTACTCTGCCAGCCTAGCAATACGTGCGAGACATGAATGTCCTTGTCATGAAAATGAAATGGGGTCACATTTGTATTCTTTACAAATCTACGGATTAATATCTCTTCAAATATTTTCTGAAACTGTACTGGATGGTCAACGTCCATTTTCTTCTTCTGTCGGTATATACAAGGGGCGTGTATCTCAGACGGCGCTGTGGGTCGCGAATCTCACACTTTTGGTGCCCCTGAGAGCGCGGTGATATATTAATACATTAATATAGCTTAATATCTACATTAATAACCATATAAAAAATCTTTCAGAAGAGTGAGAATTGATAGACCCGGCCCAGACGTCGTTCCACTGGTACAGGCCCTCCTACTCGATCGCCTCGCCACGGAACTCACCGACACCTGGAACGCCAGCGCCAACACTCCGACCCCCCGTATGGAAGACCTCCCGGAGCCCGCCCAACTCCTGCTCCAGATCGCTGACGCCCTCCAACCTACACGAGAACCAATACAGGTCGAGAACGACCCTCCCTCCTTCTGGATGCACATCCTCCACCCATTCCATAACCCAGTTCTTTCACAATCAGGCCCTGTACATTTTCACGCCACACTTCAGAATGCTATTCACACCGTACCCCCCATCCCCCAAAACTACACAATCACCATCACACCCCCCCTCTCACAGGCCATGTTCAAGGCACCTCCTGGACTGACACCTGCCTCACCACAGTCCTCATCCAGTCCCCCCACCCCCTCCCCTTCCCCTTCCCCATGTCTAACGGCACCATCCCTCCCTCACACTGGCTTTCCACCCTCCTTCACCAAACAGCTTCAGAATACGCACACTCACACACACACTCCCACCGACCCTCACCCCCCACCTTCGACATCTCACACCACACCTCCCTCAAAAAGTTTCCCGACGGCTCGTACTTCCGCTCCCACCCCTCCCCCTCCCCCCACATCGCCACCAACATCCAAATCTCCCTCACCAACACCATGTACTGCATCCTCATCTCAACCAACGGCACCGCCACCATTCCCCTTCCCCACACCTATGTACACCGCGGCACCCCCACCCACACCACATGCTCCCTGTACATCAAACCCCACCACTACTCCACCTTCGGTAGGTCCCGCATCACGGACCCCATCTTCACCACCTCCCCTTCCCCCCCTCAGCTCACCCTCACAAAACACAAATCCCTCCTCCGCAACCCCCCCTCTCTCCTCCTCGAATGGACAGGCCACCTACAGACGACCAACACCTACGAGGCATGGCAACATGAACCCGCGGACGGCTCCCTGTTGGACACCACTGATGATGCTCCCCTCGACCTCGACTCCCTCCCCGACATCCAAATGGCCCCCTCATATTCCCCCCCCCCTCTCTCACACCCACACACACCGCCCCTCCAGAAAACGTCGCTCCCCCTCCCCCGCCCCACCTCCTAACCCACCCCACACATAGCCCACTGCCCCTCTCGCCTATCCAAATCCCACCCCTCCTCCCCACCCCTCCCTTCCCGCTATTCACGAGGCCTCCCTTGACCACATGGATTCCTCCTCCACCCCCTTAACACAACCAGCCACAGCCTCCTCCTACCCAAACCCAGGGCTCGACCCCCCACCACCTCCCCCCTCCCCCCAACACACAGACTCCAACCCCAACCTGACACCACCCCCCCTCCACCTCCCCCCCCCCTCCCTACCCCCCGCGGTCCCCATGGACTCCTCCCCTACGGCCCGCACACCAACCGACCCCGCCCTAAAACCTGCCCCCCCGTCCGGAGTCATGAAGCACACACGCCCCAACCTCAGGAAGACCCACCACTCACCCCCACACCGCCGCCCCCCCCCACGACCCCCCTACGTACACACACCTCACACCATCCTCCTCCCCGCAACCCACCCCCACCTCAGCCCACCTGGCCCCCGACCCCCCACCCTACACACACCCCTCCCACCTCCCTCTGCCTGCCTCCTCCCCCGCTGTCTCGGACTTCGAACTAGAAGACATCCCTGACGAAGACCCAGCCACAGCGGAAACCGAAGAGGAGCACCTCCCCTCCCTTGGACCTTCCAGCCCCCCTTCCGACTTCCCCCCGGCCGTTAGGGCCACCCACCGCCCCTAACTCCACCACAGATGGGCCAACAGGCCCGGAGGTCCGACCCCCCACCTCCCTCCCACACCCTTCCCATGACATACGTACTCACAGTGTAACCAACCCACTCAGGGCCTGCCTTCCGCCACACTTCAAACCCGACACCTGCACCATTAAACTTCACAACTACCTGTTTGACCTTAACCTAGAACATGGCCTCCCCACCCCTATCGGCCACCTCGACTCCTCGGCAGTGCTCTCCTTCCAGTGGGGACACTACCAGGACCTCTCCAATCTCTACTGCATTGCCACCTCGCTTGCCAAATTACACTCTAACCCTTACAACACCTACATTGTTATCACAAACATCGAAATAGATACCTTCTACAACCATCAATTATACCCCAGCCAGTGGACCAACCTCTCCAACATAGGCGTACCCCCGCGCCCGGGCACACCCCATAACTTACTCCTTGTCCTCACTTGGCAACACTCGCACTTCGGTCTCCTTCACGTGACACACAACTCCGCCACTTGGGTGGACTCCCTCCACCACCCCCCACCGCCGTCCCTCCTCACTCGCTCCCTATCACTCCTCGCCTCCTGGAACTCTTCTCCCTCCCCCCTAATCAGCACCCCTCGCCTTCTCAACCCTCCTCGACAGAACGACACGCCTCGAGCGTGGTCCTGTGGAACCCACGTCCTCCTTCACACATACTTTATCATAACGGCGCCTGCTGACCATGCTTACGACCCCCCTTCTTTCGACCCCCGGAACACAGTCTACTCCCTCCACACCCTTCTGTGGCACCACGTCTTCCGCTCCACCCCCCTCCATGTTGGACGCTCCCAACTCCTCAACACCCTCCATCCGCATCAGCCCCCCACTCTCGCGCCCCCACACCGCCCCCAACCCCCCCACCAACCCCTCCTCACCCCCTTACCCTACCCCACTCCCCCCCCACCCCTCCACCCTCCCCCGAGACCGTTCCCACGTCACACCCCCAACCCCGCCACACCCCCTCACCTCCCCCACCCCTCCACCCCGCAGCGACGCTCGCCCTCCCGAGCACCTCCCCAACCCCTCCACCCCCCACCCCTCACCAATCCTCCCACACCACCTCCCACAACCTCTACACCTTATCAACCTCAACACCAGAGGCCTCCACACTTCCATCATGGACGTGGAACACCTCGCCAACACCCACCACCCCGATGTCCTCATCCTCACGTAAACTAACCACGCCACCCACAAATCCAGGTGGCGTATCGCCCTCCCACAATACCTACTCAAAAGCTCCAGACCCTGCTACTCATCTATGCCCCTACCCAACGCAGGAGTTCTCTTCGCGGTCCGCAGAGAGTCGTTCCATTCTGCCACTGCCCTCACCCCACCCTCCCACCTCATCCCACATATCGCAGGACTCAAACTCGTCCCTCACTCAGGCGACCCTTACCTCCTCCTCGGAGCATACATGCCGCAGCTCTACAGCACCCATCTAACCCACCTATACGCGGAGGTCGCGGCATGGGGCCTCCGCCTAACGGACGACTACCCGACCCACCGTGTCCTTTGGGGCGGCGACTTCCTAACGACCACCACACAAGGTACAGGCAACCCCGCCCTCACCTCCTTACTCAAATCCCACCTCCGACCACTCCACCCCCCCTCCCCACCTTCCCCCGTAGCGGAGGCTGCCTTGACCACTGGCTCACCCCTCCTCCCTCCCCTATCATCCTCAACCCGCCTGCATGCTCGACTTTTACCTCTCCCTCACACTTTTCCGACCACTCGGCGATACACCTCGTTATTCCTGCCCCCTCCTGTCTAATCGCTCGTCCCCCCTCGGCCCACAACCCACCTCACACACACCACACTACCCGCAAACTCACCTTCAAACTCCCACTACAACCACACCACATTAAATCCTATCAACATAGCACACCCTCCCTTATCAACCACACGGCCTCCCTCCACGCAGAAATTCTCAATACACCCCCTTCCACGGCCTCTCCCGACACCCTCGACACCCTAGCCTCGAAATTTACCGAGTTACTCTCCCAGCATATGGACCACGCAGCCACCATATGGCCCCTCCTACCCCCGAAGAAACCCCGTTCCACTACCTCGTCCATTAACCCCACATGGCTAACTAAAAAAACACGCAAACTTATTCGCAAACTCCGCAGATGTAGCACCAACGGTGGCCCCCTCCCCCTCGCCCAAACCCTCATGCAAACCTCCGACTATCTTTCCCCTACCGACATACATCAACAATGCCAGGCACGCATACGCCTTCTACTACGAACAACCACCACATATATACTACAAAAGATTAAAACCCGCACCAATACTGCCTACGACGCCTGCCCAAAATCCTCCCACCGCCGCTTAAAAATTAAAAGCGGCCTCCTCCCCGCGACTACCGCAACTCCAACTCTCCACCGCATTACCAAGCCCGATAAAACCACAGCATCCTCCCCCTCAGCCGTCCTTGAGGCGGTCCACTCCCACTTCACCACCGAACTCACGCGAGCCACCCCGCCAGACCTACCCGTACCCCCCTGGGAACACCCTGACAACCCCGACAACTACACCATCGAACCCCGAGGAGACCCCTCCCTCACTCTCGCCGACATGATTACCCGCGATACATTTGATAAAACCCTCAACTCACTAGGCACCGGCAAAGCCCCCGGCCCCGACGGTATCCCTAACGAAATTCTCAAGTTCCTACCCCCGGAGACCCGCTCCGCCCTCTACTCTCTCCTATCCCTCCTCGCCCACAAATCCTACACACCCCCTGAATGGTGCCATAGCACAACATGCCTACTACACAAAAAGGTGACCCCACCCTCCTTGACAACTACCGCCCCATCGCCCTCATGAATAACCTTCTTAAGCTATGGACCGCACTAATCAAAGACGCAGGCTCGAAGTACGCCGAAACCCACGGCATCCTCAGCGACCAACAAGACGGCTTTCGGCAACACCGCAGCATCCACGACGCCCTCTCCTCCATAATCATGGCAATGGAGGACGCGAAACTCCACAAAAAAGACATCTACGTCATGTACGCGGACTTCAAGGGCGCCTTCAACGCCGCAGACCACCGCATCATGTTCAAACACATGAGACAACTCGGTATGCCTTCCACTTTTGTAGATACATGCGAACACCTCTACGGGGTCTCATCCACCGACTACATTACCCCATATGGTCCCACCCCCTCCATCGACATAAATCGGGGTACCCTACAGGGCGACACCCTCTCCCCCTTCCTCTTTACCCTCTTCCTTGAACCCTTTCTCCGCTGGCTCACTGTGGGCAGCCGGGGCTATCGCCCAGGGCCCCCAGCCACTAACGTCGACCCTACAGAACCCACAGCCACATACCCCGGACACGGATTCGCCGACGACCTCAGCCTCGCCACGGGCTCGACCCCAAACATGGCCATCCAACTAAGGAAACTCTCCCTCTTCAGCGCCTACACAGGCATGACTGTCAACATCCGAAAATGCTGCATTACCGGAGCCCTTTGGCGCACAGGCAACGCCCTCTCCCTTGCCAACATCACCCTCCTCGCATCCCGCCTCCGATCACAGTTCATCACCATCAACTCCACCCCGGCACCCATCCCCTCCATAGGCCCCTCGGACACATACCGCGTCCTAGGGGTCGAACTCAACACCTCTCTCACCTTCACCAAACACTGGCACGAACTCAAACGCACTACCACATCCCTCATCAACGCCCTCTCATCCTCCCTACTAACCCAGTCCCGCAGAATACGAGTCATCCGTGGCCTCCTACTCGGGAAACACTTTACCCTCCAACTAGGCCTCTTCAGCGACTCCCAACTGGACACCCTCGAAGGTCAAATATGCCGCGCCCTCCGCTCCGCCGTCTCCTCGGTACGTAACCTCCCCCGCACCGCCCTACACCGACCCACCTCCGACCTCGGCTACGGCCTCCCCTCCCTCAAAGCCCATGCCGCACAACTCACTGTCTGTCACCTCCACAAAATCCTGAACTCCCCCGGATATAGGGGCCACATGGCCAGAGCCCACATACACACCATCTCCACCACATACTCCCATTGGCCCACTGAATCGATAATGTCAGGTAGTCTATCCCCCCCCACGCTCAGATGCCTAGTGCGCGCCCAACGCGACGCCGGAACTCTGTTTCACAACATCCCTCCCCTCTCCCTCACCAACCCCATTGCCTCCACAATCCGCACCCACTTCACCCGCCAGGACGCCGCACTCCTTACATCACTCAGAGACAGAGCCACGCATATCACAGACCCCCACACATACAAACAAGCATACTGCGAATTCTCACCCCGCAAGACACACACCTCCCTCCTTCCCCGTCTTAACCCCCTCTGGCAAAATCACATAACCGCATGGTCACAAGTCCTCATCCGCGCCACCCCTTCCTCCTTCATCCTCAAATCCTGCCAGTCCATCTCCAAACTCACGGGGTCCACCTCTTCCCTCTCTATCCCAATTCGCCTTCTCGCCGCAATCCTTACCGAACCCACCGACACTGTGCACAACCGCCTCCCCGTCACAAACCCCACCCCCAAACAAGCTTCCCCCCCCACCACTCTACACCCCTCCTGGGTTCCCCTCCTCACACCACACCTTCCCCACCCCCTCCCACCCTCTCCCCCTTCACCCACTCCTCCCGCACAAAAATCTACACCCCCACTGCACCCATCACGCACACAGACACAGAATTCCTCACCCCCTCAGACCACCACTACCCCCCTTGCGACGTGACGCGCATCATCTCCAAACACAAAGACACAGAATACGGACAAACACAATACATGGTCGAATGGGCCCCGGAACACCTCACGGAATGGGATATACAACTCCAACTTGACGACGGCTTCCGCCTCATCTCTTCCACCCCCACCTCGGTATGCCTTCCCACCCCCACCCCCGCCGATTGCTCCATATGCCACAACCCCCTGCACACTGAACCCACCTCCACCTGCAGCACATGCCCGCACTATGCCATCCATTCCCAATGCCGCCCCGCCCTAGGCCCCGCCACATGGCAATGCGACTGGTGCGCTCGCGGCAAACAACACGACCTCACCCGCCTCCACGAAGTCCAGTGGGCGCCTTGCCTACAACTACACGACACCATCAGTGAGACCCCCTCCGGCCCCACCGCCCTCACCGCATTCAACTCCGGCTTTGTCCCCTCCACCGCTCCCATTCTGCCAGATCCCGGACCCCCTCCATGGACACACCCCCTAATCACATTCACCCACGACCCCATCAACCCCGACCTCGACATGCTCCCTACCGGTAAATTCGCCATCCACGCCCACCCTTCACTTCATGATACCACAATACTCTGCACTCCCGACGGCCGCGCAGTCACCACCCTTAACGGCCCCCGCGTCCGCCACCTATACCAACTCTTCCGCCCCGACCTCACCGACCATACATTCGAAGAGGAGGTCTACAACCTCCTCACTCGCCTAGGCTCCCGCTCAGAAATCCACTCACCTACACCCGCCACCACCGCCCGCAACAGATGGGCCACCAGAGAGGACCTCCTCTTGGCTCTTTGTCACACGTTCCACATCCAGACAGAACTTTACTCAGACCCCCTCAATAAATCACTCCACTCGCACACCTACCACTCCCTCTACCCCGAAGACACAGTCTTCTCATCCAGCGGCAGCAATGCCCCACACACTTGGCAAGGCACCAACATCGCCAACCCCGAATACGACCACGAATGCATGCGCCGCGCCATGGAACATGCAATCACCAGCGCACACCTTACAGCCTCACACACCCCCAGCGCTACCATCCTCATTCTCCCCCGCTGGGAACACACACCATACCGCCACTCCAAATTCATCAACTCCCCCTACACACATCACCTATACACCCTTCCCAACGACGCGAACACCTTACTACCCCCCGACCAGCACACAGGCCATCCCACTCCTACCCCATTCGGCACACGCTGGATGGTCGACATCTACCTCGTCGCTAACCCCCTCGCACTCCCCACTCTACCCTCGCACACAGCCATGACCGCACTCCACAACACCCTCGAGTCTATATACGACACACACCTCCCATGCCCCACCATCACCATCCCACCTTCACACCTTCTCGACTCCTACTCACCACACTCCGCAGGCATATATTATCTCCCCCCCAACCCTACTCACCCCCTTACCTACCCCCCCCAAGACCGCACTCAACTAACATACTCCCCCACCAGAGGAACTCTTGCTTGGAAATGGCAGGACTTCGTATACACTGATGGCTCGAAAAAAGGAAGCAGCTCCCCTCTCGGAGCGGCAGCCACCCACCCCGCCTCGGACACCAACATCAAAATCCTGGTGACCTCTACCCCTCCCTCCCATACTATCAATCGAGCCGAACTAGCAGGCATTGACGTAGGCCTCCAACTAGGCCATACCCATCTCCTTACTGACAGTGCGTGCTCCCTCCGCCTCATACAAGGATACTTAAACTGCCCTTCCGCTTATAGACACAACATCCACCGCGACACACTCCTCTCCATCACACACACCCTCAAAACCCGATGCGACGCAGGCATCAGCACGCATCTCGGCAAAATTAAAGCACACAACCACTCACTCGGCAACGACCTCGCAGATGCACTCGCTAACCAAGTTGCAGACGGTCAACCACCGGACACCACATACACCACAGGCTCGGACGTGTCACTTGGACACTGGACCTGGCCTTACACCCTCATCCCGCAAACTCAAGGGGAACCCATACCCCACATATACACCAACCTCAAAGCCGACGCACACACCCACAGCTGCAAACACACACATACACCCCTCTCACAAACATCCAAACACGGTGCCCTCCTAGCCCGCGCCGCGGCAGACGGTGCCGACTTCACCTTCCACAAAAAACTCACAACACTCACCAACACCCAATTCACCCACAAGCAAGAATTCATATGGGGCGTCCACAACACCCGCCTCCTCACACACAACCCCACCATGCGATGTCCCATGTGTGGCCAATTCACCAGCAACGGCCACATGGCCGGTAACTGCCCATCCATGTCTGGCCTAAGACAGGACCGCCACAACAGCGCGCTACAACTCCTACTATCTCTCCTAGAACGCCACAACGGAGGTCGCTGGGAGACTATCACTGCAGACTTCGGTAACAAACCCATCAAGGCTTTCACCCACCCCAACCCCACCTACACCCCTCTTGACTGTCACCCCCCTCACCCCACCCACATGACCACCCGCCTTATTGATGCTGACGAAGGTCTCTCGCCCGACTCCCTAACCTCGTGCCCCGCTATCCTCCCCCCCGAAATTCTCCCGCCTGCACTACGTCCCCCGGCGCACAAACCCGATTTCATACGCCTCCTCGAACCTCGCTTCGTCGGTCACAACAACGGCCGCCGCCGATACTCATCTATCAAGAAAATACAGATAGAGGAGTGGAAGTACTGCACCGACCACAACCTCTCACACACAGCCCGCTTGATTAGGGACAAATACACACCCCTCGCAAATGCCATCCGAAACCACTGGCCAGGTACCGAAGTCGACATCCTACCCATTGTCATGAGCCGCACGGGCACGCCGCACTCATCCACCATCGCAAGTCTCACCTCTCTCCTCACCCTCCGCACCGACCCTCCGGACAAACTCATCACCAAAGCACGACTCGACACGTCTCGCATCCTTTCCTCACTCCATGCACACACCGT
>JAPMLY010000417.1:157500-219249 GCA_026401115.1 Tetraselmis chui | reverse complement strand
GCATGCACGATTCAACTTCACGTTGGAGGGATGTGCTGATGATGAAGGTCTTAACTCGCACGGTGACTTACCTCACTGTTCGCCGAGTGACTCGATTCTAGACAGAGATTTAACAGGAGAACGGGTGTTCATCAATCCACCTTGGGAGTTAGCTGAGCAGATTGCGCAGCATTTTGAGGATTGTCGTCGAACATCTCCGACATCTACGATGGCTGTATTTGTACTACCAAAGTGGGCAAAATTTACTCAGATGACTAAACACTGGAAACTCTACCTATAATTCCCAGCAAGGACGCAGCTTTTTACACGTCAGTCACAGGAGAACCCAGCGCAACAGGAGGTGGTTGCTCCAACCCCTTGGCCTGTACAGCTGTGGTTAGTCGACGCAGATTGTGCGTTTAACGACTCACCAGAAACTACAGCACCTGATCAACCCGACTCGGTACCTGTACAAGCAGACGACTCGGAACAGTCCATCGCTACGCTGCAACAATTTTCCTCGCCAGCTACATCACTACTGACTGACCTCACGGAAGCTCGCCCGTTAATTCGAACTGAGCTGACTGTGAAAAATCCTGATGGCGGACACCAAATTTCTGGATTAGTGGACTGCGCTGCGACACTTGATTTTGTGTCAGAGGACTTTGTACGACGCTTTGCTTTACAGACTCGGAAGTCTGCAAGTAAGACTCAAGTTCGACTCGCTAACGGACAACGAGTGACCTCTACGACAGTCTGTGACGTCACATTTGAGCTGGCTCGACACGAGTTTCAACGGACTTTCAACGTCTTACGTGATTTACACACAGCTGATTTAATCTTGGGTTTACCATGGCTTGATGACGAACAAGCCTCTTTACAATTTGGTACAACCAGAATTTTTACACTAATGGACGGCACAACAGTGGAGACCACACTTGAGGAACGACGCCCTTAGTGTCTACTCCTGTCATCTACGAAAGTTCAGAAGCTTATGCGCAAGACGCGCCGCAACAGAAGACGTCATGCTGATTTTTACGTCATTGAACTTACGTCAACTGCCGAACAATTAACAGACTTTCACACTGGAGAGGAACTAACAGCAGAACAACGTGACAACTTCCGGTCGTTACTTTTTGAAGACTTCCCGGAGCTACTGCAACCTGTCGACTCTCCGCCAGTAAGCAGACAGTGGGATCACCCCATTGACACTACTGGCCCGATGCGACGTCAACGTCTGAACCGACTGTCTCCAGCAGAACGTGCTGAGCTTAATCGACAGCTTAAAGACGCAGTGGAAGCTAGTTTAATACGCCCCAGCTACAGTGAGTTCGGCTCGCCAATTCTTTTTGTGCGAAAAGCTGATAGCTCGCTACGTCTGTGCATTGACTACCGTGGCCTTAACGAGGTTACGCGTAAAGATGCTTACCCGCTACCGCTTGTGGACGACACTCTGGACGAACTTAAAGACGCGAATTTTTACACACACCTCGACCTCGCTTCTGGATTCTGGCAAGTTCGAGTGCGTGATCAGGACGTTCACAAGACGGCTTTTCAGACCCCTGATGGCTTAATGGAATGGGTCGCCATGCCGTTTGGGCTGTGCAATGCACCAGCTACGTTTCAGAGGATGATGAACGACATTCTTCGCGACTTTTTACATAAGTTCGTGACAGTCTACATGGATGACGTCTGTATTTACAGTCGAACACTGGAGGAGCACCTGGAGCACCTACGACTAGTGCTGCAACGATTCAAGGAGGAAGGGCTGAAATTACGCCTTAAGAAATGCTTCTTCGGATTGCAAGAAATGGAGTACCTGGGCTACACTGTGTCAGCTGGTAAAATTTCGGTTTCCACAAAGAAAGTCGAGGCCGTTGCAGACTGGCCAGTGCCCAAGACGCAAAAGGAGGTTCGCAGTTTCGTACAGTTCTGCAACTTCTATGCGAGATTTATACACCATTTTAGCGACCTTACGGCTCCACTGACGGACTTACTGCGGAAGTCCCAGCCACAGAAGGTTACGCTGACGCCTGCCTGTTTGGAAGCCTTCGAGACTCTCAAGTTACGGCTCATTTCCGCGCCATGCCTGATCCTTCCGGAGGTCAGCTCGGACGCGACGTTCACCGTGGCTACAGATGCTTCAACAGTGGGGATTGCAGCAGTCCTGTTGCAAGACCAAGGAGGCGGTCTTCAACCAGTCTCTTACTGGGCGCGTAAGCTAAATCCAGCTGAGCGTGGTAACACTTACTCTGCGTACGACTTAGAAGCTTTGGCCGTATGCGAAGCTGTCAAGCATTGGAGGTGCTATCTTGAAGGCTGTTCTAAGTTCCTTGTCGTAACAGACCACGACACACTGCGGCATCTGCTCAGGTAACCGAACAACAGGCTAAACAAGCGGCAAGCAAGATACCTGCGGGATTTGCAACCGTTTGTGGGCTCGATGACACTTGCATATCGCAAGGGAGCTCTGAACGAAGCCGACCCGTTAAGCCGGCGTCCAAACTTCGTACCTCAGGCCACAGTACCCTTGTTTTGGGATGGCGAGGTTCCGTCAGATCGAGAATTACGACGGAAGTCCCAGCTGCTGTTTGAAGACGCACAGTTAAATTCACTGACTGTTGAAGCGTTGCAGCTGAGCCCTGAGTTCGCTGATCTCATTCGCGAGGGGTTCTCACGAGATTCGTTTTATGGGGACGATGGTGAGTGGACAAGAGACAGCCGGATAGAAGCCAGAGACGGGTACTTTTGGCGTCTCAATCGCCTCTGTATTCCACAGAACTCTGAGCTCCGACTGAGATTGATCACAGAGATGCACGAAAGTTCGTCAGCTGGTCACAGAGGAGTTGCTAGCACTCTTGCTAAAGCACTCGACAGATTCTGGTGGAAACGAATTCGCCAAGACGTGAAAGATTTTTGTGAACGCTGCGTCGTGTGCCGACGAGCGAAGATTCGACCGCAAATGGCTGCGACTCTTTACCCATTGCCTGTTCCACCCAGACCGTGGCACACAGTTGGTCTTGACTACCTGACACACTTGCATGAGAGCAACGGCTTTAACATTGTGCTGATTGTAGTAGACCATCTAACTCGAATGGCCCATTTTCTGCCATGCACAGAGTCGATTACTGCCGAATAAACTGCCACTTTATTTTTACAGGGAGTCTACCGTTTACATGGACTGCCCCGTGTGCTGATCAGCGACCGCGACCCAAAATTTGTCAGCGCCTTCTGGCATACACTATGGAGACGCCTTGGAACGCGTCTGAACATGTCTTCCAGCCGACACCCAGAAACAGACGGACTGACAGAACGCGTGAACAGCACGTTTCAGCAGCTTCTTCGTTGGTTCTGTTGCTATGATGGCTCTGATTGGTCAACACTTTTACCGCAAGTGGAGTTTGCGTACAACGCTTCGCGTGCACTCGGAATTGAGCACACACCGTTCGAGGCTAACTTTGGTTTTTCTCCTGAGGAGCCTCCTGACCTGCTTTTCAGCATGCGACCGTCGATTCCAATTTCGCAAGACGCAACATAACGGTTGAGACTGTTACAGGAAGTACACACCTTGGTACGCTATGTGTTACAACTACATAAGGACGAGATGCAGGCGCGCACAGAACCGTCTACAGCGCCACACTTCGCTAAGGGAGACAATGTGTCAGTCGTCACAGCAAATCTTTTTCTACGAGGACAACCGAACAGGAAACTCAGGGACAGACAGCTCGGCCCTTTTTCAGTGGAGGAGCAGATTGGAAAACACAGTTACAGATTGAAACTACCAGCGATTGTACGCTTACATCCTGTGTTCCATGTTAATAACTTACGACCCTGCTCTACCGCTCCGCTACGACCTGCTGTTCCAGTAACTGTACCTGAAGGAGATGATGGGGAGTTTGACGTCTCACACATTTCTGCTGTGTGCATCAAGTCGCTACCTGGGCGACGAGGCAAATATTTGCTCTTCATGACGCACTTCAGTGATGACGACATTCCACCTGTCTGGCACCGTTTGAACGAGGTGCATCGAACAATTGCGTTACAAGAATTCTTGGAGACGCCCCAATGGCGCAAGTTCGCCAAGACTCAGGCGTATGTTGACTTCATGCACGCTCACCCAGCGCGCATTCCTGAGTCCCAGTAACTGCTTCAGTAAAGGAGCCAAGAACCACGGAGGTCTGCCTCGCGGCGGCCTCATTGATCTGTCAAGAGGGGGAGGGTACGAGTGCCACGAGTACAGTCCTGCAACAGTACATTGCAGGACATTGTACAAGTACTCGTTACGGATACCAATTCGTGCTTTTCCACAGGACGGACGTATACTCGTGGGTACGTCGCTACTGCAATATTATAATGGTGCTGATGCTACAGTACGACCAGTACCTCCCGGTACGTACAGATATGCATAATTAATCTAACCAGCCAGATGACGCGCCAGAACGAGCTCTTCAATGCAGAAGGAGCCGCGTCGTGAAATCCAATGCTAGGCAGGCCGTGTCTCGAGGACAGATGACGACGGTTGAGCAGGCTTGCAGGCGTAACTAGTCTGGGCTGAAACCTATTTAAGCCCAGTGCAGTAGAGGGAGGTGACAGAACCTTTTAACAATTCCTTTGTTCACTTACAACATCTACTGCCTATTGAAAATTGAAATTGAAATTGTTTACAACATGTACCGTATGCGCCGGTTTTTCACCAAAAAGCCGGATGCGTCGGCTGCTGTCTCTGGGCCCTCCCAACTACGTCAAACAGGGAACTTACAAGTCAGGGCTAGACCGTGAACCTCCTGTGTCCAACCTCTCCAAATGTGGTCGGGGGTTTTACTCCCCCCCGGGGAGGGTCTGGAGCGGTTTAAAGGTGGTGTGCAAGAAGGGGCATGAGGTAGGTCTTTATGCGGATGCTTGGCGAGTGGTCTTGCGTGATTTGGTGCGGTAGACGAGGAGGAGATAGTGCAGCCATTGGACGGTGTGTGTGTGGAGGGTGGAAAGGATGCGAGACGTGTCTAGGCGAGTTTTGGTGATGAGTTTGTCCGGAGGGTCGGTGCGGAGGGTGAGTAGGGAGGTGAGACTTTCGATGGTGGATGAGTGCGGTGTGCCCGTGCGGCTCATGACTATGGGTAGGATGTCGACTTCGGTACCCGGCCAATGGTTGCGGATGGCGTTTGCGAGGGGTGTGTATTTGGTCCTAATCAGGCGGGTTGTGTGTGAGAGGTTGTGGTCGGTGCAGTATTTCCATTCCCCTATCTGAATTTTTTTGATAGACGAGTATCTACGGCGGCCGTTGTTGTGGCCAACGAAGCGAGGTTCGAGGAGGCGTATGAAATCGGGTTTATGTGCCGGGGGACGCAGCTCAGACGGGAGGATGTCGGAGGGGAGTATAGCGGGACAGGAGGTTAGGGAGTCGGTCGAGAGACCTTCGTCAGCATCAACAAGGCGGGTAGGCATGTGGGAGGGGTGTGGGGGATGGCAGTCAAGAGGGGTGTAGGAGGTGGTGGGGTGGGGGAAAGACTTGATGGGTTTGTTACCGAAGTCTGCAGTGATAGTTTCCCATCGACCTCCATTGTGGCGTTCGAGGAGAGACATGAGGAGTTGTAGCGCGCTGTTGTGTCGGTCCTGTCTCAGGCCAGACATGGATGGGCAGTTACCGGCCATGTGGCCGTTGCTGGTGAATTGGCCACACATGGGACATCGCAGGGTGGGATTGTGTGGGAGGAGGCGGGTGTTGTGGACGCCCCAAATGAATTCTTGTTTGTGGGTGAATTGTGTGTTGGTGAGTGTTGAGTGTTTTTTGTGGAAGGTGAAGTCGGCACCGTCCGCCGCGGCGCGGGCGAGTAGGGCGCCGTGTTTGGATGATTGCGAGAGGGGTGTAAGTGTGTGTTTGCAGCTGTGTGTGTGTGCGTCGGCTTTTAGGTTTGTGTAAATGTGGGGTAAGGGTTCGCCTTGGGTTTGTGGTATGAGGGTGTAAGGCCAGGTCCAATGTCCAATGGACACCTCCGAGCCTGTGGTGTATGTTGTATCTGGCGGGTGACCATCAGCGACCTGGTTAGCGAGTGTGTCTGCTAGTTCGTTGCCGGGTGAGTGGTTGTGTGCTTTAATTTTACCTAGATGTGTGCGGATGCCTGCGTCGCATCGGGTTTTGAGGGTGTGTGTGATGGAGAGGAGTGTGTCTCGGTGGATGTTGTGCCTATAAGCGGAGGGGCAGTTAAGGTAACCTTGTATGAGGCTGAGGGAGCACGCACTGTCAGTAAGGAGGTGGGTATGTCCTAGTTGGAGGCCTATGGCGATACCAGCTAGTTCGGCTCGATTAATGGTATGGGAGGGGGGGGTAGAGGTCACCAGGATTCTGATGTTGGTGTTCGAGGCGGGGTGGGTAGCTGCTGCTCCAAGAGGGGAGTTGCCTCCTTTCTTCGAGCCGTCTGTGTATACGAAGTCCTGCGAGTTCCAAGCAAGGATTCCTCTGGTCGGGAAGTATGTTAGTCTTGTTCGTTCTTGTAGGGGGTGGGTAAGGGGGTGGGTGGGGTTTGGGGGGAGATGGTAGATGCCTGCGGAGTGAGGGGAGTAGGGGGTGTTGTGGTGTGGCGGTGGGATGTTGAGGATGGGGTTTGGGAGGTGTGTGCCGTAGATAGATTCTAGGGTGTTGTGGAGTGCGGTCATGGCTGTGCGTGAGGGAAGGTTGTGGAGTGCGAGTGAGTTAGCGACGAGGTAGATGTCTACCATCCAGCGTGTGCCGAAAGGGGTGGGGGTGGGATGGCCGGTGTGTTGGTCGGGGGGTAGGAAGGTGTTCGCGTCGTTGGGGAGGGTGTATAGGTGATGTGTGTAGGGGGAGTTGATGTATTTAGAGTGGCGGTAAGGTGTGTGTTCCCATCGGGGGAGAATGAGGATGGTAGCGCTGGGGGTGTGTGTGTTTGTGAGATGTGCGCTGGTGATTGCATGTTCCATGGCACGGCGCATGCATTCGTGGTCGTATTCGGGATTTGCGATATTGGTACCCTGCCATGTGTGTGGAGCGTTACTGCCGCTGGACGAGAAGACTATGTCTTCTGGGTAGAGCGAGTGGTAGGTGTGTGAGTGGAGTGATTTGTTAAGGGGGTCGGAGTAGAGTTCTGTCTGGATGTGGAATGTGTGCCGTAGAGCGGAGAGGAGGTCCTCTCGAGTGGCCCATCTGTTGCGTGTGGTGGTGGTGGGTGTGGGGGATTGGATTTCCGACCGAGAGCCTAGGCGAGTAAGGAGGCGATAGACCTCCTCCTCGAACGTATGCTGCGAGAGGTCGGGGCGAAAGAGTTGGTAGAGATGACGGACGCGGGGGCCGTTAAGGGTGGTGATTGCGCGGCCGTCAGGAGTGCAGAGTATGGTGGTGTCGTGGAGGGATGGGTGTGCGTGGATGGCGAATTTACCGGTAGGGAGCATGTCAAGGTCGGGGTTAATGGGGGCGTGGTTGAATGTGATTAGGGGGTGTGACCACGGAGGAGGTCCGGGGTCTGGCAGGATGGGTGTGGTGGATGGGACAAAGCCAGAGTTAAATGCTGTGAGGGCGGTGGGGCCGGAGGGGGTCTCACTAATGGTGTCGTGAAGTTGAAGGCATGGGGCCCATTGGACCTCGTGGAGACGGGTGAGGTCGTGCTGTTGGCCACCAGTACACCAGTCGCACTGCCACGTGGCAGGACCCTGAGCTGGGCGGCATTGTGAGTGGATTGCAAAGTGCGGGCATGTGGAGCAGGTGGAAGTGGGTTCCAAGTGAAGAGGGTTATGGCATATGGAGCAGTCAGTGGGGGAGGGGGGGGGTAGGGTTACCGATGTGGGGGTGGAAGAGATGAGTTGGAAGCCTTCGTCGAGTTGGAGGTGGATGTCCCATTCCGTGAGGTGTTCCGGGGCCCATTCGACCATGTATTGTGTTTGTCCGTATTCTGTGTCTTTGTGTTTGGATATGATGCGTGTCACGTCGCAAGGGGGGTAGTGGTGGTCTGTGGGGGTGAGGTATTCCGTGTCTATGTGTGTGATGCGGGCTGTGGGGTTGGTAGTGGTGGTGCGGGAGGAGTGGATGTCTGGGGAGAGGGTAGAAGGGTGTCTGGGGAGGTGTGGGTTGAGGAGGGGAATCCAGGAGGGATGTAGGGTGGTGGGGAGGGAGGCTTGTTTGATGTTGAGGTTCGTGACGGGAAGGCGGTTGTGGATAGTGTCAGTGGGTTCGGTGAGAATTGCGGCGAGTAGGCGAACTGGGATAGTGAGAGAAGTGTCGGACCCTGTGAGTTTGGAGATGGACTGACTGGATTTGAGGATGAAGGAGGAAGGTGTGGCGCGGAGGAGGACTTGCGGCCATGTGGTTATGTGATTTTGCCATAGTGGGTTAAGGCGGGGAAGGAGGGAGGTATGTGTCTTGCGGGGTGAGAATTCGCGGTAGGCTTGTTTGTAATGGAGTGGGTCGGTAATGTGCGTGGCTCTGTCTCTGAGTGATGTACGGAGGTTTGCGTCTTGTCTGGTGAAGTGGGTGCGGATAGTGGTGGCAATGGGGTTGGTGAGGGAAAGGGGAGGGATGTTGTGAAATAAGGTGCCGGCATCACGTTGGGCACGTACAAGGCATCTGAGCGTGGGGAAGGATAGGTTGCCTGACATTATGGATTCAATGGGCCAGTGGGAGTATGTGGTGGAGATTTTGTGTATGTGGGCTCTGGCCATTTGGCCTCTGTATCCGGGGGAGTTCAGGGTTTTGTGGAGGTGGCAGACTGTGAGTTGTGCGGCATGGGCTTTGAGGGAGGGGAGACCGTAGCCGAGGTCGGAGGTGGGTCGGTGAAGGGCGGTGCGGGGGAGGCTGCGTACCGAGGAGACGGCTGAGCGGAGGGCGCGGCAGATTTGACCTTCAAGGGTGTCCAGTTGGGAGTCGCTGAAGAGACCAAGTTGAAGGGTAAAATGTTTGCCGAGTAGGAGGCCACGGATGACGCGTATCCTGCGAGATTGGGTTAGTAGGGAGGTGGAAAGGGCGTCGATGAGGGAGGTGGTGGTGCGTTTGAGTTCATGCCAGTGTTTGGTGAAGGTGAGGGAGGTGTTAAGTTCGACCCCGAGGACGCGGTATGTGTCCGAGGGGCCAATGGAGGGAATGGGCGAGGGAGTGGAGTTGATGGTTAGGAACTGCGATTGGAGGTGGGATGTGAGTAGGGTGGAGTTGGCAAGGGAGAGGGCGTTACCCAAACGCCAAAGGGCTCCGGTGATACAACATTTTTGGATGTTGACGGTCATACCTGTGTAGGCGCTGAAGAGGGAGAGTTTCTTTAGTTGGATGGCCATGTTGGGGGTCGAGCCCGTGGCTATGCTGAGGTCGTCGGCGAATCCGTGTCCGGGGTAAGTGGCTGTGGGTTCTGTAGGGTCAACGTTAGTGGCGGGGGGCCCGGGCCGGTAGCCCCGGCTGCCGACCGTGAGCCAGCGGAGAAAGGGTTCAAGGAAGAGGGTGAAAAGGAAGGGGGAGAGGGTATCGCCCTGCAGGGTACCTCTATTAATGTCGATGGAGGGGGTGGGACCATAAGGGGTAATGTAGTCCGTGGAGGAGACCCCGTAGAGGTGTTCGCATGTATCTACAAAAGTGGAGGGCATACCGAGTTGTCTCATGTGTTTGAACATGATGCGGTGGTCTGCTGCGTTGAAGGCGCCTTTGAAGTCCGCGTACATAACATAGATGTCTTTCTTGTGGAGTTTGGCGTCCTCCATGGCCATGATTATGGAGGAGAGGGCGTCGTGGATGCTGCGGTGTTGTCGAAAGCCGTCTTGTTGGTCGCTGAGGATGCCGTGGGTTTCGGCGTATTTCGAGCCTGCGTCTTTTATTAGTGCTGTCCAGAGCTTAAGGAGGTTATTCATGAGGGCGATGGGGCGATAGTTGTCGAGGAGGGTGGGGTCTCCTTTTTTATGTAGGAGGCATGTTGTGCTATGGCACCATTCGGGGGGTGTGTAGGAGGTATGGGCGAAGAGGGATAGGAGAGAGTAGAGGGCAGAGCGGGTCTCGGGGGGTAGGAACTTGAGAATTTCGTTGGGGATACCGTCGGGGCCGGGGGCCTTGCCTGTGCCTAGCGAGTTGAGGGTTTTATCAAATGTAGCACGGGTAATCATATCGGCTAGAGTGAGTGTAGGGTCCCCGCGAGGTTCGATGGTGTAGTTGTCGGGGTTGTCAGGGTGTTCCCAGGGGGGTATGGGTAGGTCGGGCGGGGTGGCTCGCATGAGTTCAGTGGTGAAATGGGAGTGGATTGCGTCAATGACGGTCGAGGGGGAGGACGCCACGGTCGCATCGGGCTTGGTAATGCGGTGTAGTGTAGTGGTTGCGGTGGTCGCCGGGAGGAGGCCACTTTTAATTTTCAATCCGCGGTGGGAGGATTTCGGGGAGGCGTCATAGGCAGTATTGGTGCGGTTTTTAATTTTTTGTAGTATATCCGTGGTGGTGGTTCTGAGGAGAAGGCGGATGCGTGCCTGGCATCTTTGACTGATTTCGGTAGGGGAAAGGTAGTCGGAGGTTTGCAGGAGGGTTTGGGCGAGGGGAAGGGGGCCTTTGTTGGTACTACAGCGACGGAGTGTGCGTATGAGTTTACGCGTCTTTTTAGATAGCCAGGTAGGGTTAACGGATGCAGTAGTGGGGCGGGGTTTTTTCGGGGGAAGGAGGGGCCAGATAGTGGCTGCGTGGTCCATGTGTTGGGAGAGTAGTGTGGTGAATTTGGATGCTAGGGTGTCGAGGGTGTCTGGAGTGGCCTGGTAAGGGGAGGTATTTATGATTTCCGCGTGGAGGGAGGCTGTGCTGTTGAGAAGATGGGGTGTGCTACGTTGGTAGGATGTAATGTGATGTGGCTGGAGGGGGAGTTTAAAGGAGAATTTGCGGGTGGTGTGGTGAGGGCGTGGTGTGTCGTGGGCCGCGGGTGGTCGAGCGATTAGGGAGGAGGGGGCGGGAATGACGAGGTGAATCGCCGAGTGGTCGGAGAAGTGTGATGGAGAGGTAAATGTTGAGCATGCCGGAGGGTTGAGGCTTAAGGGGGAGGGGGGTGGAGTGAGCCAGTGGTCGAGGCATCCGTCGCTGCGGGGGAAGGTGGGGAGGGGGGGGTGGAGCGGTCGAAGGTGGTGTTTGAGGAGGGTGGTGAGGGCGGGGTTGCCCTGACCTGGTGTGGTGGTCGTTTGGAAGTCGCCTCCCCAGAGGACACGGTGTGTTGGGTAGTCGTCCGTGAGTCTGAGGCCCCATGCCGCGACCTCCGCGTATAGGCGGGTGAGCTGAGTGCTGTGGAGTTGCGGCATGTAGACCCCGAGAAGGAGGTAAGGGTCACCTGAGTGGGGCACGAGTTTAAGTCCTGCGATGTGTGGGATTAGGTGGGGAGGAGGGGTGAGGACGGTTGCGGTGCTGAATGATTCTCTGCGGACCGCAAAAAGAACACCTGCGGAGGGTAGTGGCACAGCTGAGTAGCGAGGACGTGAGCTCTTGAGGAGGTATTGGGGAAGGGCGACTCGCCAGCGTGATTTGTGAGTGGTGTGGGTGGTTTCGGTGAGGATGAGGATATCTGGGCTGTGAGTGGCGGCTAGGTGCTCCACATCCAGGATAGATGTGTGGAGTCCCCTGGTATTAAGGTTGATGAGGTGTAGAGGTTGTGGAAGGTGATGGGGGAGGATTGGTGTGGGGTGCGGGCATGGCTTGAGGGGGGGTTGGGTTTGGAGGGGAGTGTTGTTGTCGGGTGTGTGAGTGTTAGAGGTGGAAGGGTGTGTCAGGTGAGGGGGTGTGGTGTGGTGGTGGGTGGGGGGTAGGGCAGGTAGAATGGGGGGGGGGGGTGGGGGGAGGGGTGGAGTGGGGGTGGGTACGGGTAAGGGGGTTGGAGAGGGGTGTGTTTGTGTGGGTGAGGGGGAGGTTTGATGAGGGTGAAGGGCTGCCAAAAGGTGTGCGCGTCCGATAGGAAGGGGGGTGGAGCGAAAGACGTGGTGCCACAATAAAGAGTGGAGGGAGTAGACAGAGGTCCTGGGGTCGAATTGCGGGGGGTTGTAGGCTTGGTCTGCAGGGGCCGTGAGAACAAAGTATGTGTGAAGGAGGACGTGGGTGCCGCAGGACCACGCGCGAGATATGTCGTTCTGTCGAGGGGGGTTGAGGAGGCGAGGAGAGGGGAGGATGGGGGGGGGGGACGAGTTCCAAGAGGCGAGGAGGGAGAGAGTGCGGGTGAGGAGGAACGGTGGAGGGTTGTGGTGGAGTGAGTCGACCCAGGTGGCGGAGTCGTGCGTCACGTGGAGGAGGCCAAAGTGGGAGTGTTGCCATGTGAGGACAAGGAGGGAGTTGTTGGGTGTGCCCGGTCGGGGAGGTGCACCCCTGTTGGCGAGGTTAGTCCATTGGCTGGGGTAAACGCGATGGTTATGAAATGTGTCCACTTCAATGTTTGTGATGATAGAGTAAGTGTTGCGGGAGTTAGAGTGAAGTTTAGCAAGGGAGGTGGCAATGCAGGAGAGGTTTGAGAGGTCCTGGTAGTGGCCCCATTGGAAAGAGAGAATGGCCGAGGGGTCGAGGGGCCCGATAGGGGTGGGAAGGCCGCGTTCAAGGTTCAAATCGTACAGGTAGTTGTGAAGTTGAATGGCGCAGGTTGTGGGTGAGAAGTGCGGCGGAAGAGTGTCCCTGTGTGGGTTGGTTACACTATGGTTACGGATGTCATTGGGAGGGTGGGGGAGAAGGGGTTGGGGTCGGACCTCCGGGCCTGTTGGCCCGTCTGTGGTGGAGTTAGGGACGGCGGGTGGCCCTATTGGCCGAAGAGAAGTCAGAAGGAGTGACGAGAGGTCCAGTGGATGGGGATGGCTCCGCAGCGGCTTCGTCGTAGGACAGGTCTTCGTCTGGGAGGTCGTCGAGGTCGAGGGCCGAGTTTGCAGGGGAGGAGTCTGGAAGGGGGAGGCTGGAAGGGTGTGTTGTGGGTGTGCGGGTTGGGGACCGGTAATCGGGTTGGGTGTTATGCTGGGTAGGGGGGGGGGTGTGGCTCTTGACTGTCGGGGGTGTGCGTGTTGTGTGGCGGTGTGGGGGTGAGGCCTGGGTCTTTTTGGGCGTGGGTCGGGAGTGTTTTAATACTCTTGATGGGGGGGCGGGTTTAAGTGCGGGGTCTGTGGGGGTACGCTTTGATGGGGAGGAGTCCATGGGGTCGTGGCGGGGAGGGGAGGGGGCCAGGGGGTGGTGGGGGGTTGGTGTTGTGTTGCGGTCAGAATCTGGGTGTGGGGGGGAGGGGGGGGGAGGGGGTTGGTGTCCCTGGGATGGGTGAGAGGAGGCAGGGGCGGGTTGTGTGAGAGGGGTGGATGAGGAGTCCATGTGGTCCGCTGAGGATTCGAAGATGGTGGGGAGGGAGGTTGGGGGGGGTGGAGCTGTGGCGGGTATGGATGGAGGGGCTTGATGGTGAGTCGGGGAGGGTTGTGTAGAGGGGGCGGGGGAGGGGGAGCGACGTTTTTTGGAAGGGCGTGGGGTGTGAGAGTGAGGGGGCGTGGGTGAGTGGGAGGTGGCCAGTAGGATGTCAGGGAGGGAGTCAAAGTCGAGGGGGGCATCATCGGGGGTGTCGAGCATTGAGCCATCTGCAGGTTCCTGTTGCCAGGCCTCGTAGGTGTTGGTGGCCTGGAGGTGACCTGTCCATTCAAGGAGGAGGGAGGGGGGGTTGCGGAGGAGGGTTTTGTTTTTTGTGATGGTGAGTGGGGGGGGGGAGGGGGTGGTGTGGAAAATGGGGTCCGAGATGCGGGACCTGCCGAAGATGGAGTAGTGGTGTGGTGTGATGTAGAGTGAGCATGTGGTGTGGGTGGGGGTGCCGCGGTGGATGTAGGTGTGGGGTAGGGGAATGGTGGCGGTGCCGTTGGTGGAGACGAGGATGCAGTACATGGTGGTGGTAAGGGAAATTTGGATGCTGGTGGCGATGTGAGGGGAAGGGGAAGGGTGGGAGCGGAAGTATGAGCCATCAGGAAATTTTTGGAGGGAGGCATGAAGGGATAGGTTGAAGGGCGGGGGGGAGGGTCGGTGTGAGTGGGTGTGGGAGTGTGCGTATTCAGAAGCTGTTTGGTGGAGGAGGGTGGAGAGCCAGTGTGAAGGAGGAATGGAGCCATTGGGTGTGGGGCAAGGCAGTGGGAGGGGGTGGGGTGATTGGATGAGGACTGTGGTGAGGCAGGTGTCAGCCCAGGAAGTGCCTGGGACATGGCCTGTGAGTGGGGGGGGTGTGATGATGATTGTGTAGTTTTGGGGGGTAGGGGGTACTGAATGAATGGCATTTTGAAGTGTTGCGTGAAAATGTACAGGGCCTGATTGTGAAAGGAGTGGGTTATGGGACGGGTGGAGGATATTCATCCAGAAGGAGGTGGGATCGTTCTCAACCTGTATGGGGTCGCGTGTCGGTTGAAGGGCGTCCGCGATCTGAAGGAGGAGTTGGACGGGTTCAGGGAGGTCTTCCATACAGGGGGTAGGGTCGGAGGCGCTGGTGTTCCAGGTGTCGACGAGTTCCGTGGTGAGTCGATCGAGGAGGAGGGCCTGTAACAAAGGAACGACGTCTGGGCCGGAGAGATGAGTGAACAGGGGGGAGCTAATTTTCACTCGTCGGCCTGAAACTGCGGGAACGACTACAGCTCGGATTATCTGAATTTCCTGCTGTCTCAGAGTGTTGAGGAGGTGGGGGTTGTCAGGGGGGGTAGAGGAGTATTGGCCTGTCAGGAGGTATGAGTCGATCAGGCGAGCCGAGAGGTCAACGGCCCTACCGAGAACTGGGGCAGCTATCTCCGAATTCAATTGGCTTTTCACTCTTGGCAACAAGTCATCCTAGTGCCTCGGGAGAATTGGTGGTACGGTACGTGTACCACAAAAACGTGTGGTACGGACCGAAATTTTAATTTAGTACTTATCTCTTAAATATTTCTAAGGAAACCGTATCATCGCTATATTTGCAGTTGCTCGCACCCTAAGCGCACCACCTCTCTGTCGGGCCATCTGCCCGACTCAGAAGGACCAAAGTCAGATCAAACTCCACCTCAAGCCCGACGCTTCTCGAAACAAGTTGCCAAGAGGATTTTAAAACTTTTGGTAGTCGGAAGCGAAGGTTGGTGTGGTGAGTTGGGCGTGCAAGCAACGTGAAGGGTCGGGAGTGAGCGGTGCGCGATGAGGTCGGCGACAAGCTGACCGTCCTAAAGATGAGCTAGAGCAGTGCGGTAAGACCCTCTCGTGAATCAAAAATCAGCTCGATAACGCCCATGAGTATCATGAAATGGATGGACCACTTGTTTGGGTCGCAGGTGGCTGTGTTGCGGCGGGCTTGAAAGTCGAGGGGAGTGTACGAGGTAAGAAAATGCGTGTAGCCGCTCCCCGCCACGACCGCGTCCCGCATTTACGCTCGTGTGCCTCGCTTTTTGAGGTACCTAGCGACCAAAATCTTACTGAAACCCGTTTGAATAGGAGAACAAGGAATAATCAGACACTACGAAGGAGCTTATGCGTGCTGGTTGTGACGTGGGGGTGGATGCGGGAGTGAACGTGGCGCATGTGCGAGCGCGGCTATGTGCGCGGCCTCGGCTCGAAGCCCCGCGCTCCGAATGTCGAGGAGGCGACCCTTCGCGACAAAAAGAATACAAGTTAGCGCTCATATAGGAAGGATGATATCGAGGGAGCGAGTGGGTGTGAAGTTTCAGACATGGGAAGTAAGTGTAGACATAGGCTATAGGCACAGGTCGTGCATTACATCGGGGGGGGGGGGGGGGGTTAGTGGCTCCGCCAAAATTCAGATTACACAGTTCTTTGTAAGACAAAAAGTTCAAAACACCTCTCATTCCCTTCCAATTTGCATGACAGAGCGCATTGCTACTGCTTTAGCTTCTTTAAGGGGAGTAAAGCTAGGCTTTGTATGTTTTTGTGTGGCGATCCATGCGCAGGTATGCATGTCACTCGACTGCATTATGGCGTCACGTTGCTGCATCATGCTAATGCTACTGGGGACACTTCGTTGCAATAGCATAGCATGATTATGCTTCAATTCAGGCATGTTCACGAGCATGGAGTTTTATAGTTGCTGCCTATGGATAGGTGGTGCAAACAATCATGATTAGGGGCTGCATGTTCAGCGCCGCCCAAACCCGGTGGCTTCGCCCGCCACGTTACCAACTAGGAGGTCGGAAACCAACTTGATATGCCATTAATGCGAGCAGGGGTGAAGGGGGAGGTAGCATGAGGTCCGTAGCATATGGGTCGTTGCGGTAAAAGTACCCGCTACAGTCGAGCCGCGTTTTGGAGAAGGAGATGCGTCGGTGGGTAGTGTTGGCTGACTTTCGAAATTTACATTTTCAGCTATTTCTCTACCAGTACCCTTCGTCGGCGCGGTGCGCACAGCGGAGTCGACAAGCAGAAGCTCCACACGAAATTTTGACAAGGTGTTGGAAGGGTGAGCAGGAACTTATTTCCAGTTAGTGTGGTCATCGCCAGGCGCGCCAGGCGGTGAGCTAGCAAGTTCTTCCCCGGCAGTGAGCAGCTCTGCCAGGAGTTGAGTGGACAGCTCGGTAGTTTCCGCACCATCATCCCACCGCACGGTCCACAACTTCGGCCCTACCGACGCAGTATCTAAGCCATACTTCCGAGCACGCTGATGGCGCCTCGAGCCGGGCCTTAGGTCCTCTGTAGAGCCTCTACTAGCCGAGACTCTTTGGCCTATCCGGGCGTGCCGAGCGGTGCTACCGCGGGGGGTAGATGGGGGCAAAATCGTCGCCATGGCGAATAGCCGCGGCCGGTAACCCGTATTTCTTGAAAAATAAGTTGACTGGGACCTTCTACACGTTTTGGACCTATTTCTGTTAAGATTGCTTGAATCAGCGGTCTGTTTGGAGGTTCCAAAATGACATTTTTCTGTGGTACGTGTACCACAAACGTGGTGCGTGTACTGCCCATTCTCCCGAGGCACTAGCCTTTTGCCAAATGGACAAGTTCACTCCTCCAAAATATATTACCATTTCATCAACTTGCTCATACCTTGGTCACTCATCTTTAAGTCAAGAATAAAACTAACATCACACACATACACACACACACACACACACACACACACACACACACACACACACACACACACACACACACACACACACACAAACACACACAAACACACACATAGCGATAACATAACGCCCGCGTGTGCTTTGGACATACTTCCCTCCGCGTTGCGCCCACCTGCTCACAAACCCGATTTCATCCGGCCCCGCGAACCCATACACGTCGGACACACGAACAGCCGACGTCGCTACTCATTGAGTGAAAATATACAAATATGGGAATATAAATCCTACACATACCACAACCTCACACACCAATGCCATTCGACAACATTGGCAAGGTACCGAAGTCGACATACTCCCCATCGTCATGAGCCCTCACACATCCATCATTGCCACTTTTACATCTGTCCTTATCCTCCGCACTAACCCTCCTGGTAAACTCATCCCGAAAGCACGACTCGACACCACATGACAGCACACATCCTTTCGCAACTCCACTTACACACTATTCAATGGTTGCGTCACCTCCTACTCATCTATCGCATCAAATCACGCACGACAACACACCGCACCTCCACCTCTCACACACGCACCTACCCTTCATTGATAGTTGCCACCCTCACGCGCGTTAAACTCCCCCTTGGGGTGGGGGGGGGGGGGAGGGGAGGTAAAAACCCCCAACTCACTTTGGAGAGGTTGGAATTAGGCGGTTCACGGTCTAGCCCCGTCTTATACGTTTCATGAATGGCATAGTTGGCATGGCCCAAAGACAACACCTGGTTTCACCCCGTACATGTTGCAAACAATTTCAATTTCGCCCGTCATTGGCGTCTCGATCGGCTCCATAATTTTTTTGACGTGCCAGCCCCCACAAAGAAAAACAATCGGAAGAGAACTCGCCCACCACGGCCGTTGGACCGCCTCGATCGAACGGTCGACCGTCCCGTTCCACCCTCCCCCCGAGGACCTCCCACCTCTACCACCCCCATCGCTTCAGCCTACCAAGAAGTATGCCTTGATTTGCCCACCACATGTACGGCATTGGGTATGTTATATCATCTCGCTTCACACTAGCGTGACCTCCCCTCGGACCCTTGCCAACTTGCGCGGAGGCCGACCCACCCACCAAGTCTATTCAGAATCAGCAGAAAATCCATATTATTCGGGCCGCTATTCCTCCCGAAAATTCATGTCGTCGAGTCAAACTAAACTCCTCCATGTTCACCCGTCTCACTGGCCCTTAAGCGACATGTCTAGTACACGATCTACTAACTAGCCGCCTCATCGCGCTAGATAGGAGCCGAGCGCTCATGACTCAAGCCTCCACCGTGGAAGACTTCCCGGAAGAAGTCTAGTTCGTTCTCATGTTCGCTAGCGTACTCCAACTTGTTGGAGCCTTAACCCCGATCGAGCCCCCCCCCCCCTCCTCCTTTTGCGTAAATATCCTCCACATGCCCAATAACCCCATTCATTCACAATCAGGCCTTATAACAATGTAACACTTCACATCCCCGCAAACACTCTTCACACAAATATACCCCCTCAATGCATAATCAGAAAATCACCATCACTCCCCCCCCCCCCCCCCCCGTGATAGGCCTAGCACTTGCCTATCACATGACACGCATTCACCTTGTGGTGAGTACACGGCAACGTGTATTCTGAGCCTTTAGACGATATCTAACGCTCAGTAACTTCCCACCATCAACAGCATAATCCACTCTCCTGCTGATTGGCATGTCATCTTATAGTGTTGACTCACAGCCGTACTATCACGATGCTACTCGACCAACATTGTTGTGTAGCAACTTTATTACCATACAACACTACACTCTTCCCATAAAGTCCGTTACTAGTGAAATAGGGCCTTTCGCGTAGGGCGGGTGTTTGCCATGTAGGGTTTCTAGGGTTTAACTGTACTTTAGCCCGTTGAAAAGGCGGGCCGAAACTTGTGTTGACAGTGAGGCTAAGGGGGAAGCGGGGCACAAATGGGGCCCGTCACGCCTACGATATGACGTATTAGGGTTTGCGGCCCAACCCCGATTTCGGGGTATACCCTGATTTGGGCGCCCCGGAATTCGGATTTGCCACACTTTGGCTCGTGAAAAATCCCGAAATGGGTGGCACAACATGCGGTTTTTATGATCCCAGCATGTTGTCCGCAAACATGGGAGCACGTGGGTGTGATGTCATGTGCCGTTAATATGCTTGACATGGGTGGGCTCGGGGCTAGAAAACCACAGCTTGGGAGGCTTAAAAAAGCCTAACTTCACCGTACATTGTCCGATTCGAGCAAACTAAGTTGCAAGTGGAAGCCCTTCCCCCAAGTAAATATAAGTTTTCAATTTAATTTACGCCTACCGGCCGGTATTCGCGTCAAATCCACCGTCCGATGTCATCCAAGCCCTCGTACAGCCAAATAAAGCTTTTAGGGTTTCAAAATCTGCCACATTCGCGCGGGGCTAGCAACCCTTGGACAAGTGGTACCCACATACCCGCTCCGCTAATACGCTCATCAATCAGCTCTCTATATTTCTTCTATTCACGGCGTTGCCCATTTCATGCCCCATGATGGCATGGTGCCGTGCCCTTTGCCGCCGGCAAGATGAAGGCCCGTGCTAGGGTACTTTGAAAGCTCCCCGCCATTTTTCACGCCCGGCGATGCGCAAGTTTCCAAGGCCAACGATCCGCGCGCCATGGTGCTTACACTCCAAGTCAACTGCCCCTCAAGCCCAACAGGCCGCAAGCCCGTGCTCCTTGGTGGTTTTTCCTGGCACGTGGCAAGAAAAACCAGTGCACACGACATGCCATTCTCGGTGTCGCCGCTTTGTAGACGGCCGGGCGCAACACAATCGGCGGATACTAGTGCAACTGTGCAAACATGCTGAGAGCCCAGTGTCGAGTAGTCTCCCGGCTTGTCGCGACACTACGTGTGCCGAGCCACGCATAGAGGCGTGCATAACCTGCACATGCACGAATTTCGGCCCGCAAAATATGGGCCGAAAATCCAATGTGGGTGCCCACAATAACCGGGGCGTGCCGGTAAATGTGCTCACGTCAGTGAACAGCGCGCCGTGGTGTGTTGCTCAAAACTCATTATTCTACCCCCCCCCATCGAGTTGCATGGCCATCGCGGCAGTGCGTGGCGGGTAATTAAATACGTGCCGCTAGTAACGGACTTTATGGGAAGAGTGTATGTCTCTCAGCATCGTGAATTGACCACACATGGGGTAGTGGAGGCAGGGGTTGTAGGTGAGGAGGCGGGCGATGTTGTATACCCTCAACACTTATTCTTGTTTGTGTGTGAGCTTGACATTGGTGAGTGCGGTGTGTTTTTTGTGGAATAAGAAGACCGCCCCGTCGTCGGCGGCGTGGGCGAGGAAGGCCCGGTATTTTTTGGCTCGAGCAAGTGGTGTATGAGTGTGTTTAATGATGTGCTTGTGGGAGTCGAATTTGAGGTTAGCATATTGGTAGGGTGCAGGGTCGCCTTGTGGCTGAGGGATCAGCGAGTATGGCTTGGTCAAGGCAACGATAGACCATTTGGTCCCGTGCTATAATTTATTTTGGGTGAATGGCCTTGTGCGATATGATTGACTAGTGCGTCTGCGAGGTCGCTACCTTGGAAACAGTTATGATCCTTGATTTTGCCGATGTGAGTACGGATACATGAAGTGCAACGGGTTTGGCGAGTGTTCGTAATTGATTCGAGTGTGGCACGCTGACATGACCGCCACAACAACGCGCTGCAACTCCTCCTCTCCCTTCTTGAAAGCCATAACGGAGGCCGATCGGAGACCATCACCGCGGACATTGCTTACAAATCCGTCAAATCATTCACCTCCCCCGTTCTCATCCACACCCCCCTTGACTACCACCCCCCCATCCCACCGACATGCCCACCCCTCTCGCTGCTGCCGATGAAGTCTTCTCATTCGACTCCCTCACCTCATGCCCCGCCATCCTACTTGAACGCATATTTGTTGGAGATAAAAGTACAATGATAACACGGGTAGTCGAGCCGGCCCCGATAGGGGGCCAGCAGTGGGGACAAAGGAAGTGAAAAGAGAGAGATTGCGGCCGGTAAATGCACCGGTGGAGCCGGCCGACCACCACTAACGGGGAAATAGAGTACCGCTATTAGTGCAACACTTAGTACTAAGATAAGGACTACCTACCTTTTGCAGAAGCACTAGGTAGTGCAATGCTTTTGTTAGCACTCCCCCTCAACGTAGCGTAGATCTTGTCGTCGCCCTTGCTTGTCTTCGAGGAAGGAGTCATCTTGGTCGTAGGCGTTGTTCCGGTAGAGGTATCCCATGCCTAGTACGAGACGCTACAAGTGCTCACATGAACGGGATGCTAGCGGTGAGTTGCCGACAATAAGTTGGTCCAAATGTACTGCGTCCGTGTAACATGTTGCGGGAAACCCGTCCACGGGCGAATAGGCTATCGCATGGGATCGACTGGCGAGGAAGGGGAAACGCCAACATGGCTGCCAACAACGTGTAGGCACCTGAAAGTAATAGTCGGGCGCTATCGTGTCGACTCCCCCCCCCCCCCCCCCCCCCCCCCCCATTCGCCGTGGGCAAGGTTAGAACCTCGCTAAGTCAGATGAGCGTTGCGGCGTCGCCTCGGGAAAAAGCAAAAACATTACTCTTTAAAGTACGTGCCGTGCCATGTGTGTGGGGTGTTGTTGTTGTTGGAGGTGAATGCCGTGTCTTCCGGGTAGAGTGAGTGGTATGTGTAGGAGTGCAGTGATTTATTGAGGGGTGGGTCAGAGTAGAGTTATACTTGTATCTGGAATGCAAGACAGATGAGGGTGGTCAGTAGGTGGGGTATTCCGTAGTGGCCCAACGATGGCGTGCGGTGGTGGTTGTGGTGGGTGGGTGTATTTCTGAGAGTGAGCCGACTCAGGTTACGAGGCGGTAGACTTCCTTAGCAAAAGTGGGTCGTGTGAGTTATAGTCTGAAGAGCTGGTCGATGTGTCTCATACGGAGGTCCGAGCGGCTTTTGCTTGCGTGGCTGGCTGGGGGGCATAGGGTAGTTGTGTCATTAAGGAGGGGGTGGGTGTGGATGGTGAACTTCGCCATGGAAGGCATGTCGAGGTCGGGGTTGACGGGGTCATGGGTTTTAGGTTATGAGGGGTCATCTCCATGAGGGGGGTGATTGGGGAGGATGGGAGAGGTGGTGGGGATGAAACCGCTAAAGGCAACGAGTGATGTAAGGTAAGAGGAAGTTGTACTGATGGCGTCGTGAAGTTGGAGACATGGCGCCCATTGGACGTCGTGGCGGCGGGTGAGGTCGCGTGCATTTCCACGTTTACACCAATCACAACGCCACGAGGCGTGACCTGTGGTTGGGTGGCAGTGGGCGTGTATGGCAAAGTGCGGGCATGTGCTGTATGGGGTGGCATGTTGGGGTGCGAGGTTTGTATGGCATTGTGTGTTGTGGTAGGGGAGGCGGGGGTAAAGGAGAGAAGGCTGAAACCGTCGTCCCGTTGTAGTTGAATGTCCCATTCCGTGAGGCGTTCCGGTGCTCATTCGACCATGTATTGGGGTTGTCCATATTCGTTGTCTTTGTGCTCGGAGAGGATGCGGGTAACGTCGCATGCGGTGTAGGCCGAGTATGAGGGCGAGAGGTATTCCGCGTCGATATGTTTGAGAGGGGCGATGTTCGAGGATATGCCGGGGTAAGAAGGGCATATGTCGGAGGCGGGGGTGTGGGGGGAATGGCGGAGGTGGGGAAGGAGGAGTGGCAGCCAAGAGGGGTGGATTGTGGTGGCTGGAATAGCCCCCCTGCGTGTAGCTCGCGCGGGTGGACTGTCTGCCCGTCTAGCGCATACATGTATATATGATGGGGCGTGATTCTCGTTAGTAACGAGGACCCATAACTCACTGTTTGAGCATAGTGACGCGGTAGCATGCAGACACCTGCCGGTGAGGTGCAAAGCAAACGAATAGGTTGATGACAATTGCGGAACAAGTGACGGTTCATTGCATGCCGACAACCGTTGCTTTATAATTTAAGTATAGTGCGCAATGCGCATTGACGTGACTAACATGTAGGGGGACTAGCGAGCAAAACCCTTATTTTGGACAACATTTCAGGTAAAATGGCTTTACGTCATCAATACACCAGGGTTTGAGGCGCGGTTTCGTTCAAGAGAAAGCCCTAGTGCTAGCCTAAGTACGTGCAAAGTTTCAGCCACTGATTCCGTTTGTAGCGGTTCTGTCGGCTGTGACAAGATGAGTCGGTGAAGATGGGCGAAAACTGCCGGTGGCCCTATTTTGGACAACAACTCCTGAAGCTCACTACAATGACCTCATACGCCCCTCAAAACACTCCAAGCTGCTTACAACTCTTCAAGTAGCTTGGCTAAGCCTTTGGGAGCACGTTCTTCAAAAGGAGGCTCGGCGGAAGGCGAAGACTCGCCACGGGAGCCGCCACGATGAGGTGCGTCCATGTCGGTACCTCCCGCTCCCACACCAAGTTCCATGCTTTCACTCGCTTTTGCTGCTGACAATAGGAAACTTGCGCCGTTCTTGATAAGTGGGGTAGGCTCGTAGATAGCGGGGCTATTGTTTTGAGTGTTGGTGACGTCCTCGAGAGCCATACGCTTGGGTGCTTGTTGGGTTGCCATTGTAGCGTGTCGCTTGCGGGCCGCAACGGTATCGGCCTTTTTACCGCCCGGTTCACGAGTTCCTCCTCACACTCCCTGCACATAAGCTCCACTTCAACCACAACGGCCTCAATACGCTCCAAATCGATTGTTGCGTTGTCGCAAAGTGTCTATGTATCATCGTATAGGTTAGGGTCCGTGTTCTTTGGGTGGTCCAATGGCTCCTTGCCCGCGCATTGTAGAAGGTAGTCGTACTTGTCGTGATAAGTATCAACAGTCGAGTGGGCACCCTCCACTGCATACAACAGGTCAAGAACGCCATCCATATGCTTGTCTGCCTCTGCCTTTAGCTTGACGAGTGTGTTTTTCTCTTTTGCTATGCTTTTCAGGGCGGCACGTACGGTACCGGGTTGTCCAGCGTCGCGGTGGTTTGGCAATATCTAGGGACTTGTTGTATTAATTGGTTTATTTTGTAATTGATATCATCTGTTGTAAGACACTGGCCAACTCAATGATGCACCACCAGAGATTGCACAAGGGCATCCTCTTGCTCTTTCGTAAGTCCACTTCGTTTGTCAAGCTTAGGTTTCTCAAGGTCGGGGGTTTTCAGGGTGCGTCGGAGGGTCGGCCATGGGATACCGTGCTTTGCTGCGATTGCGGAGAGATAGTAACCTTCAGTACCGGCCTTGCCACTCGCAATTGCTCGACGACCTTCGTCGACTGCCTTGGCGAGGCTTTCTTGAGTGTAGGCTCGATATTTGCAACGAGCGGGAAGGGAGCCGCTGCCCATAGCGGAGATCGATAGCGAATAGCGGGGATCGCTGCGAAGTCGACGTTGTTGTTGAAAATTTTGAAAATCGAAAAAAGGGGGGCTGTATGTACCGAGACCCAAGCTGCGGCAAGCGGGCGCACCATGAGGAGATACGCGCGACAACCGACAAGAGGCTCGCCAAGGACTTGTATGACGGGTGGGTGGGTAGTATGGGGAGATCCAAGCCACTATTAAGTGATTTGCACGCTTCTCGAGTGGGTTGGTCGAAAATTGATAGGTGCTTTTGGTGCGAGTTGGCCAGCATGTCCCATCACATGCGCTCTCTATGCTGACCAACGCGACGAGCTCGACCAGCCGCCAACACAGCCCCATCAGAGGGTCTCTGAGGGGGTTCTATGATAGGGTTTGTGTCTTGAAATGACCTCGTCTAGGCGGGCTAGGGTAGGCCTAAACCGCTATTTGTTCAAAATAGGTTCATGTCCAAAATAAGGGTTTTGCTCGCTAATGCATTGTGATCGCCCCACTTTTCGTCATCGCTACAATTTTTTCATTTATGGTGCCATGCCCTCCCTCACATTGCTTTCTTTGCAATTCATGTATCGCACTGACGCACTCCCGAAATGTTCAACTCCGTGAGATGAGCCTTGCTCCTCGAATTACTCGAATGGGCCAACGCCTAGACGGATAGGGCAAAATTTTCTTGGTAAGTGCCGGAAATGCATTCATTTTTGGTGCTTGCATGGTACTTGAAGGGTTTTAGTTGGTGAAACTCCAACAATGGCCTCAACGTGGGGTTAACTAGCACGGTACGGTACGGTTCTATTGCAATTGTACGTTTTGCACTTACTCGAGCGTCGCTTAGCCGGGAGCATGGTCTATGGTGCTGACTGTAAAGTTTGTTTTAAACATATACTCTCAGCAGTCGTGATTGCAAAACGCTTCCCGAAGAGGGTGCGTGTGCGGGATTACCTGCCAGTCCTCTAGGCACATCCCGGGGGCGCACATAGTAAAAATGAAAATATCATCGCTGCAGCACTTCTTACAGATACCTGCACCCGTACTTCATTATTACATAATTACAGGTTTTTTGTAATTATTTAGTATTTTCTAATTACTACAGAATCACGGCATCTCACGGCGTTGTACTTTATATTCTCGCTACTTTATTCTCCCGTCCAGGCACTCGCGCGGTGTGCGCCTATCGCTACTACCCGTTCGTTTCAACTTTCAACCCGGCACCTCGATACTGGGGCAGACCCGTGCGGGGGATGGCAAGAACGCACCTAGCTGACTTGCACTACTGAGGGAAGATATGTAGCAGCGGTGTCTCCCTCCCTCACTGACGTGACGACAACTAAATTCGTAACCTTCTTCGATGTCGGAAGTCGGTGGAATGGATGATGCGACGACGAACGACTTCCCGACTACAGTAAGGTTTAACTACCGACAAGAGCCCGCCGATAGCTCCGCGGAGGCCATCGATGCTGTGCGCGAGCTACGCAGCCGGCTTCAGGTGTGCAAACATCCGCTTGGCTTCCATCCACAGAACTAGCAGCACCTGTATGTAAGCGGCGTTCCAGGTTCACAGTTAGCACGCCGTTCCACCTGCTCGCTCCACTATACAGGGTCAACGGCGGTACACGCGAGCTCTGCGACGGTTGGCGCTCGTCACGTGCTACGCCGCGCTCTACACCGTCCTCCTCATCCTGCAGAACATGTTGATGTATCGCTATGGCAGTGGATTCCAGGCAAAGAAGCCCCGTCCCTTCTGAATCTATCGCGCCTGCTCTTTATTTATCTCTGTTTCCCTCTCCCGTTTATCGCTGGTGTAGTAACATATTGCCACCAGTTTGTGGGATATATGCGGTACCAATCAGCTCCGCAGCTGCTTGCTTCATTTCAAACGAACAAAATAACGAAGAAAGAATCAGAACAAAGCACACACACACGCACGCACACACACAAACTCTCACCCACACACCGACACGCACACACACACACACGCACACACACAAACTCTCACCCACACACCGACACGCACACACACACACACACACACACACACACGCATACGCACACAAACACACACACACACACACACACACACACACACAAACACGCACACACACACACACACACACACACTGAAACACAAAACAAATAATGAAGTAATTGCCCATAAGCTACGGCGGGTCAAAGTCTTATTTTACTCGTAAAAACTTTGAAGTAGCAAGGGCTACAATCAAAAGTTTCAAAGTGAGTATGAATGAGTTGCATGCTGGCTTTGTCATTCGAGCAGTGCATGTTTGCTGATGAGAGTTGTATGTGTGTGGGCGGGTGGGTATAGATGATGACCGCGTTAACACAGGTGCTGGCTCCGCGGGACGCGCACGGCGAAGCGGCGAGCTTTCTTGCGGGGCAGCGCGAGGTGCTAAGCTATCTGGAGGAGCAAGTGGTGGGCAGCATTTGGAAGGACCACGTCTGTGGTAACTCAATCTGCGAGGAGCCGCAGGAGTTTCCCGCTGTAGGGCAAATGGGCTGCGTTTCTGACTGTGGTCGGGAGCGAGCGGACACCAGCTTGCTCCTCTACATCCATGCCAACTTCACAGTCCCAGGTCACAGCTCCAACGACCTGCGTCGCAGGGTGGCCTGGAACATGTGCCGCCAGGACAAGGCGGGCTCCACGCATGGCCTCCCGCCCGTTTGCTGGTTCGCAAAGCCACAGACGTTTCGAACCATCTTTGGAAGCATCATTGAACAGTATGACGTGCCTGCTGGAAGCTGGTAGGCCCCTTGTCATCCCTCCCCCCCCCCACGGCCTTGTATCTCCTGTATGAAGCGGTTTGTCTGTTTTGAGTGTGTATGCGTGAAAACTCGTATGAGCTGTGCGTCTACGGGTGTGCTGAAGCTCTGCTGGTGATGAGTGTGTCCAAGAATAATTTCCCCAAGGAAATTTATTGTCAAGCCACATCTATCCTCCGACAATCTGCTGATAATTGTTTGGTTGCTTCGGACTGCTGCAGGTATATACACATCACCGGGGACGATTTCGGGGCAGTGGCGGGACGGGTGTATGAGCTGAGCAACGGCCGGCAGATCCCACTCCCGACAACTGTGAGCGCTGCTGAGTTGGTTCCTTCACTGAAGCGCCGGCAGCTCTGGTGTCATGCTCTCTAGCTCTCGCATGCATTTACCCTGCAACAGAGGTCAGCAAGCTGCCGAGCATTGCAAACAGATTAACTTATGCTGCCTCCGTCCTGTGGTTTGATACACAGCCGGAATGGAGCACATGCTTTCAGACAGTCAGGGCACTGAATAACATGAGGTTAACCCCCCGGGTCCCCTCCTCCCTCCCTTCACAAACACACGCACACACGTACACTCTCTCACACACGCACACACACACACACACACACACACACACACACACACACACACACACACACACACACACACATTGCAGCAGTCTCATCCCCGCTGCAATGCTATACTATTCTTGATGATGCGGCCTCTGATTTGTTTATTCATTCTACCAACATCAGGGATGAGCAAGGCATTCTACGCCGGATGTTATCAGCGTACTACGCTGCTGGCAGCGAGGATGGGAAAGCTCCGGACGAGCCCAGGTAAGGGAATAGCCTAACGAACTCATGTTTTATTCCACCAACGTGAAAAATTGCGGCGATAATACCGGGCTGTGGTGCTGGGAAGGGGTGGTTCGTGTCCCAGCCAGCTTCTCTGACAATTACACTCCCTGTCACATGTGTTCAGTGTGAGTCTTGAAGACTTTGCCCCACGAATCATTGCGGCAGGCGAGCCGAGAGTTGTCACTCTGACGGCCATCTCCAAAGGGAAAGACAGTCCTGCTCTGTCTATGTGTGAGCCACCCTGGCTGGAAGGGGATAATGGCTCCGGAGTTGCCACACTCTGGCACTGTGTCTTTATCAGTGGTGGGGGCAATCACGTGTCAGAGGCTCAGGAGGTAAAAATTGGGCTGCTGACCTTTCGCGGGATGAGAATGCTGCTGGTTGTCTCCCCATCTCCCTATGGAATATCTAAGATGCTTGCGAATTACGCACGTAATTAGGTGTCTGCTACGTGTGGGTCTGGCGACCCCCCATTTGCTTCCATCACCCTGTCCTGCATCATTCCGGACCTGGTTGACTTTGGTGTGACGACAGTGAATGTGGAGAGCATCTTCTCTAGGAATGATTCCTGGAGCACGCTGCGATCCACAACCGACATGCCACTATACCTTTTGCGTCCCCACCAGCACGTTGAAGCGTCAGCAGCAGGTGAGTGCGCTGCGTCTGTATGTATGAGCAGTCCATCAAGCTTTGGCTGGTCGCCTTATAGAGGGGATACCCCAACGACAATGGAAGTATCTTTTGTTCCTGCCGTAAAGCTAAATTATGGGTATTTGTTTTTCCTGTATTAGTCACGGCAGACACCATCACACCCAGGTCGACCAAGGACGACGAGCTGTGGCAGCAGCGCCGTAAGCTTCTGGTTGGAGACACGCCCTCATCGACGCCCACTCTGGAGCCCTTCACCGGTAACAACAATTTGTCGGTGTCCTTCGTTGCGGAGGTCTCTCTACCTGACTCTTGCGATTTTGGAGAGTGTGTGCAGCCGCTCCCCCTTACCGCGTTGGAGCTGGGCGATTTCGAGGCAGAGATTCGCAGCCAGGCCAACGCGGATGTCTCACCCAACGTGACTGTGATCAACAACTCTGTGGAAGGCGCCACACTGCAGACAATCGTCACGTTCACAGCGCCTGTGAATGCGTACCTGGCCCTGCGCTTCCTCTCCAGCATCCTGCGTGCAGAGTCATTCGCACAGGCTTCCTACGCGTTCCCCCTCTTTTTTAACGCCTCTACCTCCTCCTCCTCCTCTTACCAAGGCACCATCACAGACGTAGCGCTGCTGACCCCGCCGTATCCGTCGCTCACGGTCAGCTTTGAGGCTGCCCTGTCGGGATGGTCGCAAGATGGGCAGCCTTTGGAAGACCTGATCAAGGCCGACCTGCAGGAGGTAGTGATGCCAGAGCTATTTGATGAGGAGGACATCACTGAAGCTCCCACCCCCAACGTCACTCTGCTAGCATCCGGGGGCACGACAAAAAGACTCCTTATTGTGTTTGAGTTCCCACCCAACACAAACTTCCTGGCCCTCAGCAGTATCCTGAACGACCTTGACGACCCGAGCTACATTTACGTGTGGTTTCCATCGGTGATTGGAAGTTGGGAGGTAGGCAGCTGGGAGGCGTACGTGCGCCAGTCTGATGGAACGCCGCCCACCACAACCCCACAACCTGCCACTACTAGCCTCTCCACCCCCACCACCACATTTACACCCGAGCCTCAGTCAACCGGGGAGCCGACCACCTCTGCCACTGCAACGCCCCAGCTCATGGACACGCCCACAACCTCCGCCGTTGCTACGTATACCCAGACCTCTACGGAAACAACCACACCTTTCGCCTCCACAACGCAGCCTCAGACCACGGGCACTCTTTCACCGACAGTCACAACAAGTGATCCCCAATCCTCGCCCACCGTTACTTCTCCATCTGCCACCGCAACGCAGCCTGGTTCCATCACCACCACCCTAACGCCCATCGCCAGCACCACCACCACTACTTCCAGCAGCGGCAGAATATTCACGGGAAACAACCAGTTTGTTGTTTCATTCTCAGCCAACATTTCCCGGCCCGGGATGTGCTCATCAGACTTCAGTGAGTGCGCCACATTGCCGCTGGGTGATGCGGAGTTGGACCTTTACAGGTCTGAGGTCGCTACAGAGGCGGGGGTGCCTGTTTCCGTGCAGCTGGAGGCGGTGTTCAATTCCGAGGGGGGCGCTTTACTTGACACAGTCGTTACCTTCGTCACGCCGGTGGACCTACTCCGCAGCCTCGCCTACGTAAGTCGCCTCTATTATTCGGTGATCTTGGAGGCGGGATTTTTCACCTTCCCAGTGTTCCTTGACAACGTCGAGAACTACGGGGGGATGCTCTCCGACCTGGAAGTCGATACACCACCCTCGCCCTCCCTAGTCCTCAGATTTCAGGCAACTCATCCGACAGAGCTTGCCTCATCACCTACAGACGATTTATTCGTCACTGGAGAGACGGCGTACCCTGGTCATCAGTCCGCTGCCGAATCTTTCGAAGCCACCACTTCCGGTAGCACCTCCGGCGAAGGGCCCGTATTGCTGCTGTTAGACAGCGAACAAGAGACATTCGACCCTGCTGTCGGAAATTCTAATATGGGGCAATTGGCTTTCACGAGCGACCTTCTTGCGTATATTTCCGCCGTCGTCCCTTCCGGCAGTCCCCCATCGTCGGTCACCATCGACCTGCAGATCACTGTCCTCTACTTGACTGGCGAAACGCAAGCCGTGTCTGTGGATGTTGAGTTCCCATTAGGAACGGACACCACCGAAGTAGCGGTACTGGCTGCCACCTTGAGCAGCTTTGAATCGTCGGAATCCTCGACGGTGTTCCCTTCCTTTTCATCCGGGGACGTGACGATTACAGAGCTCGAGGCGTTTGTTCCGCAAGGCGACGAACCAACATTGACGACCGAGAGCCCCGCCAGTACCACTACTACTACGACACCAAGCAGTATCGATCCTTTCGACGGCAGCAATGCATTTTTGTTTGTGTTCGTCGCGACGGTTTTCATGCCCAGGAGTTGTGATGAGGGCCAGTGCCAGCAGGTTCTGCCGTTGGGCGAAGACGAACTGGACGAATATGTTAGCGAGATCACGAACCGAGCAGATGGCGCGGTGGGATTATCCATCGACGTCGTGCAGTTGAGTAATAGCGGCGAAGGCGCCGAGCTTGCGACCGCTATCACCTTTATCCCATCCGTGGATATCGACCGTGCGTTCCTTCTACTCGGTGTTTTTTACCGCGCACAGACTTTGGAGTCTGCTTCCTATGCGTTGCCTGTGTTTTTCGACGGCGCGGAAAATTACGTCGGTCTCGTAGATGGGCTGGAGGTGCTCACGCCACCCACAATCTCTTGTGTCGTCAGCTTCGACGCGTCGTTTCCGCTGCAGCCTTTAGCCGAAACACCAGGCATCAGTAGACGCTTATTACGCCGGTCGCTGCTACAGACAGAGGCGCAGTCGGCGTTTCAGACAAATATAGAAAGTTACCTTGCTTCAGCAGTGTCCTCCGCCGGTTCCATCCCTTCTCCATACTTCACAATTATCTCGGCGGATGCAGACGAGACGCAGAGGGTGTACGTGCGAGTGCAGTTTCCCAACGGGACAGAGACTACTGAGATTGCTGGCGTTGTTGTTGATTTGTCGAATTCCGATGCGCTGTCGTCCCACATCTTCACGTCTTTCGCCCCCGGAGCTGTGGTTGTGGACAACGTCACCGTTTCACTTTATGAGGTATCGAGCCAAACACCCGCCGCATCTCATCCAACAACAACTCCCGCCCAGACTACCCCCACAGCGGAACCTGCTCCAACGCAACAGCCCACCTCGACACCACAGTCTACGCCAGCGCCGAGAGGCCCATTCACCGGAGATAACGAGTTTCAGGTGTTCTTTTATGCGACGGTAAGGGCAGATTTGCCATTTACCGTCGCATGGTGTTTGAACTGAAGTGACTTCATGCCACATTGGTTTTTCATGTTTGCCGCATATCGGAGACTGCGTAGGAAGTATTGAGGAGCTGACTATATTTTCCCTGGGTGATGTAGGTGCAATTGCCCAGCTGGTGTTACTTTTTCGTTGATGAAACAGCGTCGCTGTCGTGTCCTCAAGCCATGCCTCTCGACCCCGATGCCCTCGAAACATTCGAAAGTGATGTTTCTTACCTTGCTGGGCCTGGCACCTCCTCTGACGTGACCGTTGTCATCAACACCACCGACGGAGCCCTACTGGCGACGATTGTCTCCTTCCAAGCCCCCGTAGTGTTATTTGACGCGCTGCAGGTTTTGGCGAGGCTCGACAACGCACGGCGGAACGGATCGGCATTTTACGTTTTTCCGACCTTTTTCGACGGCTCTAACAACTACGACGGCACCATTTCGACTCTGGGCGTTCTCACGCCACCGTTTCCAAGTCTCAGTCTCAGAATTCAGGTGACTTTATTCCCCAGCACCGACGACCTTCAGACTAAAAAGCGACGTGCGCTCCTCCAATCTTCGTGGGAGGTCGCGCTCAAGTCCGACTTGGCTTCGTACCTCGCGATGGCAGTTCCCTCCGCAACCCTCGACCCGCCGGTCGTGTCTGTCACCGTGCTGTCCACCAATGGCGCGATTCAGACGGTGGAAGTGACCATCGACTTTCCTCATGGCACGGACACCATCGAGATCGCTACAGTGTTTGCTGCGCTTGAGAATTCTGCGAATCATGGCGCCATTTTCTCATCATTTTCTCTTGGAACCATCTTGGTTAATGGGATAACCGCTGGCGTCACGACCAGCCCGACCCCCTCCCCAACCCTACCACCAGTAGTGCTTCCGCCAATACCGTCCCAAGTTCCGACCCCAATCGCGCCCACGCCGCCTGCTGTCTTGCCGCCAACCACCTCGCCAGACCTTTCCTCCCAGCCCACTTCTGCAGCTCAGTCTGTCCCCCCTATGGCATCAGGGCAGACACCCGCCGCACCTCCAGCAGCACCCCCTTCAATCATCCCACAGTCCTCTGCAACACAGCAACCTTTGGCAGCGCCGCCTGATGTTGACACTTCTGGCGACGATGATAATAATGACAATGATGACGGACAGAACAATGATGACGGAGAAGACGGCGGCGGGGGCAATGGAAATGACAACGGCGACGACAGCGACGATGACGGGGAGAATGACGCAGGCAATGAAGACGAGGAAAGCAATGAAAGGCCTCCGCCCATCATCAGGCCGAATATACCGGCGCCGGCTGAGATCGATGATGATGTTGCCGGCCCGAGTGGCGATGGGGCATTGCTCGGTGAGGGACTCCGCCCTCCTATCGTTGGAGGTCCGGTGGTGGACGGTGGTTTGCCGGCAGGCGCACCGTCACCGATTGATGGTGAAGGCAGCGATCCCCCAGCGCTGAACCCCCCGCCTCCCTTACCTGATCCTCCGAGACCGACCCTGCCGCCCAGCGGACTGGATGACAACGAGGGACAAGGTGGAGGGGAGGCGCCGCAGGGCGACACGCAAGATGCGGTAGGGTTAGATGAGTATTACACAGTGGAGATGCAGGAGTTGGAGGCGTCCGGGATATCAGTGCCGGGGTTTCTGTTGGAAGGACTCGCGCGGCAGGTGGGGCAGCTACCGGTGGTCGCTGAGGTGCGTGACTACGAGGAAGAGGAGGCCGCGTTCAACGTGGACTATCAATGGGAAGATGGCTATGACGACGAGGAAGGAGAGACGGGTACTGAGCAAGAGAAGAGCGAGGAGGAGAAGCTCAGGGATGAGGGGGTGCGGAGCCTGATTGAGCATGTTACAGATGTTTCTGACATCCGTCTGGAAGATGACGAGGAGGTGGGTGCACGCGCGGCGTGATTTTTGCCTTCTTGACTCTGCAATTACTGTTTTGCTTTGCGTACACCATTGCACTGGGTTTGTTTAATTGTTTGCTCTGACTTTCTCTGCTCTTTGCCAGGATGAGCAGGGGGAGGCAGCGGACGGGGAGCGTAACTTGGGCGTACAGTTGGAGTTGCTGGGGCCGCGAGAGGTGGATGTGTTGCAAGGCGCCGAGTACGAGGACGCGGGCGCAAGAGCTACGGGCGCACTGCGCAGCGTGCAAGTGGGTGGGCTCCCCGTCGACACCGACTCGTTGGGGCTGCACTACGTGGTGTATAGCTACCGTGACAGCCGCGGTCGCGTTCTGGACAGCGTCAGCCGCCGCGTCCGTGTCGCCCCCCGCTGCCCTGGGGGCGAGTTCCTTTGCGAGACGGGCAGTTTCTGCAGCACACAGGTGGGTCAGCCTTTACTCCCTCCTTTGGTCCATCACTAGATTTGCGTAATTTGTTGCGCCCCATGTCGCCATATAATGTCTCATGTCATTTCATTTATTTACTTGTTTTGCAATTTGGGGAGTAAGTTCCAATGTTGCAGCTGACAAGTGCACTGTGATATATTTGTCTGTGATAATGCTAATTTCCTCATGGTTTAAGACCCTCGTTCACATTCGGAAACTCTAAATCCCGTTTCAAATTGTGAAGCTATTCATATTCATGACAGCGGGACGGAGTGAGTCCCCCCTTCCACGCCACAACCTCGTGTATTCGCAGCTTTCATGTATAGGTAGTCCGCAAGCAAGGCAAAACCAGTAATGGTTTCTGTTGTGAGTGACGACACTAATAACCTGGCTGCCGATGCACCGCCTGCACTGCAAGAGCAAATGATTTTATGGGAGTATTTTTGGCATGGGCAGCATATATGCACGCATGACCCTCCCTTTTCTCGATGGCGCGCACTAGGTTTGTTTTATTTTGAAGTGTCGCCCTTAACGTATTAAGCACAGCCTCGCTCGACCGCCGACAAGGCATCGATGCTGACGCCAGGCGAGAAACCCCACCGGAAAACAAAGTGCAGCAGCACCACTAGCTTAGGCGTAACAGCGTCAAAGGCGCGAAGCGTGGTGTGAAGGATAGCCTGCGTGTGGATAGGTTCAACGATGAACGGTGGCCTCCACCCGTATCAGGGCATTCCACGCACGTTTGTATATAGGGATGCTGTACGAATCTGCGACAGCACGTGGCACCGTCCCGGAATAGTAGCTGCCACACGAGACGAAAGGTGCGCTGCTCCCGTTCCCAAAGTCTAGCACACCGTCGCCGCGATTCCACCCCGCTCTGGATTTTGCATTGGGTGAGGTAGGATATGTTGTCATCCGCCCCTCTAGGTCGTGGCTGAAGCTGCCCCGGGCCGGGTCGGGCGGCGGACGGGCTTTGCAGAGTGCGGACTTATGTTTCCAGGGGGGGTACCTGTACCCACGTGCATCCCAGGCAACCCTCATCATGTACATGAACAAATCCTAGTACATCGGGCACGTACTGGAAGCGTTTGCGGGCGTGGCGAATAATATATAATCCTTATTACACAATAAATATCAAGAAAAACTTTCTTACAAGAAAAAGCAGTGGAGGCCACCAAGCAAGAAAAAGAAAGAAAGGAAGAAAAAACCTAAGCCCGAGGAACAGGAAGGCATGCCACAGCATCAGCACTGCCTTCCTGAAAAGCGTCGCGGAGATAAGAACCCAAAGTGCCATGAAGAGCAGCAGAAAGACGTTGCATGAATTCTCGTCGCACATCCCCCAAAAAACGCCGAAACGGAAGAGAAGTAGATCGACGAACAAAATGCTGCATACGGACATAACTGTCAGAGCGCAAGGAACGAGAGTCAGCGGCCCCCATGCCAGGGAATAAATATCATATTTTATTGAATTCGCAGATAATCCTTAGATCTGTCTAACGCGAGTCACTGCACCCGGGCCGGCTGCAGTAAAAACTTAAGTGTCGTCGGCCCGCTGCTTTATTTGTACCCTTAATATCTCACCATCGGTTTTCCAAGTCCTTGGAGCATGTTGACCATTTTGAGCGTGTCCGAGTTTCTGTGCCTTACAAGGATTTCAAGTGTAGTTTTCTCAAACCCTAAATTATGTGAATCGGCCAAGTTTCGGCGCAAGTATGACAAGAAAAAGTGCTATGAGAGGATTTTTCGACCAAAAACCGATAAACGGACGAAACCCTCTGCATTCTCAACGTTTATAGGTGCCTTGATGCATGTGAGAAGTGGCAGATTTGATCGTGCTTACAAAGTTTGTCTTCAACCATGTCAATATCGCCGATATTTTGTCAACAAGACGCTCCATTGTCATACTATGCCGACATTCGAACAACAACACCGCGAACTTTAAAAAAAACGGTGCAGACATCACATAAATGAGTGACATAACACATGACAACATTTTTTGCATGCGTCTCCCTGACGGTTGACAAGGTCATTACTTGGCCTTGCGGACCCTAGGGCCGTTACAATCGCGCGGTTCTCGTCATCGGCGACATCCTAAACGACACGTGATGAAAGCGCCAATAGCCCATGCACTTTCAAATAAACGCTAGTGCACGAATTCATACACACATGCATGCACGCACACAGTACACAAACACCCACAAGGAACAACGAACATAAGCATACGCATACACACGCAATGTTCGATTTTCACAAACACACACACACACACACACACACACACACACACACACACACACACACACACACACACACACAATAGCACACACATACATTGACAAGAAAATCATAGCACACACACGCACACACACACACACACACACACACACACACACACACACACACACACAAGACTTTCTTATTTGCACAATCGCTCACGCGCACACACGCACGCGCGCTTTCTCTCTCTCTCTCTCTCTCTCTCTCTCTCTCTCTCTCTCTCTCTCTCTCTCTCTCACACACACACACACACACACACACACACACACACACTCACTTTCACACACACACACACACACACACACACACACACACAATCATCATGATATACACATAATAACACACACACACACACACACACACACTTTCACACACACGCACATTGGCAAATACACAATATCAGGCGGCATAGTGGTTGTTTGGGGTTGTGAGATTGGTGATGCGTACGGATGGCGGCCGCAACAATGTGACCAAACGGCCACCGACTGCCCCAGAAACTAAAACCTACCTTTCTTAAGATGTCCTTTACGAATGTGCACCTTTGGTTGCTATAGTTTCAGTGTAGTGGTTGCTCTCGTTATATTTGTACCCATCATATCTCATCATCAGTTTTGAGCGTCCTTGGAGCATGTTGACTCTTTTGAGCGTGTCCGAGTTTGTGTGCCTTAGTTGGTTTCAAGTGTAGATTTCTCAAACCTTGAAGTATGGTAATCGGCAAAGTTCCGGGGGGAAAATGACAGAAAAAATTGCTATGCTATGAGAGTAGGAATTTTCGACCAAAAACCGATGAACGGACGAAACCCTCATAGCATTCTCAACGTTGAGGGTAACTTGATGCATATGAGAAGTGGCTGATTAAATTGTGCTTACAAAGTTTGTCGACGACCAGGTTGACGGCGCCGATATTTTGTCGACAAGACGCTTTCCATTGTCGTACTACGCCGGCATTCGAACATCACAACCGCGAACTTTAAAAAACGGTGCAGACATTACATAAATGCTGAGTGACATAAGACATGACAACATGTTCGCATGTCTGCGTGACGGTTGACAAGGTCATTACTTGGCCTTGCGGACCCTAGGCCCGCTACAATCGCGCGGTTCTCGTCATCGGCGACATCCTAAACGACGCGTGATGAAAGCGCCAATGGCCCGTGCAGTTTTAGATAAACACTAGTAGTGCACGAATTCATACACACATGCACTCACGCATACGCATGGTTGATGTCTATCGGGCCTCTCTACCTAGCCATTCAGGACTCGTGAGCGAGTTTAGCCCGGGTCTCTTCGACCAGGTACAATGTTAGAGCTGGGAACGGATAGTTACACGGAGGTCGTGCCGGCCCCACAAGGGGGCCGGCTGTGGTGACTAGAGAAGTGAGAGGAGAGAGATGGCGGCCGGCGAAGGCACCGGCAAGGCCGGCCGACCGCCACTAATAGGGAATAGAGTACCGCTAATAGCATAACACTAAGTACTAGAATGACAAATAGCTACCTTGTACATAAGTACTATGCAACGGGATGCTAGTGCTAACACCCCCCCTCAAGGTAGCCGAGGTCTTGACGTCGTCCTAGCTTGCGTTGAGGAAGGTGTCATCTTCGTAGAAGGTGTAGTGCTTGTAGCGTGTGTCTCCGGCCGGGTAGTTGTAGCGACATGCGCTCACAAGAACGTGCCGCTACCGGCGAGTTGCCGATATGAAGCAGTTCCAAAGGTACTGCGTAATGTACTATTCTGACATGTAGCGGGAAAAACTGTCCGCGGGGGAATTAGCCGACGCATGAGAGCGACCGGCGAGGAAGAAGCACAGCCAACAAGGCCATTAGGAGCGTGTAGGCACGCAAAAAACATAGACGGGCGCTCGTGTTGACTCCCTATTGAACCATGCAAACATAGTTAGTGTGGAAGATAACGTACGCAAACGTAGTTACAGTCACAGTCCCGCAAACGGAACAGTTACAGCGACAACCAGCCTACAGGCGTGGTGTCGGGACAACAGAAGTGAGAGAGCTGTAGCCTAGCGACAGCTCTGTACCGAGTCAAACAGTTTATCGGTATGTCCGATCTAGACATGTACTAATCATATCTAGAGTAGCTTACAGTAGCTATCTGCAACTAATACGTATACGGTATTACTTACAACACTCCCCCTGAAGGTAGCTACGGGATGAAGCGTTGCATTGGGTCTTGTCCTCCAAGGATCGCACTTCGGTGTCTTGCTAGTGCAGGTCCCGGGAGGGGTTTTGTGAGCATGTCAGCCACCATATGGTCAGTGGGGAGGTACCTCAACTTGATGGTTCCCTGTTCCACGTGGTCTTTGAGGAAGTGCCACTTCAGACCGATGTGCTTAGTCTTCTCGCTGACCAAGGCATTCTGGGAGTATGCAATGGCGCTTTGGTTGTCCTCCCAGATGGTGGTGGTTTCGGTGATGGGGGAGTTGAAGATTTCCCCCAGGAGTTGTCGGAGGTGGAGTCCCTCCTTGGTGGCGTCGGCCGCAGAGTAGTACTCGGCTTCACACGTGGATTGAGCCACACAAGTCTGTTGTTTGGACTTGTAACTTACTGGCCCGCGTCCGAGGGTGGAGAGATAGCCGGAGCGAGACTTGCGGGTGCTGTTGTCGTTGGCCCAATCAGCGTCGGCAAAGCATGTGAGTTGGAGGCTGTGGTCCAGGCCCCCCCCCAACGTCAGGCGCATGTCGATGGTGCCATGGAGGTAGCGGAGGACCTTTTTCAGAGCCTGCAAGTGTGCCTCGGTGGGCGAGGCTTGGGCAGAGCCGAGGATGCTCAACGCCGTGGAGACATCGGGGCGTGTACAAACGGCTGCGTACTGGAGGCTGCCCAGGAGGCTAGGGTAGACGTCCTTGGCCACTCCTGTGAGAGCGGGCGAGTGCAAGTGTGCAAGGCCGGCGAGGAAGCCGGGGTCCATCGGAAGGGACGACGGCTTAGAGTCGGACATGCCGTACTTGGCGAGGATGTCGCGCAGGTACTTGGACTGGTCCAGCGAGATTGTGCCCGTGGAGCGATCGCGGGTAATGTGCATGCCGAGGAGTTGGGAGAGATCGCCTAGGTCCTTGATCTTGAACCGTGCTCCGAGTTGGGCTTTGAACGATGCGAGCCAGGTGGCGTCATTTCAGGCCGCGGGAATGTCATCGACGTACAGGGCGATCATGGCGAAGACGTGGCCGGTGCGAAAGATGTAGATGCACGGGTCGGAGACGCATTGTTGCCATCCATGGTCGACGAGCCACGCACGAAGTAGCATGTTGAACTCGCGGGGGGACTGCTTAAGGCCGTAGAGGCAACGCTTGAGGTGGCAAACCTTGGACGTTCCATCGGTGAAGCCGAGGGGCTGGCGGATGTACACATCCTCCCGGATGGGGGCGTAGAGAAACGCTGTGTCGATGTCAAGCTGGCAGAGTTCAAGGTCGCGGGCGGCTGCGATGGTTAGGAAGAGACGCAGGCTGGCCATGCGGATGACCGGGGAGAAGGTCTCCGTGTAGTCCAGTCCAGCGTGTTGATTGCACCCCTTGGCGACGAACCGCGCTTTGAAGCGGGAGACGTCGCCGGCTGTATCCGATTTGACTTTGAAGATCCACATGTTGTTAACGACCATGCGGCCGGGGGGGAGGTCCACAAGGTCCCACGTGCCGTTGCGGATGAGGGAGGAATACTCCTGTTGCATAGCGGCTTGCCATTGGGGGGCTTGGGCGCTGTCCAGTGCAGCCCGGTAGGATTTTGGTTCCACACACTCTCGGGCGGAGAGGAGGGCGATGGCAGTAGGGGACGTGCCGGCATGTGTGTGTGGGGGACCAGTGACAAGGTCGGGGACGTGAGGATGCTCAAAGATGTCCTCTTGAGCTTGGCCTTGTTCAGGACCACAACACGCCGTGACGAGGGTTGGTGGGTAGTCGGACAAGTGGGCAACCATATCGCCGTAGCGAACGGGGTGGGAGCGGAGCCGAGTATGGCGAGAGGCTGCCGGGGGGGGTAGGGGTGTGGGAACTGTGAGGTCAATGGGGTGGGAAATTGGTGAGTCTGCGGGTACGTCGTCCGAAGAGTCGGTGATGGTTGAGTCGACGGAGGGTTGAGTGTCGAAGCATGGGGTGTCTTCCTGAAAAACAACATGTACGGAGGTGGTGATACGACGCGTTTCCGGATTGTAGACACGATACCCTGGTGCGTCAGGGGGATAGCCCACCATGACGCCGCGAAATGCTTTTTCACTGAGTTTCCGACGTTGTTTGTCGGGGACCTTGGCGAAAACGGCGCAGCCGAAGACGCGGAACTTGGAGGCGTTGGGCACCGACGACGTAAGGAGTGTGAGGGGGACGCCCCCAGTAGGTCCGACCGAGCGAATGTACGTGCGGTTGCGAAGGTACACAACAGTGCTGACAGCGCACGACCACATGGAGTTGGGAACGGCCATGTTGTGGAGCATCGCCGATGCATTGTCCCGGATAATGCGCCAGGGACGTTCGGCCTTGCCGAGCATGTGGTGGGCGTATGAGAACTGCACCCCGACGCAGAGGTGTGCGCTCATTCGGCGAGTGACAACAGCTTCAAACACAGAGTCTGAGTCAAACTTGAGGACCGGTGCGAACGCGCCCGTCTGGGAGTGATGGCGGGCATGCATGTGTTTGATGTCCAAGAGGATGGTTTCCAATTCCGAACATGCGTCGTCTTTATACTTAAGGAACCGCACCCACATGTAGTTGGTATGGTGGTCGATGACGAGCAAGCAGTAACGGAGGCCATGTGGGGAGGGGACATTGACCGGGCCCCATAGGTCCGCGGAGAGGTTGAGGAGGGGGTGGGATGGCTTCGCGCAGGCGGTTGTGTTGCGTGGTGCAACTGTGGCTTTGTGAAGTAAGCAAGAGTCGCAAGAAACTTTGGTTACAACGCTAGTTAACACATGGCTAGTCGGGACACCGTGAGTATGCTGGGCCTGAAGGCTTTGCATGTTGAGGTGGCCATATCGACGGTGCCATAGGACGGGATCACACTGGGCAGTAAGGGCAACCTGAGGGGAGGGGTCAAGTGCTGCCGGTGCGGATGGGCTTGAAGGCAGGTTTGGCTGGTGGGGAAGGAGGTAGAGACCGTTTCCGGACGGTTCTAGCACACCCATTCCTGTGGGTACCAAAAGCAAACCAGTGTCAGAGTTGGAGGGGAATATGAATTCACAGCCGCTGTGAGTTTGCATCGAGCTGACACTAAGTAGTATGCCGATACGCTGTGCGGAGCGAGATGATAGGTTAGGGGTGTAGAGTGCATAGACAGTGCGGTGAATGAGCTGGCCAGAGGCAAGTCTGACAGGAATCCGCACTGAGCCATTGCCCTTAACGTCAACGCCGACACCGCCCACGCGAGAGGGAGCGGAGGGGGGCATGAATTTCACGAAGTTATCTCGGAAGGCAGTGAGGTTAATCGAGCAGGCGGAATCAACGACCCAAAACTTTGACAGGTAACGACCCGGGGCGAGGGAAGAGGAGAATGCCACACAGCTGAATGGGACACTCACCTCGTCGTCAGCGTAGTCATCAGCGCAGTCCTCGAGGGTGGGTGGGCAGTCGGTGTCATCGGCGGGGGCGTCATCGGCAGGGACGTCGCTTAGCAGCGCAGCGTGAGCAGAGGGGGTGCCGTCGGCGGCGCCGTACTTCTGGACTGTCAGCCTACGCTTGGCGAGATTCCACTTAAGGATAGCGTCATCCGTGGCAGTGCATGCGGACATGAGATGGTTGAGGCTGCCACACATGCCACACTTGTTGGGTCGATGGCCGCGAGGGTTACGGTGTGGTGGGCCTCGACCGCTGTGCGAGCCGCGGCCCGCAGCGACGAACGCGGAGATGGGAGGGGGTGATATGGATGGAGCGGGTGTGTCCGGAGCATGGTCGTCGTCCATGTTGTGCGCAAGGTGGAGAATGCTGGCCATCACTTCATCAGCCGACATGATGTAGTCCGTGTCAAAGGCGTTGATGACGCATTGCTTCGCCTGACCGTGTGGGCCGCTACTGGAGATACCGCGCAGCATAAGGAGACCGAGGTGGTGGGGGTGGATGGCAACGGAGCCATCAACCAATTGGCATGTGTCGTTGTACTCGTCAAAGGTCAGGCGCATGTAGTGGACATAGTCACTGAGTGACTGACCAAGGCGTTGTCTGACCGTCAGGTTGTCCAGGAGGGACAAGGAGCGAGCAAAGGACCGACAATCGAGGCGTTCACAAAGGATGTCCCACGCGGCAGCGGCGCAGTCAGGGCGTGCTGGAGAAACGCATTTCATCGCTTGGTCAGCGCGCTTATTCGCGCTGGCTGCATGGAGAAGCAGCGTGTAGGCGTAGTGTTGCGCTTGTTCGTCGAGCCAGACGCCGGAGTCGCGGATGGCCAGCTGTGGAATGAGGTATGCGGCCTTGATGGAGAGGAAATTAAGGAAGGTCCTCTTCCATTGCTTAAAGTCCGTGGTCGGGCACATGACGGGGACCGACATCTTCATGGACCGGTTGAGGGCGTCCTTGTCGAAGCCGGGGGCTTCGTGTGCCGCCCGGCTGATGACCACAGGGTCAATAGTGGGGCGACGACGACCACGGGTGGCGGGGTCGCCATGTTGGACTGGGGGAGAGTGCCGGCCATGAAAGGGAGGAGGTGGACCACCGGGAAAGGGAGAGCGGCCGGCCATGGGACGCGGCGGGCCGTACGAGTGCGGGTGGTCACGGTAGGGGGGGACGAGGTGAGAGGGCGCCTCTGGGATATGAGGGCCGGGGTGTTGAAGGGAATATCCTGCGGGGGGGAAGGGGGGAGGTGGTGGGAGGTGATCAACCCGGATGGCGTGACGCGAGGGGTCGTAGTGCGCGTCGGCACGCGAGGGCTCGCGGGGCGCATCGTGACGGCGATGTGCGACTGTGGGGTCGCCAACAAGAGCTGCAGGGGTAGCAGCAGCAAAGACTGTTTCTGCGTCCGGGGGTACGAAACCATGGTGGGGATGGTCAAGCAAGTGGAGGGTGTGGCCGTCGTGGCTGTCCCGGTCGGGTTCGATGTGAGCATCGTGGCGGCGCTGAGCTACGGGGGGGTGCGGATTAGCACCCGCAGCAGCAACAGCACCGTCGGCCGACTGCGAGTCGAGACGAGCTGTTAAGTGCGCCACTTGTGCAACGAGCAGTGCGAGAGTGTCCGGGGGGTGATCGACAGTGCTCTGCTGAGAGCCTGGGTCAGGGGAAGCAACATGTGAAACAGGCGGGGTTTTCTGCGCCATTTCGACAGAGGGCGAAAAAGAAAGAGCTGGATAAAAAGCAGGCAGCGGTAAAAACCGCTAGCCGGACTCGTGCCTAACAGCGGTATGCTAAGAGACGGCCTGATGCCCGCCGACCCCTCGGCCTGTAGCCCCGGGGTGTCTCAGAGCACCTTTTCTGTATCCTCCACCCAGTGTGGGGCACAAGTCGAGGCCAAGGCCAGGATAGGTGGAGCGCTGCGCTGGTGGCCGAGTCGCTAAGATAATATAAAAATAAAAAAGGTAAGCTACGGGTGAATATCTAAAGTAGCGGCAGAAACGCCTAAGCTCAGTATCGTCCGCACCACCGACTTCGGCTACAGGTCGAGCGACCATCCCTATCATAAGGTATGGTATGACCACGCCCGCCCAAGAGTGGAGGCGGGAAGGGTAATAGATAGCTGGGGCGCAGCAGTGGGGCGTGTTTATTCCGTGCGGACCCGCTTCATGTTGCCAAGCGCGACCGGGTCTAGTCGCATGTGGTGCTCGAAGCAGTCGCGGCTATGGCGGGAGCCGGGCATACATAGGGGAATCCCACACTGCACGCAGTAGAAAGACGTCCAGTGAAGGACCCCCTCGTCGCGGTAGCAGCGAAGGCAGCGAGCTTGCTTGCTTCGGCCCTTTTCTGAGCGGCCAAAGTTACCGGGGACGTGGACGCGCTCTTCTTGGATGATCCGTTTCGGTTCGCCCAAAGGTACGGATATTGTCCTTCCCCGACGTTGGGCCGGCACAGCGTGATCATGTAGCCCGTTGTAGACCAACGTCTTACTTAAAATATCAGTAAAGTCCTTGATAGTTAGGGCTGAGTAGGGGTGGGAAGCAGAGACGTGAAACTTGACTAGTTTCCAGCAGTCGGTAACGCAAATACCGGCCAAGGTAGTCGCTAGTCGGAACCAACAGTCTTGGGTTAGCCAAGCCTCTTCCATCGCGAGCTCGTGCTGTCGTGACTGGTTGTGGTTGTCAACCCGAGGACTGCGCTCGAAGTAGTTGGACACTACATGGGGGCGAGAGATAGGACGGGTAACGATGTTGCCGTAGTCGTCCGCCCACCGTTGAGTGTAGGGGTTGCCGTCGGCCATGCCGCCCGCGCCGACAGTGGAGATAAAAAACAAAACTTTGCGCCGGTTGTACTTGTAGCCTGTTGCCACCAGTTGAACACCTTCCACATTAGTGCTGAGGTGAACTCTGCTCCCTGCAGGTGCCGTCGACAGGGATTCCTGAAGAAAAGCCTTGGGGAAGAGGGCGTGCGAGGTTTTCACAACTCCGGTGAAGTGGCGCTTCATCTTGCTAAGGGCCACCGCGGTCTGCATGTGGAATATTGAAGGTCAGTGCCTATCCCACAATAGAAAGGACATAACACATGACAAATGTAAATTTTGTAATGCTTCTCTTACCTTAACAGACCCGAACCAAGCATCCCCCAATAGCGTCATGCCCTCGTCACTTGCATCCTCCGCCATTCGTAGCACACACGCGGTAGACACTCCATGTTCGGTTGCATATTTTTTTTTCGCGCATGGCGTTCTTCCCCTCTTGCACCTCCATATAGACCATCACACCGGTTGCACAGTCGCACATAGTCTTCATCTCCGTCCCCAACGGCTTTGGCTTGCGGTGAATGTAGGTTATGTTGGGTAGCCCGCCTAGCTTGTCTTTGCGAGGTTTATAAGCCGACATGCTTTCATCCATCGTTTGGTAGACCCCTTGGTGTAGAACGTCCCTCCGGTTCCGGTTGAAGTCGTCCACACCATTCCGGAACCATGCCCACGGGTCTAGGCCAATCTGTTGTGTCTCTGCTTTGCAATATTTAATAAGAGAACGAATAATCTTGAACCTGTGGAATGCCATATATTTTTGAAATTGTGGTTGGTCTCTTATTCCATCAAGCATGTTGCTATTCTCCCACAAATCTCTACCCCTTTGCGCATAGACGGTTCCCGCTACCATCAAACCCCAAAACCTGACGAACTCTGCTGGGCTAACCTGCCTAAAGTCTGCCCTCTTGCTTAAGCCTGCATCGTTGAGCTTCCGTAGGTCGGCGTGCATGTCCCCGGGGTAGAGCCGGAGCCATAGCTTCAAGATATCAACTCGTCCGTCTGTCACAGGTAAGCCTTCCTTCAGCCCCACCTGCCCCCCCCATTTGAGCGGCACGCACCGCAGTTGTGTCTGCATGTGGGTCGTGCTCGGCATCGTCGTCATGTTGGAACACCGTCCACGTCGCCACTGTCCTTGGTTGACGTAATATGACGGTGACGCCAGGTACGGGTGGGACCCACGCGCCGTCCTCGACGCCTTGGGAGTCCTTGGCGGTATCGTCGGATGGAGCGGGGTCGTCCTCGTCGGGACCCCCACGACATAAGGTCGATAGGTAGTGTGGGTTCGATAGTCGGCGTACCGGTATCACTCACTACCGACCCTGTAACAATTGGTACAAGTAACGCACTCTCCGTAACTGCACCGGGAATTTGGGGGGGTTGAAAGGGCATTCGCACTGCAACGCGTTGAGCGTTGCTGGTTTGTGTTGGTGCTGGGGCTAAACGGCCTGCGTTGTCGGGTTCGACGCGTAGAGCGCGAGCCGACTCGTGTTTCGGCGGCATGCCATCCCAAATTACAACCCACAGGCCTTCACCGATAGACTCGCCGACTGTCCCGTAGGTTCGGTCACGTTGTTGTCGTTGTGCACCATCTTTTAGGGGCTGAAGGGGGCCTCTCCGGGCGGAAACGCGCGCTCCTGTCGTTACGGTCTTCCTCATGGTGGTGGTGGTGGGTCGCCGAAAGGCGATCTCGGCAAATTGAACTTTTGAACCGCTTCCGCACCACCTCACGCTTTAAGTCAACGGAGTTAAGCAGAGAACACCCTCAGGTACACGCTGCCAAAGTTTGGCAAAGTACTGACTTTTCCTCGCGTAGGACTGATCCGTTTTTTACGTGACTCTGGTGTATGATTGGTCATACAAATGTAGTACTTATCATACACATATCCCCGAGGCACTAGGAGTCTAAAGAAACTTGCCTTCTGCGGGAGAGCTGTCGATCGCAGCTCGCCGAACCAGGTTGTCGCGCGTGAGTGACGTGAGGCGGGGGCCCATAACCTATTGAACCATGCAAACACAGTTAGTGTGGAAGATAACGTACGCAAACGTAGTTACAGTCACAGTCCCGCAAACGGAACAGTTACAGCGACAACCAGCGTACATGCGTGGTGTCGGGACAACAGAAGTGAGAGAGCTGTAGTCTAGCGACAGCTCTGTACCGAGTCAAACAGTTTATCGGTATGTCCGATCTAGACACGTACTAATCATATCTAGAGTAGCTTACAGTAGCTATCTGCAACTAATACGTATACGGTATTACTTACAACACTCCCCCTTTCTGCCGTGGGAAAGTCAAGCTCCTCGCTAAGTAAGGTGAGCGTTGCGGCATTGCCTCGGGGAAAAAAAAAACAGTACTACTTAAAGTACGTACGGGCCGAATTTTTGCGGGTCGGTCTGAAAAACCAGATCCGGTCGAGAGCATCGGTAGGCTGAAGGCTAGGTGAGACAGAAAGCTGGGTGGGGCGAACGTGGCGCCGGGCGCTTTACACACGCTCTTCTCTTTTTTACGTGGGAGATGGTAGGACAGTCGCGGACAACCAGCTCGAAGGCGAAGCGTGGGGTCGGTGGGACGATAAAATACTAGCGTGGCGCCGAGCGCTTTACACACGCTCTACTCTTTTTTACGTGGGAGTAGGTAGGACTAGCGTGGCGCCGAGCGCTTTACACACGCTCTTCTCTAGTGTAACTTGGTGGAGGGCCCATAACCTGTTAGAGCTGGGAACGGATAGTTACACGGAGGTCGTGCCGGCCCCACAAGGGGGCCGGCTGTGGTGACTAGAGAAGTGAGAGGAGAGAGATGGCGGCCGGCGAAGGCACCGGCAAGGCCGGCCGACCGCCACTACTAGGGAATAGAGTACCGCTAATAGCATAACACTAAGTACTAGAATGACAAATAGCTACCTTGTACATAAATACTATGCAACGGGATGCTAGTGCTAACATACACCTATCGACACACCTAGCTTCACTGTGTGTCGACGTTCCTCGGGAGTTTAAAAACTGTAAGCAATCACAGCAATTCCCACAGCCCCCCCCCCCCCCCCCCCCCCCCCCCCCCCCCCCCCCGCGCGCCTAAGCAGTAACGGCGTAATAATTTTGTAATCAAGAAAAGCAGATCTAAAAATTAATCCAGCACTTGTCGAGAAATGCAAAACTAAACTGCTGCTCGACCGTTACGATGCACGGCCCGCTCCCACCGAACCGGGGTGCCGACCGGCCTAGGCCGGTCGACGTTCGGGAGGGACGACGGGCCAACCTAATCTAGCTCCCGCGTGACTTCGGTCTTGCGTGACTTCCGAAGATAGGAGGGAAAAGGCTGGCAAAAAAACCCTCCTCGCGCGGTCGCTCGTCGATCCCGCCGCCGCATCCCGTAAACCCCGCCCCAAGGTCGTAGCTGCGTCCATAGACGCGACGGTCCTCCTTGTCGAGGTCCCCCGTCACCTCGAGGACAAGTGGGGAGGACCGAGACACACAAACATAGAAAAAATGGGTGCTCCTGCCTCCGCGCCTGAATTTTCACCTCTCATTTCCTCGTTTTTTCTCTGTCTCGTACCCGGGTACCTATCCGATAGTCCGGCATGTGTCCGTACCCTCCCCCCTTTGATCGCGCGTCCACCGAGCAACCTTTGTTGTGCGGGGGCCTCCGCGCTCCCCCGGGCCCACGCTCAAGAATGTGTAGGTCTGTCGGGGTAGTGGATGTCGAAGACGGTTCGGGGGCACGTCACCGTAGTCGGATCCGTCGGGCCGCGGGCGTACGAAAATTAATCAAAACCCTCCGTACGTCCCGGAGGATCGTCGCCGCCAGATCGTGTCGCTCCTGACGACGCGACCGTCCTCCTTGCCGCCCAAGCTTACTCCTCCCCCCGGGAGATATAGCTTGTCGACCTAGCGGCTCGCTACTGAGCGCCTTGCCATGGTGCTGCTGATCCTGCGGATCGAGCTGTCGGCCCTCTTAGCCCCCTACCGTGCCCGGCACGGCTACGGGGTTTCCAGCGCCCACCACGGGGAGGTGAGGGGATGCCGACGGGCCCGCGAGCGCACCCCCCTCCGGGGCCGCCGCCGCTGCGCCGCCGGCGGGCGCCGTCGCATATGCATTATATTTGCGCGACCGTCGCATAAGCATTCATATTGCGGCGTTGTGCGCCCGTTACTCTTTTCGTTTAACCAACACGGCGACTGTTTGAAAGAGCGTGCCGCACGGGTGCGGGCGCGATAACCCCAAGTACACAAGCCCGGCGGCAGTGCTCGAATTCGCCCGCCCCCGTAACTATCGGCGTATTCCATCTTGGGCGCCAAAGCATTGCTTAAGATTTCAGGAGTTTGTCAATGAAACCGACGCATGATTACACTTTTTACTTCCGAAGGTGCGATATCATGTCCGGACTTTTGTGCAGGAGTGTAAGTAAGCAAGTCAGATGAATGATTTTTAGTGATGGATGGTGGGAAACCCTAAAATGGATGGTGAGAACTCCGCGCGGCCATTCTTTCATCAGGAAAGGGCGACTGCCCCCACCCGCCTCACAGTGAGTGTGCCGACGCGCCACCCACCTGCCACGGGCAAAACTAGAGGGAACTTGCGCGGAAAACACATCCGCGCCGAGTCTTTGTTGAGGTCATCGCTATGACTCTAAGTCATGGGCTTGTTGCCGTTGGTGACCGTGGGGTGGGTGTGAGCTCGGACGGGGCGGATGGTGGGGTGGCGGCGGCGGTAGTAACAGGAGGGTCGGAGCAGGAAGTGAGCGAGAGGCGGGAAAAGCGGATTCGAGCAGCAAAGCGCGAAGTGCGTAGCGAGCTGTCTGTAAGTAAAGGTGACTGGCGACGGCGAGGGTATGCGCAGGAAAGCGGTCTTTCATCGACGGCGGGGCTCGAGGACGGCCTGCCTCGGGTGGACTACCGTGCTGTGAGTAGGGAGGAGTTTGTGGCGCGCTTCGAGGCGCCACGCCAGCCCTGTGTGATCACCCACGCCTGCGACACCTGGCCTGCCCAGGAAAAGTGGACTATGGAGCAGATCTGTGCGGACTACGGTAGTCACCGCTTCAAGGTGGGCAGCGATGACGACGGGTACCCAGTTCGGCTAAAGTTTCGGGACTTTCTCCACTATCTTCGCACCCCTGGACTCGCTGACAAGGACGACTCCCCGTTGTATATTTTCGACGGAAGCCTTGAGCGCGGCGTTGCGCGCGACATGTTCGCGGACTACGCCATCCCGGAGTACTTCCACGAGGACCTGTACCGCCACGTTGGCGACAAGCGGCGCCCACCTCACCGCTGGCTCGTCATAGGCCCGCCACGCAGCGGCAGCGGACTCCATATCGACCCTCTGGCCACCAATGCATGGAACGCGTTGCTGCAGGGTCGAAAGCGTTGGGCGCTCTTTCCACCCGGTACCCCCCGCGACCTCCTCCTCCCGAAAGGCGTGGAACGCGAGGGCGTTGCATGGTTCGCAAAAGTATACCCCCTGACTCAGCGACCCGATTGGCCCGCCGCTCGGCCCATCGACGTCGTGCAGGGGCCCGGCGAGACAATGTTCGTGCCGCACGGCTGGTGGCACGCCGTCCTCAACCTCGACCTCACCGTCGCCATCACCCACAACTACGTCTCCACCTCCAATTTTCCGCACGTCTGGCGACACTCGCGAAAGTCGCGCCCGAAGATGTCGGCGAAGTGGCTGGAGCGACTCGGCCCCCACCGACCCGATCTCGTCAAACTCGCGACCGAAATAAACGCGCGAGGCGAAACCGAAGGGTCCTCGTCCTCCTCCTCGTCATCATCCTCCTCGTCCTCCTCCTCCTCATCGTCTTCGTCGTCGAGTGACTCGTCAGATAGCGAGGCCGAGGGGCCGTCCCCGAAGCGTCGCGCGCGCGGCGATCTTCCGTCTATAGCGAAGGAAGGGTCGGACCTGCACCCGCAGGGACGCGCTGGCGTCAGTGCAGACGGTGGACGCGGTTGCGCTCACCCTTTCACCCCCGACAGTGAGGAGCACCCCTGGCAGCGGAAGCGTGGTGGCAGTGCTGGGGAGGCAGCCCTTCTACCTTGAGACAGCAACCCTAGTCAGCCCACCATATGTTTTCGAAGCCACCATACAATCACTCGATCAGAAGAAGAAGTGCACTACGCGGATGACTGTGAGCGTCAGCTCCACAGCCCCCATCCGTCACACACACACACACACACACACACACACACAAAACACACACACACACACACACACACACACACACACACACACACACACACACACACACACACACACAAAACACGCAAATAAACTCAAATCACTTCTGACGCAGCTGTTCTTTCCTGCCTCTCCCCTCTTCTCCATCCACACACACCGCGACACTTAATTTTGATAGCGCCCATTGGCGATCCAGTGCGTGCGTGTGTGTGCGGCAACTTTACCCCCTTTTTTGTTATCCGCTCCTGAGACGAAGCAGTGAGTGTGTGTAAAGCTCGCACACTCCGCCTCACCTGCTCCACATTGTGGTCTGAGCATTGCCCTCATCTCTGTGCCTCATCCTGTGCAGCATCTTGACAAACTGCACCATAAAACTGTAAACTGTGTACTTGCTAGCATAAGTTTCTGTTCGCTATGAGCCCTGGTTCCCACAACTTTGGGGCCAGAACGCGATGGTATCAATGTGCAAAGTCAGTTGAGCGTGAATGGGGCATCAACTCCTGTTCAAAAATTGTGTAAGTCATTTGGCAGCAATGTGCCATGTTGACTACGGATGCAGTGGCCTCAGTGGTATGGTGTGTGGGGTAGAGGAAAAGAGTAGCGGCGTTTGGGGGTGATCAGGCCGCCGTCAATGAAATTGGTTCAATGGATGTGTGGATTGCGTCCTGTTGTCTGTTCCTTTTTCAATGCGTTTCGTTATTTTCACATTTGAAAACTATTAGTTGTAAGTAATTTCCGAAAGTAAAAGGTCATTATTATTTACAAAACGGTATCCATTTTGCTTCGAGCCGCCCTTTGCGCTTCCCGCCGCGGACTTGAAATGCAGTTGAAGCTCACGTTGAGGGATCTTCGTAACCTGAGGTGTCGTCTCAAACAGTTCGAAACAGAACACATTTTAAAGTATTTGTCTAAATCGTAGAAATAATTTGGTATATTGAATTGTATTTTCATTACGTACGGATAAAAGTAAGACAAATATTAATTTAAGCGCGTTTCCAATAGCTCGAGCTCTCGGTCGTTGTCGTCGGGCGCATCCCTCCCGATCCGGCAGGAAAATCGAGCCGTATCGTCGATGTCAAAGCGAGTCGACGAGTGAGGATTGCGAGTCCTCGTCTCCTTGCGTTGGTGGCTGCAGCTGGGCACCTGCTTTCGACAGACGAGTAGTGTCACCGCCCGATGCGGTACGGGTACCAGTGTACCACCACAGTGCGAAGGACATCTAGGGTATAAACGGAAGTGTCCGTAAACCCTGGAAAATTAAATAGGGTTTTAATATTCGTATGAGTTTTAGGATGCGTGCCGATGACAGCGTGTCAACCAATAAGTCACCCACATGAGTATCTCCCACGTCGATATACCTTTCTCCGATTATCATCGACGGTAAAGCGCCTCATCGACGGTGCGCATGGAGCCAGGTGGCTCCGGATTTTATCCGAGCGCGAACTCATCCGCAGTTTACCTCACACACGGAAGCATCCGGCGGCGGCGTTTAGTACTTAACACCATGTATTTCCGACCGCCACCCCCGGCCACAAGTGTTTATCGGCAGACGAGGAATTATTGCCCACCGGCGGCCGTGGCGGAGGATCCACCGCCATCCAATCACACGGCGGTCCTCTCCCTTGTCGCCCGCCTACACCACAGTATAGCCCGTTCTGCGCTCGGTGTAGTGACGGTGCTTACTACGGTTATATTTCGGCACAGATATACCGCAGTCGGGAGGCACACCCCGTGCCGTCGGCGCACTTCACCGTACTTAAGCGCAGCTTTGGCGGCGGACTGACTTTGGCGACAGTCACTCTCACACCCCGTAACGCGCCGCGATGCCACCCGCCGCACTGCCGACGCGGGCAGGCGCTATGCGAATCGCTGCTACCGGCGCTAGCAGGCGCGTGGCTGTCTCCGGCCCACTTGGTCCAAGGTACTCCCCTCTCCCCTTACCGCCTTCTCTTCGTCACATCATTCCAATTCACTCACCTGAACGTACCATCTCACGCGTTACTTCCACTTAAGTTCACTTTGGCTTCTTCGCCGACAGGAGCTCCTTCGTGGGCGGGGCGGTGCAGCGGCCTGGGCAGGCGTGGGGCTGGCAGCCGCGCCCCCACCGCGCCGCGGCCTCCGATGCCTCTATGGGCGGGTCAGCTGACTTTTCTCCCAAGGAGCCGACGGGGGAGGAGGGGAAGGGGGGCGCCGAGTTTCAGGTGTTCCCGAGACTCAAGGAGAGCGACCCGTACAGGTACTCACACACACTCAGGCTTTGGCGGATACACACACACACACACACACACACACACACACACACACACACACACACACACACACACACGCCTACATATGCAATCACACATCACACATACATACACACATATACACACAGATACAGGCATACGTACTTCTACATCCATATACACACACCCAAAGAGCGAGAGATGCACACACACACACACACACATACACATAAACACACTGAAACATACACACACCCAAAGAGAGAGATATACTCACACGCATAAAGATACAGATAGGCAAATAACCACACACGAACCTCTGCTCCCCTACGAACGTACACACACACACACACTCTCTCTCTCTCTCTCTCTCTCTCTCTCTCTCTCTCTCCCTCCCTCCCCCCCCCCCCCCCCTCTCTCTCTCTCTCTCTCTCTCTCTCTCTCTCTCTCTCAGACACACATAGACATAAAGATGCACAACCCCACAGTGACTTTTGGTTTCCTACATGTACTGACACACACACACACACGCACACGCACACAGGCACTCATGTATGCATACATAAACGTAAACTCATTCCAAGCTCTACGCCCCTACAGGCGCATACGTAAGCACACATATACGCAAAGACAGATAGACACGTGCACGGGGCCGCAAACACCCCCTCATCCTCCATGCACTTCAACCCTATTCCTTCACTTTTCCTGTAGCTGCTCTGACAGCGCTGCGATGTGGTGCCCCTAAGGAAACTGGCGGTCAGCCGAGATGCAGACTTTGAGGAGATTCAGGACGCGCGCAACTTCCTGGTTGACGTGAGCCTCCCCCACCAAACCCCTTTCACGCACGCACCCACACACACGCGCGCACCAACACGTGCTGCGTTCAGATGGCCAGTCCATGCGACGATGAGAAGATTGTGTTAATGTTGGATGTTACTGCGCCATCAGTGTGTGTTGTCCTTTGTCACGAAAAAACGGGTTTATGTGTGGATATGGTGCTGTGGAGGTGGGATGGGTCTGAGGATGAGGCTAAGGTGTGTCTGTGGGTGGGTGGTTGCGTAGCAATACAGGTGGCACGAGGCGAGTCGGGAATCGATAGAGTTGGCGTACGAAAAGATTTTGAACGAAAAGATGCGCGTCCGGCACCGCCTAGGCTTTCGGCCGCCCAAGCGCGGGAAGAAAACGGACGTGGAGGGCGACGTGCCGCCGGAGACGGTTTGGGAGCGGGTGAAGGGGGCGATGGAGCCGAGCATTGCGATGGTGACCGTCGTCAACGAGGGCGTCATCTACCTCGCGCTCGCCATCTGGTGCGCACACAGACGACGGTAGCTTTGAAGGGAAAAAGGATTTTTGTGAAGTGTTGGCGTTTAAGTTATCTGTTGCAGTGTGTGTCGCTGATTTTGAAGGGAGGAAAATGCCAAGTAAGGTGTGTGTGTGTGTGTGTGTTTACGTGAGTGCGTGCGTGCGCGCGCGCGTGTGTGTATGTGTTTGTGTGTGGGGGGCGTGCGTGTGTGTGTGTTTGTGCGGGTGTGAGTATGCGTTTTTCGTGTGTGTGAGCGTGTGTGTGTGGGGGGTGCGTGTGTGTGAGCGTGTGTGTGTGTTTGTGCGGGTGTGTTTCTGCGTCTTGTGTGTGTGTGTGTGTGTGTGTGTGTGTGTGTGTTGGTAAGAGGGAGAGAGTTTATTTACGTGAGAAAAGTAAATGACGTGCAATATTGATGTGGTATGTGGTTTGGCTGTTGGCCTTGAGTTTGCGGGGGGTTTGGCAGTGCGCAGTAGATATGTGTGTTTGCAATGGAGAGAAGAGGTTAGACATTCGCCGATTGAGAGCGTTTCAGGCTATAGTTAGGGAAAGTAGTGGCTTTCGACCCTTTTTGTGCTCAATGACAAATTGAATTGAAATGATTCACGCAGTGCCACGCACATACATACACCATCATTTACATTCACACAAACAGAGACTGACAGACGAACACACACATTGTTACCACTTATATCCATACTTGTCATGCAAGCAAACAGACACACGCACGCAGAGATAGACACACAGCAGACTCCATTTAGTTGGTGCCGTTGAGGAGTACTCATTGCGCTTGGGTTATTTTTCTATAGGGCTGCGATTCAGTCCTCCGCAGCGGACCCCATTCTGCCGATGGGCCTCGCGCTCGGCTACAGCACATACAAGCTCTTCCAAAAGCGCAACTCGCGCAACCCCGACGGCCCCTACCTCGGCAACAGCCCCATCTTTGGCGCGCTGCTCCAGAGCATCACCGCCTGCATGGTGGGCGCCATGGTGAGTGCCACCCCCCCCCCCAATGAAAAACTAGATAGGTAAAAGTAGTACAATTGTGTTTCAGCTGTACCTATTAACTTTTTGTGTGGAATGAGATACTTTTTTTGGTGGCCTTCATTTTCTCTGCTCCCGTTCTTACTCCTACCACCAGCACATCTACATGTGCCTTTTCAGCGCGGCTCCACGGACAAATATGAGGTTCAATTTTCTACGCAATCATGAGCTGATTGCGCCGCCCAATACATGTTTCGTATGGTTTTGGGAACAAATATGATTCCAGTTGGTCTTACTTTGATGTCCTAGTTTGATCTGTATGTTACATTCCACGGTATTTGAACTACGAAGTCCAACACACACGCATAAACCCGCATGCACACAGATACACACACACTCAGCCGAGCACATACACACACACACATACTCACAAGCACATACATACACACACGTAGACACTCTCACACACACACACACACACACACGCACACACACACACACACACACACACACACACACACACACACACACACACACACACACACACACGCTCGCGCGCGTAGAAACTGAATATATTGATAATTCGGGACCATGACGTGTCGACTACTGTGGACACATTTGGAATTGGATTATTTTATTTTATCACTGGACTTTCTCTGTCTGGTCGAGAAATAGCGGAAAGCTGCTTAAAGTTGTCACCTCCCCCCATCTTTAATCCCCCCTTTTTGCACGGCAGGTGGGTTGGGTGGTCTCCACCTACGTCCCCTTCCCGCCCTTCATCAACCCCGCTGCCGTCGCGGTGGCGCTCATCCCCGCGGCGTGCGGCGTCCTCGCCATCTGCTTCAAATAAGGGGAGGAGTGCAGTGGCAGCGGAGGAGGGGGGCGCTCGAGAATGGGGGGTTGTCAGGCGCCAAAGTTTTTAAATGCAAATCTAGAGCCAAACTGATGACGTCCACACGATCCTTCAAACACACACACGCACACACACACACACACACACACAAATACATACGTGTATTCTCTGTCTGACTCACACACACACAAACACACGCGCGTAATTTTTTCCTCACTCACACACAAATTGTTTTGAAAAAAAGCAAAAACACACGCATTCTCTGTCTGACTTTCACACACACACACACACACACACACACGCACGCACGCACGCACGCGCACACACACATACACACGTAATGGCTTTCTCTCACGGAGACACACGCAGTTTTTGTAAAAAGATAAATACTAAAAAAACCACATACTCTATTACATACACACACACGCACAGACAAAAAGAAATGCTTGTGGGATGTGATGTTGCTGGACGGTTCGCGATTGCGAATTTCTCCGGTGCAAAGTCATGCGTGATGGGCGAAATGATTGATGTGGTTTCACAATAAATGGGGGATGTCGGCACGCAGCAGGGAATATGCAGTACGGGTACAACATTACATTGTCCGGACGGAAGCTCTGACATGGTTGGTTTGCGGCTGCTGGCTGAGGCTGAGGCTGAGGCTGCAGTGCGTTGACTTGGTCGATCATGAAAGGCAGCAGACGCGCGGATCCCGAGCTGTTGTTTTATTTTAATGTGCAAACTGAACCCCAAAGGCATCAATTTTCGCCTTTTCTTGTAAGTAAATTAGCAAAAATTGGCCATTGTGTTATTGTAAGTAAACAATGCAGTGAAGCTTGATGAGTGCCCTCAATTGCGCTTGAGGACAGCAGATCGACAGGTGAGGGTGGTGTGTGTGCTCACTTTCTGTAAAAAGGGATGCAGCCACTGGTCAGGGTATGAGGCTGGTATCAGGGTTGTACTAGAGTACTAGGGTTGAATGAAATACCCTAAAGCCAGCAGGAAAAAAAGGTCCGGTGAAAGTGGCGCCGAAATGGAGGGGATTCAATCAAAACAAATCAAAACATTTTCAATCGGGGCTCAAATAAAATTAATCTCTCAAACCCTAACTTGACAAATATCGCGACCATGCAATGGACGTGGTTCCCTATAATATGCTCAAAAGAATCATAGCCATCATCGACAGTCTTCTCAACATCAAACAAATGAAAAATGTGTCATTGGATGATCTGTGGCTGTGGATGAGGCGTCCCGCGGGGGTAAAGACAACGTTAGCGACTGTTCTGCAGCAGCGGCGCGCCAACGCTGTCGGTGTCCTCCCCACAACCGCAGCCCTCCTCTTCTTCTTCTTCTTTAGGGCGCGCCCGTCGCTTGCTGTCCACCCGCTCACCATCCGTCACCGCCGGGGGAGCCTGCTTCACGGAGCCCGCGCAGCTGTAGCAAAGCATGCCTGCGGCGGCAATGCGAGGGAGGGTGTTTCAAAATATAGGGTAATTGTAAAATCTATGAAAACATGTAAGTAATTATAGCTATTATTGCATGTCACCCTAAACAATCACAAATTGGAAATTGTAAACAATTAAAATTCAGGGTTCGCGGTTTCGGCAGATGGTAATGCTGTTCTGAGATAGACCGCTCGCGGAGGAAGTTATTTGACAAAATTATATAGGGTTTGAAATTTTAGGTATTTTGGGCAGAGGATTTGCAATGGAAAATTCTCATTATTTTCTTTGAGACTAAGATTTTATTTTTCTATTTCAGAACATACATCATTGTTTTCAGAAACGCTCATTATTATGGGACGAAGGAGCGAATGGAAAAAAAACTGTTCCAATGGCCGCAGTTTCCATGATGAAACGGAATGCATGGGGGACAAATGAAGCGGCGCCAGGCAATTCTAGGGTTTTTACTAAAACCCTATGCAATAACAAACCCTTAAAACACGTACTCAGTCGTTTGAGTGCATTGCAAATCGAAACAAATTGAAACGGTGCGAATTAGGCGTTGTCCAACGTGAAATAACGCCATTAAAAAAATTGGACGAAATGAGTTATCTGCACTGAATCACAACCACTGCACATTTATCAAATAAAAAGCGGAGGCGGAGGTTACCCATTCTGAGAAAGGTGAGCGAGAGGGCGAAGGAAAAGTCAAAAAGAAGGAAACGGGCAATCAATAGTCAACAATATGAACGCTAATTCGTTAATCAAGCAATTCACAATGCGTTAATCAAATTAATCACATTCAACAAACGCAATTAATCGTCTCAATACCCAAAGGTGTTGGTGGGGGTTGCAAATTGTGAGGAAAGTCGGTGATGGCAAAGCAATGAAGCAGGTAATCTTACAAATATTAGAAGTGAATGAATAATAAATCAATAAATTAATTGATAATATTTCAATAAATCTTTGAAAATTATATTTAATCAACTCAACACCCAAAGGCGATGGGGGGGGGGTGGAGGTTACCCATTGTGACAAAGGTGAGGGCGATGGCGAAGTAATGAAGCAGGTAGTCTTACAAATATCAGAAATGAATGAATAATAAATCAATAAAACAATTGATAATCCTACTATATTAATTTGCTAAAATGTGTGTGTGTGTGTGTGTGTGTGTGTGTGTGTGTGTGTGTGTGTGTGTGTGTGTGTGTGTGTGTGTGTGTGTGTGTGTGTGTGTCGGTGTGTCTCCTTATCATCAGCTCGATTGGATTTGGTACTACAAATGCGATATTCATATTTGGAAAAAAACCTCGACTTGGTGTATAGCACACTCATTGGGATAGATAGGGATTGGGATACGTCTTAAACTACTGCGCATCGCTACGATGGGTACGGGAGCATTATTTCAGTGCTTACAAAAAGACATAGAGAAGCACACAGGGTGTTTGTGCGTAATTACAAAAAAACACAATGAGATTAAAAAGTGTGTGTGTGTGTGTGTGTGTGTGTGTTTGCGAAAAATAAGTATCACGACTCCATATATTATATTGATGATTACAAAAAAACATAGTGAGAGCCGTAAGGTTAGTGTGTATATGATTATAAAAATAGAAATAACGACAGGCACAAACAACTACGGGCCACTCGTATTTTAATAAATATCTAATCTTGTAAAAATTGTAATTAATCAACTCAAAACCCAAAGGGGATGAGGGGGGGGTGGAGGTTACCCATTGTGACAAAGGTGAGGGAGATGGCGAAGTCGCGCGCGGCGTGGGCCGAGAATCCTCCGAGGAGCAGCAGCCGCGCGGCGGCGTCCCAACAGTTGGCGGCCAACAGGCTGAGGTTGAGGGTGGCGGAGCCGCCGAGGCGGAGGATGAGCGGCTCGACGCAGTAGTAGGTGAAGAGGGCGGCGACGTAGGCGGCGAGGGCGCCGGCGATGGCGGGGCTGCTCCACTCCACCTGGAAAAAAAAAAAAAAACACAACTAGTCAAATGCATGTTTAGGGTTTAAACCCTAAAGCCCTAATATGTATGCCGCAAGGCAGAGAGGATTTATTAGGGTTTGGTTGGATTGGAGGGTTGAAACAATTGACGCGCGGATGCGACGTGGAAAAGGTTGGATTGGTATTACGGAGAGAAATAAGTGGACAGAAACAATCATTGACAATGAGAAAAGGCAATGAATTGGGTGAAACAAGAAAATACCAAAAGTGACAGGACATGAATAGTTAAGGCGGTTAATGTCATTCGTCGTTTTAGGTCTTTTTAAAAACAAAGGGGGGGCAAGTACCCGTACTCACTTTTCAGAATATGTTTCCTTCTCCTTAAGTACTGCTAATTGCCTCACCTTCGATATCCCCGCTAAACCCTAAAGCCCAAAGCCCCGCTGTCCAAATAAGCTAAACCCCATCGTAAGGCTGTTTGAATAAGCCAAAATGAAGCGAAATAAAAATGAAAAATGACGAGAGAGGTTTTCTGGGGTTTAGGGTTTAAAATACGCGAGAGGGAATAATATCATGATGTGGACCAGGGTGACTGACAGTTTTACGGTTGATTATAAAAAAATTCTCAAAAGATACAAATCAAACAAAGACTGAAACAAATACCATACGCATAAATATATAATATCGCATAAATATAAGGTAGTGGCTTAAAATAAAATACATATTTGCATCAAACTATTTTTTTCTTTTTTCTTAAATCGGCGGGGCGCGCACCCCAGCCGCGGCGCGGCCCTCCACCGCCGCCGCCTGCAGCAGACTGAGCACGGTGCCGCAGAGTCCGAGGTTGCCCATCACCTCCACCAGCGGCGCACTGCCCAGCAGCTGCTCCTGCACCACGTTGGTACCCGCGTACATGGAAGCGCCTGCCAATAACGGGGCGGAACCTCGAAATGAAAAATCATCGAAATTGGACTATCGAAATAATATTAGAAAAAAAATCGAAATATAATTTCGAAAAATCGAGATTTAAAAAAACAAATCGAATGTTAACACTTAAAAGGACTAAAATGACTGAGATAATTTGTTTAATCGCATGCGATGGCTCGATTCGTAACCCAAACCTTTCGTTATGTGTTGGGTCACCATAAATAAATGCTGACATGGAAGCGCGAGCAAAAGGAGCGATAATTAAAATAATGTTTCAAAAGAAATAAAATGCAGACATGACTTGTTAATTAGCTTTACACCGCTCAGACAATATTATAACAAATGTGATGGATCAATTAACAGCCAAAGCAGAGTGTGTGCTTTGCGACCGATACAAATGCAAAGAAATTGGAACGCTGATATCGAAATGGCAAATTGTAAGTAAGAAAGCGAAAAACACATAAAATGAAAAGGCGTAATATTGGCCATCAGTTTCATATTTTTCAACTAAACACAATAAGTTTATCATCTTCGCAAAGCAGAAAAAATGATTACATCTTTCGATGGGAAACACAGCTGCGACGGGTCTATCATCATCTGAGATAAGAGAAGAAAAAATGCATAAATTGCCGAACAAATAGAAATGATATTCACGTTCTATTCTTAATCGAAATATCAATAAAGTTATCTTTCAAGCAGCAGAATCAGGTAGTCTGATAATGTAACGGGAAAGAAAGGTTACACATGAAAATCACCAGTGGAAAAAACAGGTACATTGAGAAAATGACAGAAAATGCCCAATAACTAATGTAAAACGAAAATCGGTAAATTATCTTCACAAGGCACGTACGGGTAGATTGGTTCATCGGTTCGCGATGGAAAGGAAAGCTTGCACAAGAAAATGATCACTGGGGGGAAGAACTAGACACGCGGCGAACGAGAGGAAATTTGCATAAATTGAAAAAATGACATAAAAATGTCCAATACCAAATTCAAAGCACTATCAT